>JAMXBC010000011.1:14795857-15395857 GCA_024138005.1 Lumnitzera racemosa | reverse complement strand
GTAAATAATCAATTATCTTTGGAGGGTTACAACTATATAAAGCCATAAATGGAGTCATTTTAGTACTAGTGTGAAAGTTGGTATTAAAAAAAATACTCAACCCAACACAAGAATTTAACCCAATTGGATAGATGATCTATTATAAAAGATCTCAAGTATTACTCTAAGCATCTATTAACCACTTCAGATTGTTTATCTGTTTTAGATGATAGGCCGAGCTCATGCTTAAAGTAGTACTACTCAATCGAAACAATTCTTGCCAAAAATGGCTAGTGAAAACTTTATCCCTATCTGTTATAATGGATTTGGGAAGATCATCTAACTTCAGTACTATTTGAACAAATAGATTTGCTACCTTTATTGCTATATAATTGGCAGGTAATGGGCCAAAATGTGCATATTTGGTCAACCTGTCCACCACCACTAAAATGACTGTACAACCCTTTGAAATAGGAAGTCTAATAATAAAATCCATAGCAATCTCCTCAAAGACTTTGGAAGGTATATTCAATGGCTGAAGTAGTTAAATATTTAACTAATTGGCATATACTACAACTTTGAACAAAATCCTCCATATCTTTTCTCATACCCTCCTAAAAGAAAAAAGCACTTAATTGCATCAATTTCTTCAAAACTCCTATATGTCCTCTTATTGGAATATAATGAAACTCACGAAGTACTTGTGGTATGATATCCTTCTTTGATATGTAACAGGTACAAAAGTTTTTTTCCTTGAACATAATCCTCCATCTGTTTCTTCCATGTACTATCATGTTGATATTGATAATGCAAATAAGAAATAAAGTTAAAAGAAGGCATGGTAATAGCCATGTATTGACTTGAGTCGTCAAACTGTTTAGACAATGCATCTATTACTTTATTGTCTACTCTAGGTTTATACTGAACTTCATAATCATAGCTAAGAAGTTTCACCAAGTAATGTTGTTGTTCTGGAGTTTGAATAGTTTGATTTAATATTTCCCTTAAACTCTTCTAGTCAGTATGTATTATAAAATGTCACCCCAGCAAATAATGTCGCCATTTCTTTACTGCCTCAACCACTGCTACCAATTCCCTTACATAAGCTCCTGCCTTCTATAATCTGAGACCCAACTTTTTGCTAAAAAAGGAAATTGGTTGTCCTTCCTGATGTAATAATACTCCTATGCCCATTCTTAAAGCATCTGTTTCCATAATGAAGAGTGCTTCAAAATTTGGAAGTGCCAATACCAAAGCCTTCATTAAGGTCTCTTTAAGACTGTTAAAGCCTGTTGTGTTTTCTCTGTCCACTTAAATGCATCTTTCCATAGTAGATTAGTAAGGGGTGCTGCTATTTGAGTATATCTTCGAACAAATCGCCTATAATATCCAGAAAGCCCTAAAAATCAGCATAACTGCTTTTGTGATTGAGAGGTAGGCTATTGTTTAATTGCTACAACTTTACTCTCATCCGGTTGTACTCCTTGCTTTGACATAATATGGCCCAAATATTCAATCCCTTTGTTAGCCAGATATACACTTGTTCCTTTTTGCATAAAAAGTATTGTTTAGAAGCACCTTCAATACTTGAGCTAAATGTCATAAGAAAAAATGATGAAGGTGCATAATAAATTGAAATGTTGAAGGTGCATTTGATAATCCAAAGGGCATTAACCAGAAATTCATAATAGCTCTCATGTGTATGAAAAGCTGTCTTGTGATTATCTGAAGGAGCCATGCTGATCTAATGGTATCTAGCTCGTAAGTCTAACTTTGAAAAATAATAAGAGCCTTACAATTCATCTAATAATTTGTCAATGGTTTGTATAGGAAATTTATCCATCATAGTAGCTTGATTAAGGGCTCTATAGCCAATACATAAAACGCCAAATTCTGTCCTTTTTTTTAACCGATAACATCGGTGAAGAAAAAGGACTTGTACTTAGGCGAATCACTCTTAAGTCCAACATTTCCCCTACTAACTTCTCTATTTCAAAATTTTGAAAATAAGGATAACGATAGGGGCACTCATTGACTGGTTTGGTTTCATCCTTAGGAGGAATATGGTGTTGAACATCCCTCAATGGTGGTAAAGATGATAGAGTTACAAGCACTTCTTGAAATTTGCTTAATATAGATTTAATTTCTGTATTGTAGGTAGTATCAGTAGAAGAAGCCTCGTTCTGAGCCACTAAACTACAAAAAAATAAAATTCTCTTTGATACCATCAGCTTGTGCATTTGAGGAGAGTGAATAAGCTTTGAGGGTATAAATTCGTAGTACGCAAAATCCCCTTTGCATCATCAACAATGAATTCCATAGCAGGTTCACTATAGTTCATAGTAACCGGTCCTAAAGTGGACAACCATTGTACCCTTAATACTTCATCAGCTCTTTGTATTGGTAATGTGTAACAATTGACTAAAAAAGAATGTTGTTGTACCTACAACTGCAATCCTTTGCAAACTCCTTAACATTCGAGGAAATTACTATTACCAATCATTACTTTGAATTTGGGAGTGGCTAATACATCCAACTTAAGTTGTCGCACAACCTTTGGTTGGATGAAATTATGAGTACTTCCCGTTTCCAATAGAATATTCATTGATTTCCCTTTAATATTCATTGATAGAGCATAATGGCTAATTTCAACATTTTCGTCCTCTTATTCTGTAGTTTGATGTTGATCCACTATATTATCCACTTGACCTTCACTCTCATTGATATTAACCTCATCTTCATTTGGGCTTCTCATAACCATAAATTTGGCCTTACAAACATGTTTTCTATAGAACTTTTCATCACAATTGTAACATAACCATTTTTCTCTTCTAGATAGCAACTTTGAAGTAGACATCTTTTAACCTGGTATGGATGGTTTTGTCAAAGTTTGAGTAATTGGTTGGTTGGAAATGGTTTGGTTTGATGTTGGTGTTGGTAATAATGGAACATTTTTTTGAATAGAAGGTTGATTCGATGATGTATATTTGTGATTGCTAGAAAAAATTGTTGGTTTATATGAAGTCTATTTGCATGGAAAAAACTAGTCTTGTTTTTTATAAGGTAAAAGATTCAGATTCTTTAGCTTGTCCTATTGTAATTTGGCTTTGTGCATTGCTTCAATTAATATTTCTATTTGAATATTCTCCAATTCTTGTTTGATTACTGGTTTTAAACTCGAAATAAAGCAACTTTTTAACAACCCATTAGACATGCCCATAACCCTATTAAAAAGTGACTCAAATTCATTAATATAGTCATCAATACATCCCTTTTGAGTCAACTTTGTTAACTTCCCTTGATAATGCTCAAATTGTGATGGTCCAAACCATAATTTCAATGCTTCTAGAAATTGTGATGAAGACCCTAACAAGTGATTGTTATGCATCCAAATATAACATTGCCCTACATGTGCTTCTAATGCAAAAGATGCAAATTACAATCTACTTTCAACTAGTATCTTATGATAATAAAAAAAAATTTCAACCTTGAAAATCTAACTAGTTGGATCACCCCTAGAGGACTTAGATAATTCCAATTTTATTTGAACTATATGTGAATCATTATTATTGTGAATTGCATTATTGGAAAATTACGAATCATTTCTTACTGAAAGATTTTGATTTCTAGTTTCTTAAGGATGTTTCTACATAGAATTTGTCAAACTTTGTAATTGCATGAGCGTATTCTACAATTTCTCATGGATGTCTTCACAAAAATTATTCATTTATGCGATTAACTTCTCTAAACCCATTTTATTACTCTCTACTTTTTCTTATAACGGGGAAGCACCTTGGTATGATTCTCTATTGATGATAAAAAAGAAATCAATGAAAGTACAAATATTAAGATTTCAAGGTCTAAGCCTACAATATCTCTTAAAACCTTATAGACTAAAGTGTATATCTCTCGGTTCTCTCTCTCTTGTTGTCGTAGAATTCTCTTGAAGGTATCTATTTTCTCTCTCTCTTTTTATTTCCTCTCTAACTCTCTTTTAGGGTTTCTCCTAACTATACTTTGCTCTTAGATTTGATTCTAATATTTCTGATATGTAATCTTGCACTCTATATCTGTTAATGTCTACTAATATATTTTTGTAGTTTGCGAGGTAAACGATGGAAGTGGTAATCTCTGACATTTGCGTTTCAGAGCAACTCTTAGAATGGAAAGAAAACTCAACTAAGGTATTGGATGATCCCCTTTGGTATTCTGTTTCCTCTTTTTATATCTTTTCTTTGATTTCGTTGTTCACTGTTGTATACTACTGGATTTATTAGGAATCTATTATTTTTCCCATAGATCTGTAATTCTTTTGTATAACCTATTGTATAATATTGTTATCTATATATTTGTATACTTAAATCTCTATGTAATCCTTTAAGTAGCTCAATTTTCTCTTATTTCTCTATTCTCTAGTATGACTCTGCTGCTGAATCATAACAATTGGCTAACAAGTAGGTTTGAATAAAGAAAAAGTATCACGCCCTGAAGCGGCAGATTCGTAATAGCCCTACCGTGTATACCATCCTAAGATAGAAGTTGATCTTATAACCGTTATCCTAGACCTGATCTACACAAGGCATCCACGACTAACTCGCTTTGAAGTAAATAGTTGTAATTTAAATAAATCATTTATCTAAGGAAGTGAGAAAATTATATATATATATCTATATATATACTATAATTCAGTTATTACAATTATTGTTTTCAACGATAATAGCTTAAACCTTACAAATACATGTCCGTTCTTTAAATGTTTTTCCTCACTCCCCAGGATCTAACAGTTGGTAGCTTTAGGGTAGTTATATGCCGCTTCTTAGCCAGCACCTGCACGATGTCTATAGGGATGTGAGCAACCACAGCTCAGTAAATTAAGATGGAGGACTTAAAACTATACCATAAATACAACAAGGTTTTCAACTAACTTATTAAGTGCAATGCATGTTCAAGCAAATGCCATCGCATGACGTTGTCTGGCCCGTCGTGAGATTAGAGAAATTGCGCTCGCTCTAATCCGGGTTGAAGAGTTGCCGTTAATGCAGCAGCTCACAACCAAACCCAAACTTGTGTAATAGAGACATGGCTCCTCCCGCGACTACCTTTGAATCATTGACTTCACCCTCGTCGCAATCTCCTCTCCTGTCACTTAGTTCGATTGAGGATAAAGAAGTGACCATTTTGTAATCCTACGCTATCCCTTTTGAAGGGGTTGGTATTTGGTCGGAGAGTCCTAAGTCCCCTTAATGCATTGCCATATAGATCCGATTATGATTATAAGTTGTATATTTGATTAGGTCCAGTTTAGGGTGATCAATCATTTCACACAAACCATACAATACAAGCTAGGACAACAGACAGAATCATAGCATCATTCATAATCAAGCACATGCACACATCCAACTATCTAACAAGTACAACCAAGCATAATCCTAAGCCTCCAAAATACAGCAACGTATTAATCCCAACTTACCTCGACTCCTCGCTCACCCACTCGAGGTCCGACTTGCTCAGGCCATCGCCGATCATTCTTGTAACACAAACGTGGTTTCAGTTTTTCATATAACTATTATAAGTTCATTTTATCCTATAACGCTTATTGTTATGTTTTGGTTAGGGTTTAATATGCCTAATTATCTAGGTTTTAAGTCTTTTATAATTATTCTAGGTTTGGGGTTAGGTTCGGGTTCGGTTTCCGCATCGATTTCTAAATTAGGTTCTAGTTCGATTTCTAAGTATTGTTTTATACTCGAATCCTAGAAATTCGTTTCAACCCATAATGTGAAATTAATCACATTACTTCTCGATCTCTTAAATATCATCATTATCTCTAGTCAGTATTTTATTTCATCCGGTATACTTAAATTCGTATTAGTGTACCGAATTCACTCCTGATGTGAGAAATTTTTACATTTTTCATATAATTACATCGATTCAAGTCTTCCATCAGTTTTATTATATATCCCTATTATTTATATAATACAATTTTTATCTTAATATTTTCTATGTATTATATTTCCAATAATTATATATTATGCATTATTACCTATTATGTATATAATACACTTTTAATATTTCTATCACTATAATTACCATCTCTAAACATCAATTATCATTTCAAAATGTCTAAATTCATCCTACATCAGGTTTTATATCTAATTATCCTAATTTACAAAATTAACTTGCAATTTACTATTTTTCCCTATTACTCATTTATTACATAATTAATCTAATAATTATATCTAACACCCTAAATGCTACAAGTATTATACTTCATCAGATTTCAACATCCTATAACATACACTTATTCACTAAATCAGTAATTATCCATTTAATTACTTTATTAACCCTAAATTACCCATTTTATGCCTCATTTTAAGGCCAAAAAATTATCTAAAATTTTCGAAAATTAGTTTTTGAAAATGGGTTTCATAGCACTGTTCTATATCATCTAAGTGGTCTACACAAAAATTTTGGGTTCAAAACTACACTCCTAAGATCATTTATTTTTAAACCGAAACATGCTTGGTTTTACACGATTTCTTAAGGATCCTATATCATGAGACATATTTTCATCAAAATAATATTTTTCCTAAAAAAGACATACAAAACTATTCCAGAATAACAAAATTCATAATTTTCTCATAATATTTACTATTTTTAACAAAATTACATAAAATCGGGTTGAAAATCGGATTTACTGATCTGGGTAGCTCCGGCCACTGTTGGCCATCGTTGGCCACCATGGCCTTGTCGGCCGGTTTGGGCGCTGCCACCACTGTGTGGTGGTGGTGGTCGTCTACTCTCAGTTGCTCGTCGGGTCTGGGTTCTCTTTTGTTACCAAAACTGCACAGTTTTCCTTTTTTTTTTTTTTTGTCTCTAGTTTTTCCCTTGAATTTTTGAGTCTCTCTAATTTTTCTCAAATCCTTAACTGTCCAAAGAAGTTCTCTAAATTTTTTTCCTATTTATAGATGTTTAGGGAAATTAATGTAAATTAATTTGATTAGACAATTGCCTTATCTTCTTTCAATTTGACTTTTGTGTTGTTCTAATTTAATTGAATAAATTTTTTTCTTATTTTTCCCAGTTGCCATGACCTATATCTAGATCATTCCTTATTTTTTTTTATTTTTCCTTTATTTTTCCTTAATTAATTATCAATTTTTTTAATTATTTAGTATTATTTTAGCACATTACGCGTATTTTTAGTAATTACGCGTATTTTTACATACATGTAAATTCATATATAGTATAAATAAATATTTCTAAATATTATTTAGGTTATTTTATGATTTTTAGTATACATATAATTTATCTTTAGCGATTCGTTAATTATCGGAATGCATTTTACGCATTTTCGATAAATAACGGGTTATATACTTAAAATTTGGAATTTTTATCTTCTTTTATTTTATTGCTTATTTTATTGCTTATTTTCTTAAATTCAAACTTACGGGATCATTTTATTAATATTTTTAGCTTTACTTTATAATTTAGGCTCGATCAAGTCTTTCAACCAATTGAAACCTTGAATTGCTAGTTTTGGGGCTTACAGTAAGAGAATTCAAAAGTGGTTTGATTATTAGAGGATGGGCTTCTTAGTTGTTGATCTTGGAACACCCTTTAGTTGGTCGGTTCATGACACATTATGGCTAGAATTCGACTTTAGAGTGTGTGAGTTCTGGTTTGCCAATAATCACATTTCCAGTGACAGCCGAGCAGTTTGCCAATAAGAAGTTGATCAATGATGTGTTGAAGATTGATGTTAAGTTTGGAAGTATTGAGTGGTCACCTTGGAGTAGTGAGTTGATCGAGCCAATGGGGGGACCAAATAGAGGTGGCTGTAAAGAATTTAATGGGTGGAAGTGCCAAGGCCTTGGAGATGAGGAAGAGGGCAAAAGAGCTAGGTGAGAAGGCCAGAAGAGCTGTTGAAGAAGGTGGATCTTCTTATGCAGATGCTGAGGCTTTGATTTAAGAGCTAAAATCTCGCAAAAAGGTTCAAGCTTGAACTGAAACCTGAATCTAAACGAGTACACCAATAGCTAATCTTTCATTATACTCTGCTAGTGGTGCTACTTAGACTCGGTGCAAAGAAATAGTAGCTTGAAATGCTGTTGGTGTTTCTAACATGAGAAAGAAACGTTGCTGTTGCAGATTATCTAGGTTTGAGCAATGAATATGTATCAGCTCACTTATGTGTATTAGAGTATGTATTTAAGCAATGGTTAAATATATATATTGGCTTACTTATGGATATATGTTTGATGATTGATAATCTGGATTATGTTATATGCCGAGATGCCTAACGATTGTCAACCAAAATACACCGACTAAAAAGTTCCAGGTTACCATATTTTGGACATCCTCAAGATCCATATTGTTGGGTTGCTGATAAAATACAGCCACTTGTGTTCATCAGCCGTTGTGTGCAATCCCCAAGGTGTGGTGGGTGTGTTGCCTTCAACTCGCGTTCCCCTTTGGGAGCTGTTGTCACGTGGAGAACTAGCTCGGCTTGGTCTATCCTGTTGTTGCTATGTCTTGATCCCAAACGTACTGCTCGGTGTGTGGTGCTTTGGCCTGCAGAAGAGCTCGGTTCATCATCTTGGGCGCACAGAGGAGAGAAGGCTGCTTGAAGTTGCTCAAATTCAGCTACTGCTCGGACGTAATTGGATCTGCTTGCTCCAGTTTCTGCACGGACTTGCTCTGTTCTGGTTTTGTGCTCAGAATTGCTTGGATGTTGGAGTTCTGGTGTATGCGAGAAGGAACTCGACTTCTAGCTGCTGCTGCTCAGGATGGACCTCGGACTGGTTTATTTCAACAGCTCAGAACATAGGCGCTCGGCTGCCACTTGCTTTGCTCGATTGTGCTTGGTTCCCTGTTCTGGTCTGGCATGCTCGGATGCGTGGTCAGAAGAGAAATTGAGCGTGAATTTGGTCGGCTTTGTGCAGAACATGCTCGGACTTGCTGGAACTGGTGCTGCTCGGATCTTGCTATCTGCTCTTTGCTGCTGTTATTTTCCATGGCTGACCTGCTGCGTTTGCTCAGCTGCAAACTCTCCCAATTAATGCCCATGTTACATGTCAAACAAACCAAAAGAAAGTGATGAGCATAATGTGGGCATCCAAAATAAGATTAGGACAAGCTGGCCTTTATAATGAATTGTACGAGGAAAAATAAATTGCGCACTCCATGTCATGCAATTCAATATGATCCACTCGTGAGTCTTTGATTCTTCCAAAATAACTTACAATAGAAATTGTCATAAGCACTCTCATTTGACTCAGGACCGAAATGAAATTGAAAACAGGAAACATCCTGTTTTACCTAAGCGCAGCCACTGTTAACACGACACAACAATCCAAAGGTCATTTAATGCTACGTTGTTGATGATCCCTTTTCTTTTTTGTTTGATTGTCACACAATTGATCCATTAATATGATACATACATAAATGTGTATTTATTAATTCTAGAGCAAATAAATATGATACATAAATACGTAAATGTCTATTTATTAATTCCAAAGCAAATTTCACAACAAAAGTGCAAATTATAAATATGAATATGTTATAAAGATAAGGAATGAATATATAATTTTATATATTTATCAGCAGTGGACCATTACAAATGGATTGCACAACCCACTTTTAATAGTGGTTCACAACTCACTCCAAAGATAACATTACTGCTAACCACCCACTTGAGGGTAGGGTGACTAATAATGGCCCTACATATTTTTTAATATGTTATCTTTCTTTTATGCATTTTTTCTTTTTTTTTTTTCTCTTTTAGGTTTTTTGCATTTTTATTTCATTTTCATTACATTAATATTTTTTCCAATATTTCTATTACAATAATTAATTAAATATATTTAGTAAAATTAGTAGTTCAAGCAAAAGCTGATACAAATTCTTAAATAAAATTAACAAATAATTATAAAGACAGTGTTTTTCAAAAGGAAAAATACGCAATTTTTCTTTGCAAAAATGTCAGAACATAGGTCATTCCATTATAATTTTCCTCGAAATTTATACGAATTAACAATCACTGGAAGTTTATTATATTGAAAACCAACTCAAGAAAGCTTGCCCCGCGAGAGGCATGAAACCCACCATGATTACTAAGGCTCATCCTTGGATCTTTGCCATGCAATTATTTCTTCCATTGGCGTGCGTGTAAGTAAGGAGAGAGAGGCATTGGATGTAATACTTGATGGATCCATGGCATCAATAATCATTACCGACTGTATATGGTAATTTTACTTGTTGATGTTATATATTCACTCTCATATTGTAAATATCCCATTTAACTTTCAATTTTCATGTAATTTAAAATCATACATATTTATAATCACTTAAAACTTTCTTATTTATCTATTATTTATTATATTAAGAAGAAAACATTTATTTATAGGATTTTTTTTATAAATTTTTCTTAATAATTAATACCGAATATAATCATATTATCAATTAATACACATGTTCATTATTTGTTCAAAAGAAAAAGAAAAGATTTTATTTTTATAAGTAATTTTATATGTAATCAATTTATTTATTTTTTTGAATAAATTATTTTATTTAATCATTTATTATTTTTTAAAATCCCTAAAGCGGGTGTGGAGTCTACAAATATATATATATGTATGTATATATGTATATTTATGTATGTATGTATGTATACATATATATATATATATATATATAGAGAGAGAGAGAGAGAGAGAGAAAAGAAACATATAATTTCATTGCAAAAGTACCAAGCAGATGCGAAACCTCGGAAAAGAAAATTGCTTACTTCCAAACTCAAAAAGGATCGATTGGTAGGATACTCTATAACACTCAGTTCCTCCTTGAAGACTGGATGGGGAGTGAGGCTAAATTGTTGAAGCCTCAGGAATTGCTGGATAGCTCTTGGACTTTTACAAGTCTAGAAATGACTGTTGGTGTTTCAAGAGACAAAAGCAAAACACCAACCACAAAACAACAGAACGTTTTGCCTTGACGAATCCAGATAATTTGGATATTTGACATACTGACAGTGAGAATTAGAAGACATGGATTGATTACCATTAGCGTTGTAGCTTTCCGTAACATAAGGAGCAGCATAATGCAGCATTCAATATTGCTATCCAAGTTGCAAGTCCGTGAGCTGGAACTTAGTAAGCATTGCAGTTTGAAGAACAGCGTGTTTCTTATGATATATTATTCCATAAAAAACAATGATCACATTCCTATGTGCCATTTATTTGAACCACCATTGTCTTGTTGCTGGTTTGTTCCTTCCATTAGATAAAGAACTTGCAGCCAAATTCAGGATTCCTAGGATTTTGTTCCATGGTCTATGTACCTTTTCCTCGTCTATAATTGAACTTCCATGGAAACATGAGCGACGCCAGAAAGTTTCCTGATGTGGTAGGGGGTATGAATAACAATTACCAGATATAATGAGGCTGGAGACACAGACCGACTTCATGAAGTTTCTTAAGACAGTCCGTGAATCAGAGACAAAGAAGCTACAGCGTCATTCTCAACAGTTTCTATTAACTTGAACCAGCATATGCTGATTACTACAAGAATGTTTTGGCAAAGAAAGCTTGGCATACTGGTCGCTTCTCACTTTACGACATAGACATGGAAGATAAAGCAAAGGGAGGTAACGAAGCTCTCTATTAGCATAAATGAGTGCTTGAAGTGGCTGAAATCGAAGGAGCCAAACAGTGTTATTTACATGTGTTCTGGAAGCATGACCAATTTTTCTTCTTTAGCTGATGGTAATTGCGCGTGGCCTTGAAGCTTCTGGACAAGAATTCATTCGGGTTGCAAGGAAAAACTGTGATTATACAAGGGTGGGTACCACAACTGCTAATTCTTGATCATGAAGCAATTTGTGGATTCATGTCTCATTGTAGCTGAAACTCGAGATTGGAAGGAGTTTCTGCAGGTGTCTTCAGTGAGAAATTCGTGACTCTTGTACTCAAGATAGAAATTTCTTTTGGAGTACAGAAGTCAGTAATGCATTTCATTAGCAGAGATGCTATCGAGAAGGCCGTTAAGCAGCTTATTGCAGAGGCAGAAGCAGAGGAATTTAGAAATAGGGCAAGGGTGCTCGGAGAAATGGCAAGACAAGCTGTTTACGAGGGTGGATCATCTTACAATGATTGGAATTCCCTAATACTAGAACTGAGGTCACAAGGCGATCCTAGTGAATCAAAATAGGAGTACTTGTTTGGCTGTGTTGTGTGCTGCCATTAATTTATTGTAATAACTTGTGTGTTCTCAACTTAAGCAGATAAGCTTATTTCTTTTGTATTGCTTGCTTTGCTTGGTACCTTTATCCTGGAAATTGTTTATTTAATTGTACTAATTAATCGAGGAGAATCTCGTACTTAGAATGAGTAAGCTATTGGATTGTAATGCATTGTTTTCAGGTCTTTCTGCCAATAAATTTCAGCTCTAGACTTGATTTCTTCTCCCTTGACGAACGAAATCATTTCCATTATTGGTTATTATGATTTAAAACTGCTTATGTTGATCATTTTAGGAAGGTATGGCACACTAAAGGATGGCTTGCCGGTCCAATGTCTATGCAATAGAAATCTTCAGCATAAAGCTGTGAGATGTCAACTATATTCATCAATGCGAGGAGTTGCGGGCTGATCCAAACGTTGGAATGCCAACTTCAATTTTAAATGATCGATTTTTCTTTCTAAAGACTGCAAAATGTAGTTTGGCACTAGCACTCTCATTCTCAGTGAAAGTGGCTTTTCCTCTTTTTATTTCTTCTTTTTATATCTTTATTTTTGTTTTGCTTTGGCTGCATGTTGCAGCATTGAATTGGGGTGGTGGGACAATGCTTTAGCTGCAAATTGCAGCAATTGACTGATTGATTTTTTTTTTTCCATAATTTATTTTGTGTGAGTATGTGACCGATGCCCAACCCGTGGACTGCCAGGACCCGCCTCTACTGTGGTCGAATTGCCAGAGAAAGAACGCAAATCAATGACGAGGAAACAACAACAGCTTTTGTAACTTTACGAACTTGTTTTAAGCTATCACACGTGTGTTCTTTCTGCAAAATTATTCATTTCGCAATTTGCAAGTACTTATGGGCACCGCAATCCACCGCCTTCTGTGTGTTCTTCCTGCCATTTATGGCTCATGGCCGCATGATACCACTAATAGACATTGCCAAAGTTTTTGCTACACGAGCTGTAGAAACCACCATAATCACCACTCCATTGAATGCGCCCCTTTTCTCCAAAACAATTGAAAGAATCAAGGATTCGGGGTTCAATATCGAAGTCCTAATTATCAAGTTTCCTAATGCGGAGGCAGGATTACCAGAAGACTGCGAGAACTTCGATGCCATTCCTTGGGAAGAATCAGCTATAGAATCGAGGATTGCATTCCTTGCGGCAATAGGAATGCTCCGAGAGCCGTTTGGGCAACTTATTCAAAAGCACAAACCGCATTTTCTTGTTGCTGAAGCATTATGGGCTAATGATCTTGCAGCCAAGTTCAAGATTCCTAGAGTTATGTTCTAAGGTACAAGCTCCTTTGCAATGTGTGCCAATAAACTTCTAAGGAAATATGAACCACATGAACAGGTTTCTTCTGATGTAGAGACCTTTATTGTGCCTGATCTTCCAGGAGAAATAGAGTTTACAAGGGAAAAAGTGCCCGGTTTCTTAAGACGGGAGGCAACAAACTACTTCTCCAAGTTCCAAAAGTGTGTCCTTGATTCAGGAAGGAATAGCTACGATGCCATTGTCAACAGCTTTTATGAACTTGAACCAGCATATGCGAATTGCTACAGGAATGTTTTGGTTAAAAGAGCCTGGCACAGTGGTCCGGTCTCCCTTTGCAACGTGGACAAGGAAGATAAGGCATGAAGGGCAAAAGAAGCCTCTATCGACATACAAGAATGCTTGAAGTGGCTCAATTCCAAGAAGCCTAATAGTGTTATTTATGTATGTTTTGGAACAGCGGCAGGCTTTGCCTCTTCACAGCTGATGGAAATTGCATTCTCCCTTGAAGCTTCTCGACAAAAATTTTTATGGGCGGTTAGGAGAGGCGAAAATGGAGAAGATAACGAAGATTGGTTGCCAGAAGGCTTTGAAAAGAGGATGGAAGGGAAGGGTCTGATCATAAGAGGGTGGGCGCTGCAAACTGCTTATTCTTGATCATGAAGCGATTGGTGGATTTATCTCTCATTGTGGCTGGAATTCAGTATTGGAGGGACTCTCTGCTGGGGTACAAATAATCACCTGGCCCGTCTCTGCTGAGAAGTTCTATAATGAGAAGCTAGTGACTCAAGTGATCAAGACCGGACTTGCGGTTGGAGTTAAGAAGTGGGCTAAGAAGGTAGGGGAATTTATTGGCAGAGATGCCATAGAGAAGGCAGTGAGGTGGATTATGATCGGGGAGGAAGCGAATGGCTCCTGGCGTAGAGCAAGGGCACTTCAATAAATGGCAAGGCAAGCGGTTCAAGAAGGTGGATCATCTTACAATGGCTTTAGTGCTCTAATGCAAGAACTAAAGTTGAAAGGCAATGCTAGCCAATCCAATTAAGATCAGGTTTTTCCATTGCTGTGCACTGCCATTTAAACAATCGGTAGAACACACACCTGCATTCTCATTTTGCATTTTTAACAGATTAGTTACATTTGTACTGCTAGCTTTTCTTGCTTGATGTTTTATCAATGGAAATCTTATTTCAAGAATTAGCAAACCAGAATATGCCACGAGATTTATTAATTATTTTGTTTACAGTTACTTTAGGCTTTTTGCAGTATGTAGGATATATCCACGAACATTACGGTGGCAGTCAAGAATAATCTTATCAACTAGCAGCCAAAGCTGGTGGAACGTAGCAAATTCTATTTATGTTCTCGTAAAATATTTTCTTATCAAATAATTTATGTTCTCATTTACATTCCCCAAAAAATATTTTTCTTTTCGTGAAATAAAACGTACTTAAATCCTTTAGTTTGAACAAGAACAAAGTAATGATATAGAATTGTTGATATATTTGGTTTGTGAAATGAAATAATGTAAAAATAGAATTATAATTCTTAAATAATAGAATGGGGAAGTAATACTCAATTTGTTATAATTTCTTTGAAGACTCATGGATTGATTTGAAAAAAATATACTAGAAATGACCGAACAATAGCTGTTTTACTGGTCCTCAAAGGAATTGCAATTCCTCATCTCTACTAATAGTAAATCCACGAAATAACAATTCTTCCAACGACATGTGGGAATACATATATAGAGGGGGAATAGTTATTCTTTTCACCTTTATAAAATCAATTAAATATGCTATAAGTATTTTACTAGTTACTCTAAATTTTAGAAAATCATGAGTTTAATAGTGAATTGTTCTTATGTGCTTATATTCAATCTTTAGTTACGTTTTTATTTGAATCCTTAACCTTTTGAAAAATTTCTATTTGAGTTATTTCTTAACTTTGCTAAAAATTCTTTCAAGAGTTAACACATATATTAACTTTTGATTAGCACACAATAATTAGATAAACTAGTAAACATAATTAGTTAAATACAATAATAAATAATAAAACTATAGAATAAAAAAAGGGAAAATTTTGAAAACAAAAAACCCTAATAAAAGAGCTAAATCTTCTTTTTACTTTTCTTGACATTGTGAGTACCCAAACACCCAAATCCTAAAACCTATGAAAATAAACTCAACCTAATTTGGCATGACTAACAAAAACTAGTGAAAGGCCATTGGCCCATTAAATCATAGGCTTTATACAAGAAGTAAAATTTAGGTTATTCCATTTCCGTGAATAGGTACAAAATTCTACTAATGTACTAGCGGTTGGTCTATGTAAAATTTGTCTAAAATAGAGATGATAATCAAACTGAGATTGCTCCATTTCCACATGTTGTAGAAAAGATTTGCAAGGACCCTACATTTTAGGCTCAACGAACTTTGATGTATGCAGGTTGAGACTCAAAAGAATAAGTTAGGAAAGAAAAATTCCAAAGTAGGATATGAACATTTGGAGAAGTTTCAAGACATAACTTCGGCTAGAGAGAGTTTGAAAAGTTTTTCTAGTTTGGAAATCTAAGAAATATGTTTAAAGATACAAAAGAAGATACAACCTTGGAGATAAAGAAGTTGAAACCTTAGTTTCTACAAAGCTAATGAGTAAGGAAACCAAAGATAAGAAAAATCTAAGAGTAAGAAAATACAAGTCTTAAGAAAACATAGTGAGCAAGAAAAATTACTAAACTAGAATTAATCTTGCTTACTTACCTTACACTTAAGGAAAACACCACCAAAGAGCTAATCTACCCATATAAAATACCTTAAGGTTTTGGTTGCAACCACCTTTAGGCTTGCTAGCAACGTTAAGTGCTTTAGAGTCATCTATCTTAAGCTAGCTTCTCCATTAGCATTGTAGATGGTGTATTCTTAGTTTGGGAGTGTTTGGCCTAGATTTGATTTGGTATTGGTAGTTTAGACCTAAAAAAAATAGTAAACACGAGCCATTAGGAGACATTGGAGATGTCTTTGTTGTGTGCATTAAACACTTAAGTTAGTGGGATGCTTGAGAATAAATCACCAAGAAGTATGATAGTAGAGAGAGAATGGCTAGATTTTTCCTTATAACTAGAGGGGTTTTGTCTTATCTATTGGAGTGGAAGGGATGAATTAATATGGTTGGTAAGACTTTAAAAAACTTCTTGTATCATTGATACAGTCCCCAAGGATTTTAGGTTGTAGATATGTTGCTATATTTGTGAGATGCACCTTCCTTATTCCTCTTGATTTAGATGGGTCAGGTGACTAGGTTCATTCATGGTAGGCCTTGGATGAAAATGCACCACTAACAAGCACTACACTTAGAATGTCACCAATGCTCTAATCAAATGAAATTGCACCATCTTAAGCTCTTAGAACTATAAGGGTGATGCCATCTTAAGCTCCTTAGATCAATAGAATGATGTCACCTCAAGTTATGAGAACTAATAGGATTTTTCCTTAACTACCACTTGTAGTTAATAGGATAGCATCACATTAAGCTCCAAGTTAGCCCTTAGGATGAATAGAATGGTGCCACATTAAGCTACAAAAACCTCTAAACTTGCACTACCTCAAGTACGAAGGACCAATGCCACATCAAGATTTAAGTTGATACCTAGCACTTCTAATCTTAAGCCAATTCATGCTTATACTTGATGCTAAGACATTTTAAGAGAGAGATACCTCATGCTAGGACTTTCTTGGGTTGCACCTTAAGAATCCCTTTTCACCAAGCAACAAACATGAGAAGATGGAGTTTAAGATGCAATGTATGGTCAGTTTTCTCTTTTTACTCTTTAGTCTGTTGTTAAATTTACTTAAGCAAATTTCTACAGTTTGGTATAACCTTTTGTCAGTTAAGCATGATCAGTATGTGAATCCCCTCCCTCTTACACTTTAGTATTCTTATTGAACTCACTAAAGTGAATTTTTGTACCTTAATACAAGTACCTATAAGTTAAGTTTGATGATGATAACTTAGTGAATAGTGGGTGAATTCCAAATCCTTTAATCATATGTACACATTGGTTGAGAAGTACAATAACTTCTATTATAAACACAAGGTTCATTTTTAAATACTCTTATGGCTTGTTACATGTGATCAATCGTCAATAAGTCATTTATGTTATTGTATGTGATTAATGTAAAGTGATAAGTGGCATATAATACTCAAAGTTTCAGAGTAAAATATGGTTAAGATAGTTCAAGAAAGCTATATCATAGATGTATTATGATCTTGGATGACTAAGATATTGGAAGACTTTTGGTTGGATCATTTAAGATAGTCAAAGTGGAGTAACAAAGAGTGGAATTTTGGATTAAGATTAGGAAGGTAAGTACAAAGATTGTAGAAACAATTTCAGAAACAATTTGGTAATATAAGGAGAGTTGATGCTTGTAATTAAAAGAATGATAATAGTTGTGGATCTCTTTTACTAGGCTAAAAGGTCAATGACTTCAATATGAGCCAAGTTTAGTTGCTTGGTACTGCTTAAAGGAGTATAGACTAAAGTTCATACTCTTAGCATTTGTTGGTTGCTTGGTTCGTTATAATATTTTTTTTTGTAGTTGAGTTGTTATGTGAGTCCTCATTACCCTATTTGCTCAATATCCATTTATCGTGTACGTAGTGTTGGTTTGCTACTTGCTCCATTACAAACGTGCGCATAAGATCACAAAAAAAGGCCTTCAAGTCAATTTTTTAAAAAGATTAGTCTTGCTTGATTAAATACTTTGTTTAAAAAGCTCAGTTTAATGCATATGTAATTGCATTGCTCGGTTATTTAGGGTTTACTCTCATGCTATAATTTTGGCTTTAGCTTAGTCATTAGGGTTGTATTACTGGGTTGTATCATCTCAGCCATTGCTCAATTTTATAATACTAATTTTACTATGCATAATAGATTACTAGTATCGGTTATCTTACGTGCATTATTGTGGTATATAAACATTTGCATTAGGATATTATTAGAATATGCTAGTTCTTGCTTTTGTTATTCTAAATAACTTGCTTAGCTTAACAATGGGTTGGGGTGATTTTTTTTTGTACCCCTTTATTTAAATCTTAACTTAAAAAAAAAAAAAACTATTATTAAACACATGGTTTATGCTTATAATTAAGTTTTGTTAAACTTTTATATTTGACATAACTTACGTAGCTCATTTCATTGTACAATACAAATCAAAACCTATAGCATTAATAATGCAATGCAATACTATACTTTTTAAATTTCTTTTGTTTCCTCTTTTTTTTTTTTTCCATTATCTTACATTAAGATTTTAGGAGATAACCATAAAGAAGAATATTTATGTAAACATGGAGCATCCCATTCTCTCTTAATAGCAAATTCAAAACTAAGAAATATGTTATCTAAGATATCATATATTAAATTGACATTTTTGTTGCTGTTGAATGCTTTATGGAGGATAGGATGCCATTGGAGCATTTTCGAATTGGTTTTGCAAAATTTGAATATGATTCATTACTTTATAAGACATCTCAAAATTTGTTCCAAAACTTTATAAGATAATTACCTTGTTCCTAAAACCTAACCTACACATGTAGGTTTTTTTGAACTTGCTAATGACCCAAGCTAACATACTACACAAATAATATCTATCAAGCAAATAATATCTAAGTACAAATTTAAGCTTTTATAAGAGAATGACAATTACGAGCATGCAAAGTATTACTTTTTTTTTTTATTTGAACATGATATTTGGACAAGCAATATAATCAATCTTTAAAATAAAAAGACAACTACTCAAAATATCTAGAGTGCTAGTATGCAAGGTGTCGAGCCTGATTTTTTTATTTATTTTATTTTTCATGTTCATTTGATTCTTCACTTTTTGATTAATACTAAACCCTAATCCATTCGATATTAATTATTGATTAGAGAAATTGGGAAATTTTAGTTTTTTATTTAGAAAAAAATTTGGAGTCGTCACTCGACCGAAATCGGGAAAAAGAAAAAAAAAACCATAATTAATTAGGTTGATTGACTACGATTTAGTTGCTAGTTTTTTATTTCAATTTAAATAAAAAACTAGAGTATTTCGAATTTGGGGGCTAACCTATTAAATCTTGACGGATACCACTATCTATTTATCGAAATTAGGTTTGTTCTTCCAAATTATGATATTTTTTTAGAAAAAAATAAAAACCAAAAGAAAAAAGAACCTAAGTTTCTGTAGATTTTATCGTTAACGTGAAAGTGTCTACGTACTCACTAATTGGGATCAAATGACTGTAGTTTTTTCTTGAAAATCTTAGTGTGTTTATTGATTTTAATTTTAAAAACCGTTGGAGTTTATGTTTTCAATCAATTTAGTTTATTTTAAAAAAATATAAGGTAGTCTTAACTCGTGAGTAATTAAAAAACTTTCTAAAATGTCCTAAAAATCCTATTGATTTTTTTTATTAATTTTTACTTATAAAAAATTGATTTTCTAAGTGAGCAATCCTAAAAAATTTCTAAACTAATTACTACCCTTAAATAGACATTTACTTAAATAAATACTTAGTCTTTAAGAAAACTAATACTAAAAAGGAACACTTAAGTTAATATATATATATATGTATATTTATATATCTATCTATATCTTTACTTATTAAACAATTATCTACCTAAACAAGATCATAAAAAAATATATTAAAGACCCCTAATATATACATATCTTATAGATATCATGTTATATGACCAAGGATCTAATGATATAATATGATTAGAATAATAATAATAATAATAAAATTGAAAAGAATGAACAAGGTCTAACCTAATTATGGCTCTAGCGCAGGAATGGGCAAGTTATGTGTTTGTGGTGCAGTGTGGAGTGTATGATCTTCAGTTATTGACAGCCGTGGACGTAGATAGCAGCGGCGTGGACAACAGAGGTCGTGGGCGTATCTGTTGGGTAACGACAGTGGCATGTGCGGCTTGCAATTGCTACGTGCAGTGAGGGTCGGTGTTGTTGCTGTTTTTCATGCACGAGTAGATGTTGGTTGGGGTATGAATTATGCAGTTGTATGAGTTGCTAGAGCTGCGCGAACGAGAGAGAGAGGACCATGGTTGGGATCCGTGACTGTTACTTCATGTTATGGATTGCTGGGTGCACAAGAGGGAGATAGCCCTTCCCATTCATGTGAGGATGGAGATGAGTGCTTGCTGTTCATTGATGAAGCCGCTGCGTGGTGCTAATTGATGGGTCGATGCTGAAAGAGACAGTTGGCTGTGCGTATACTGTATGTTCAGTCAAGGGGCTTACGTGGTGGATATCATCAGTGTTGCGCAGCGTGGGGCATTGGCTGCTGACTGATGCTACTGCTTGATCGGCGAGTGAGTGGACTTATTGGCGGAACGTGTTGTAGCAGTGGTCGTAAAGAATTGTCTGGACTTTGGGAGTTGGTTGATTGGTGATTGTATCTATGTGTACGAGGAGGATGGGTACTGGTTGTAGGTTACACGAGTGAGGAAGAAGAGTTGTGTTTGGCTTGCTGATTGTGGCAGTATTGTAGGATTACGTGCTTGGACGTTTTTACAAGATACTTAGCGGAGTTTGGCGTGTTCGTTGTTTTGTGTTTGATGGCGTCAGGGGCTTGTAGTTTGAGGATTTGGTTGATGAGTGTGTATCATGGTGAAGGATCTTGAATTCTTTTGGGAGTGTGTGTAAAAATATATTTTTTACTTTATCCTGTGCAACCCTTATTTATATAGCCCGAACCAAATTGTGTCGAATTGTATCTATTATATTAATTTCAATCTAATTTGATAAAAATTAATTTAGATTCGAATTATTTATATTAATTTAAATTTAATTTAATAAAAATCAAACTAAATTCAAATCTTTTATCATGATTCAAATTTAAACAAAAAAGATTTGATTAGATGTGATCTCGTACGCTTAATTCGGTTTTTTAAAAAAATAAAATAAAAGAGATAGAAAAATAAAAAATACATAAGTGCCTAACAAGATTCAAACCCGTGACTTTAAGCTAGATCCAATTTAATACTCCAATACTTATCCGTTAAGCTGTTGGCCATGCCTTAATTTTTGGTATAATTGAATTGTAGTTAAAATACGTGACTTCTTAAAATAATTAATTGAACTAAGCTAAAACTAAAACTATTTATCTCTAAAATAATTTATTTTCTTAAAAAATTTAAAAAATCTTTATAATTTTTTTCTTTTCTCATTTTTTGGTATTTTCATCATTTGTCAATTTTTATTATTTTCATTTTTTATTTTTATTATTTTTTCCTTATTTTTTAGTTAGGACCCTATTTTTAAAAACAAAAACAAAAACAAAAACTACTAAGGGCAAAAATCAAGTGTCTACAACTGTACTTTTTTGTGGTGAAGTTTGAATAAAACTTTGCCACAAAAACAAAATAGATACCATTTTTGCCTTAAGACTAACTCTATCCTAAGAAATGCTATGACTAGTTAGCTAAAAATTTGATGATGATAAGCTTGAAACGAAGAATAGTAAGGGTAGCGCCCTTGTGGGCGGGTAAGAACCTTAAAGAGAAAAATGAGAATTTGGTTATGGGTTGATTGATCGAGGTAGCCAAAGTGCTCATAGAGCTGGTTAATACCTAAAGATAAGTTGAGAAAACTTGGTTGTGCTCTAATGAGCTGTCTAACTACGGCGGGTGAAGCGCTCCTTGAGTTGGCTAAGGCCCTAAAATAAATTGGGAAAACTTATCGTACCCCAATGAGCTAACTAACCAAGATAGGCGAAGCACTCCTTAAGCTGGCTAAGGCTTTAAACTAGATGAGAAAACTTGGTCGTATCCTAATGAGCTAATTGACCAAGGCAGGTAAAGCGCTTTTTGAGCTGGTTAAAACTCTAAAAGATAATTAGAAAACTTGGTTGTGCCCTAATGAGTTGACTAATTAAGGTGGGTGAAGCGCTCCTTGGGTTGGCTAAGACTCTAAAATGAATTGAGAAAACTTGGTCGTACCCCCTATGGGTTGACTAACTAAGGCGGATGAAGTGCTCCTTGAGTTAGTTAAGGCCTTAGACTAAATGAAATGGGTAAGCGCTCTTAGAGTTGGCTAAAACCCGAAAAGAATTGAGAAAACTTTGTTGTGCCCCAATAAACTAACTAACCAAGGCGGTCAAAGAGCCTCTTGAGTTGGCAAGATAAGAAAACTTGGTGATGCCCTAATGAGTTGACTAACCAAGGCAGTTAAAGCGTTCCTTGAGCTGGCTAAGACCTAAAGATAAGAAAACTTGATTGTGCCCCAATGAGCTGACTAATCAAGGTGGTCAAAGCACTCTTGAACTGGTTAAGAACTAAAGATAAGAAAACTTGGTCGTGCCCTAATAAGCTGACTAACTAAGGTGGTCAAAGCACTCCTTGAACTGGTTAAGAACTAAAGATAAGAAAACTTGGTTGTGCCCTAATGAGTTGACTAACTAAAGTGGTCGAAGTGCTCCTTAAGTTGGCTGAAAGTTAAAGATAAGAAAACTTGGTTGTGCCCTAATGAGCTGACTAACCAAGGTTGTCAAAATACTCCTTGAGCTGGTTAAAACCTAAAGATAAGAAAACTTGGTCATGTTCCAATGAGTTAACTAATTAAGGATGGCAAAACGCTCCTAAAGCTGGCTAAAACTCTAAACTAGATTGAGAAAACTTAGTTGTACCCTAGTGAGTTGACTAATCAAGGTGGGCGAAGTGCTCCTTAAGCTGGCTAAGGCCCTAAAATGGATTGAGAAAACTTGGTCATGCCTTAATGAGCTGACTAACCAAGGCAGTCAAAGCACTCCTTGAGCTAGCTAAGACTTAAAGATAAGAAAACTTGGTTGTGCTCCAATGAGTAGATTAACCAAGGGGGGCAAAGTGTTCCTTAAGTTGGCTAAGGCCCTAAAATGGATTGAGAAAACTTAGTTATACCTTAATGAGCTGACTAACCAAGGCGGTCATAGTGCTCCTTGAGCTGGCTAAGACCCTAAAATGGATTGAGAAAACTGGGTTGTGTCTTAATGAGCTGACTAACTAAGGCGGTCAAAGTGCTCCTAGAGATGGCTACGACTTAAAGATAAGAAAACTTAGTTATGCCCTAATGAGCTGACTAACTAAGGAGGTCAAAGCGCTTCATGAGCTGGCTAAGACTTAAAGATAAGAAAACTTAGTCGTGCCTTAATGAGCTGACTAACCAAGGTGGTCAAAGCGCTCCTCGAGTCGGCTAAGACCTAAAGATAAGAAAACTTGAATGGGGATAGCGCTTCTTGAGCTTGCTAAATCCCTTGAAGAGATTATGAGTTAGGTAACGTTTTATGAGTCGGGTGACTGGAAGCCTAAGAAACTCTGGATTGGGACTACACTTTACTAGTTGGCTAAACCAAAAGTTTTTAAGGATTAAGGGTTTTAGAAATTGAATTACCGTCCTTAAGGAGAGAACAAATTCAAATGCAATAATGTTTTGTATAAGCTCAGAACCACTTACTTGGATCTAGGATAGTTCCCAAACAGTCAAATCTTGTCTTGAGCAATCCGATTAGAACCAACATTTTTGACCCTTTCTTCTTCCCCTTCTTCTTCTTGCTCTTCTTTTTCTATCTTCTTTTAGCCTCTTCTTCTTCTACCCCTTTTCTTTTCTTTTCTTTCTCTTTTTTTTTTTCTCCTTCCCTTTTTTTTTTCTTCTTGTCTTTTTTTTTTTTCTCTTTTTTCTCTTTTTCTGTTTGGAAAGCAATTTAAGCTTGAAACAAATATACATACACCATACTTAAAGACGCATTCAAGAAGGCAACTTTAACAAATGAAACATCTTCATCTCTTGAGTAAAGATATGACATCTTAAACTTCTGGCCCAACTAAATCGGTTTTTTGTGCAAACTTCCATCCCTAAGCAAGTTTCTACTTATGTGCCACACCTTACTTTTTCTGAACATGACCTTATCCTAAAAACTAGAAAACAGAAAACAAATCTCCCTTTTTCGAGGGACGGGGTGAACTATAATAAAGTATTAAAAGAATTTTTATTAATAGACATCGTTCCAAATTAAGTGTTTATTTTCTTTTTCTTGTGTATAGGGTTTATTTATATTAAGCGAGAAGTGAGGACTTTTATCAGAACAAGAAAGGATCTAGAGATATTACCTAATGTCAACGACCATTAGGAATGCCAGCTTTGCATGTAGAAAATGAAAATGAAAATGAGATCATAGTAATATTGAGATTATTTGCATTTCATTCTATTGATCTTTTAAGGGTAATAAATTTTCAATGAGTCAGCGTTCATTAGGTCTTTCAAATCTAGACCATCCATTTGAGATAAGATCACAACTCCCCTAGGAAATACTTTCTTTATAATGTAAGGCCCTCTATAGTTCAGAGCAAACTTCCTTTTCGAATCATGTGTATTAGGCAAAGTCTTCCTCAGCATCATGTCTTCTTGCTTAAAACTTCGGGGTCACACTTTCTTGCTAAAAGCCCTAGCCATTCATTGCTGATAGCAAATGTTGTGGCATGAAGTTGCTAATCTCTTCTTATCAATCTGGTTCAACTACTCAATTCGCTTTTTTATCTAATAAGCCTCATCTAATTGGGTTTTCAATAATATCTTGAGAGATGGAATTTCGACTTCTATTGGTAGTACAACCTCCATCCCATACACTAGGGGGTTGCCTTTGTTGATGTTCAAATAGAAGTTTAATAAGCCATGAGTGCAAATGGTAACATTTCATGCCAATCTCGATATGTGATAGCCATCCTCTCAATAATTCTTTTAATATTCTTATTGGCTTCATCGATGGCTCTATTCATTTGAGGTTGATAAGGAGTGGAATTTCTATTAATGATCCTGAACTGCTAGCACAATTCTAACATCAATTTATTGTTTAGGTTCATACCATTATCGGTAATAATTGTCTTTGGTGTCTCATATCGAGCCAGTATGTCTTTCTTAGTGAATTTGACCACTACTCCCTTCATCACACTAGAGTAGGATGAGACTTCGACCCACTTAGTGAAACAATCAATAGCTACCAGTATAAATTGATGCCTGTTAGATGCCTTCGGGATAATTCGGCTAATAATGTCTGTTCCCTACATCGAAAATGGCCACGGTGTAGATAATGTATGCAATTCTTAAGGCAGAGTATTTACTTTATTCACATAGATCTGGCATAAATGGCAGTGTCTAACATGCTTAATGCAATCTCCTTCTATAGTGAACCAATAATATCCTATCCTCATAATTTTCTTGGCAAGCATATAGCCATTGATGTTGGGGCCACATACTCCCTCATACACTTCTTTCATTAGCAATTTTACCTCTTTCTCGTCTATACTTTATAAAAGCATACCATCAAATGATTGTTGGTATAAAGTAGACTTGCTTATCGAGTACTGAGTAGCCAATCTTCTTATCATCTTCTTATCCTTCTTCTCGGCCTCTTCGGGGTATGCTCTGTGTTGTAAAAATATTTTGATATCATGATACCAAGACTTTTCATCACGTGAACTTTCCATTGCTAAATAGAAAGTGGGCTTTTCTTCAACTTGAATCTTAAGTGGCTGAATCTCTACTCCTTCCGATATTTGGATCATTGATGCCAAAGTAGCGAGAGCATCAGCGGATTGGTTTTGAACCCTTAGTACGTACATGAATGTAATCTTTTCAAACTTAGCTATCAACTCAGCTAAGTGTTGGTGGTAAGGTGCTGATTTGGGATCTTTTGTCTAATACTCACCCCGAGCTTAGCCTATGATCAACGAAGAATTTTCGTATACCTCTAATTCTTGTATCTCCTTAAACAATGCAATTTTATATCCCAAAATACATACCTCGTATTCTGCAATATTATTAGTACACAGGAAAGCCAGTCTTTTAGCCATCGGGAATTGTGTACCTTCAGGGGACATCAGAATTGCCCCAATTTTGCACCTAGACATGTTAGCTACTCCATCGAAGAATATTTTACATCGTGAGGGCTTCCCAACTACTTCGCTATTAGAACCACTTCGCTATTAGACTCTCCGCTAATTGATTTGCTAAGGCTTGCCCCTTGATTGAGTTTTGCCTTACATACTTGATGTCAAATTCCGTTAGCAACATTTGCTACTTTGAAACTCTACTGATGAGAGTCGATTTTTCTACTAAATACTTCAAAGGATCGTGTTGTGTTATTAACTCAATTTGATAGTAAAGTGTGTATTGTCTGAGTCGATGCATGATTGAAACCAATGTACAATATGTTCTTTTGGCTTATGAGTATTTTTGCTCCTCTTCTATGAACTTCTTACTTAAATAATAAATGGACTACTCCTTCCCTTCTTTACCCATCTGAACAACTATAAACCCCATGGATTTGGGCAATATGGTCAGGTATAAGAACAATGGCTTGCTAGGTTTAGGAGCCACCAACATTAGTGGATTCATAAGGTATTCTTTAATTTTTGTGAAAGCCTCTTTGCATCCTCATCTCAACTGATCCTTGCATTCTTCTTCAATAGCTTGAATAGAGGGCGGTATTTGTCTATTAGCTGTGATATGAATTGAGGTATATAATTTAAATGCCCCAATAACCTTTGTACTTACTTGAGTGCGCGCGGAAGAGGCATGTCAATTATAGCCTTGGCTTTATTAGGATCAACTTCAATACCCCTTTGGCTAATTATGAAACCTAACAATTTTCCTGATATTACTCCTAAAGTATACTTCTCCGGATTCAAATTCAACTGGAACTTCCTCAATTTGTTAAATAGCTTCCTGAGGTTTTTTAAGCGATCTTCCTTTTCCTTAGATTTCACAATCATATTATTAGCATACACTTCTATTTTTTTTGTGCATCATATCATGAAAGATCACAACTATGGCCCTCTGATATGTTGCCCCTGCATTTTTTTGCCCAAAGGGCATCACCCTTATAGCAAGACGTACCCCAAGTTATAACAAAAGTCGTCTTAGTCTTATCTTCTTCAGACATTCAGATCTGATCGTATCCTGAAAACTATCTATGAATGAGATAGATGATTTATGGCCATATTATCCATCAAGATATCAATGTGAGCTAATGGAAAATTGTCTTTAAGCGTTACCTAGTTGAGATCTCGAAAGTTTACACAGACTTTGACTTTCTCATTCTTCTTCATTACTAAAATAATATTAGCTACCCATTCCGAGTAATCTAATACCTCAATGAATCCAACTTCCAATAGTTTCTTAACTTTTTCTTTAATCTTCAACAAGACGTCAGGTTGAAATCTTCTTAACTTTTGCTTTTTAGGCTTGGCATCTTCTTGTATAGGTAAATGGTAGACCATAATCGACGGGTCTAACCCTAGCATATTGTCATACGACTAAGCAAGCATATCTTGATATTCGACTAACAATATAATCATTTCTATTTCTTGTTTCTCTTTTAGATTCCTTTCGATTTTTAGATTCTTAGGATTATTTTCATCCACCACATTGAATATTTCAATCGGTTCATCGATAGTAATTCTACCCAATTCATGCTTTTGCCATTCCTCTTGTATATTATTGTGGTCATCAACATTGTTCCTAACGACTAACCCAGTAGGGTTGGAAGCGATATCGATATTCTCATTTTCTACATGTGCAAGGTATTCCTGGTTTTCGCTTGGTTCATTGGATTTAAGCAAAGCACATAAAGAAAATTGTATGTAAGCAAAAGAGAACTGAAACACAATAAAGAAAAGAAACGAGCTAAGATTTTATTGAATGAATGGAAGTGAATCACAAATGAGATAAAGGACTTACTAATATTTTTGAACGGAAGGTTTTAACGATACAGTTGGAACGATGACTATTGAAAATAAAAATTCAAAAACTATTGACTAAGGGTCACCCTTTACCCTAGTGAAGACCTGTTGCCTTTCGCTAGGATGGAGAACTAGTTATTTAGGCAGTGCTGGGACTTATGCAGCGAGCTTGTTGATCCTTCATTAACAAATTCTCGGGCTTGAGTCTCTACTTGTATGAATGTCTCAGCTAGCGACGGGAAGGTCATCGGGGCAAGGTATAATTTATAGCCTCTCTTACCCTTCGCTTGTTTCTTCTGGAATTCTTCTACTTGGGTAGGGTTGTAGCCAAGGCCATAGGTGCCGATTTAGCCTTCTTTGAATTCTATTATTGTATCTTCTTCTCTCTTAGGACTAGTAATCATGCTTACTTCTTTAAACATCTATAAGCCTATCTTTTCTTGCCTTTCACTTCCTCTACAGGGTATGGCCGTTTCCTTGTAAATTTCATAATCTTGATCTCCTAGAATTATAATCACTTGGTCATTTGAGATAAACTTAAGCTTTTGGTGCAAGCTCAAGGGTATGGCCTTTGCTGTGTAAATCTAAGGTCTTCTTGAGGGTAAGTTGAAAGATCTTGGAATTGAATAGTAAAGTGTTAAGGGCTAATACTCACAAATGAATCTATCTCTCCTATAATCTCTCTTTTGGAACCACCAAAGGCCTTAACTGTTATGGAAGAAGGCCTAATTGTAGATGTGTCAATATTGAGCAAGTTTAAGGTGGCGAGTGGACAGACGTTCAATGATGATCCGTTGTTAATGAGTACTTTGGTAATGATTATATCATTACTCTTAACCATGATGAAAAGTGATTTCGTATGCTTATTCCCTTCTTCGCCTAACTCTTCTACTGAAAAGGAAATTTGATCCATGGTGAGGACGTAATTAGTGACCAATTCCATCTTCTCAGTTGAAATTTCATGAGGGATTTTAACCTCTTTTAAAGTGTAGAACAAAGCTTCTCTGTATGGTTTGAACGTGATCAGCAAGCTCATTAATGATATCTGTATTGGACTCTTACTGAGTTGGTCTGTGATCTTGCACTCGCTCGACTTAATCATCTTAGAAAAGGCTGATAGCCCTTCAACCTATTCAGCCGTCGTTTTATCATTCAATTCCTGCGTATTATCTTCCTCTCCTACTCTTCTTTGGGTAGTAAATCCTTCCCAATCGAGTAATCCCCCTTACTAGAGGACTTGTTTCTCTTGATTTACCATATAGTAGTTAAATGGAGAAATCTTGTCATTTTCTAGTGCTAATGGTACGTGAAATGTATACCTCTTTGCTTTTAGGGCATGTTCGCTCTTGTAGAACTCAGAAACCTTAGGCTTCTTATTTGAAATAATGACATTGACGGTACAGTTATAAAAAATCATACCAATAATTGGCCTGTGGTTTGGTAGGGGATTATTGTTAGCATTGGGAGTTGGGGCTTCTACAAAATCTAACTGTATTGTCCCTTTGTCTATTAAGTCTTGAATTCTGTTCCTTAGTCTCTAGCATGAATCGGTTAAATGCCGTACCTGCCCATAATGATATTCACATTTCACCATAAGGTTAAAAACTCTTGGCCTGTACCGCTCACTAGGAAGTTTGTACCATATCAAATTATCTTTTCGCAACTTCTCTAAAAACTTGACTTTAGGGGATCAGTATCTTGATAAACTGTCTAAAAGTCCTATTAGCCTAAGGCTGGTCTCTGAACTGTTATTGCGTCAAAGGAGGGTTCGTTTTGAAAGTGACTTGAGTATTTGGTCTGGCATTTGAGTTTACTATGCTAACCGTAGATTCTTTAGGCTTGTTGCCCATTGGTTTAGGACCAGATGACGAAACCGGTGGCCTTCTATCTACTAGTTCTTGAAGCTTGTAGGAAGAGATGACACTTTTAATCCTACACCTTGCTATTACCACTTCAGCAAAACTAGATGAGGCTTAACCGATGAGATGAGAGAAATATAGCCTTTCTAGGGTGTTTGTGAAGGCTGATGTGAGTTCCTTCTTGTTAGTAGGTAGATATTCTTGTAGCTAAGGACCTCTACCTTTGAGCATATTCTTTGAACGATTCATTATTCTTCTTTTGTAAGGCGACTAAATCCATCATAGTCAAAGCTACTTCCACATTGAACTTATATTGCTCGGAAAAAGCCTTAGAAAGTTTCTCTTACGTATTTATCTGGTTTAGGTTGAGTTGGGTGTACCAAGTTAAGGCCAGTCCCGTCAAACTATCTTGGAACATTTGTACCATCAATGAATCATACTGGACATATTTACCCATCTTCATGATGTACAACTTAGTATGGAGCTTGGGGCATCCCGTCTCGTTATACTTTTTAAACTCTAGCACCTTAAACTTCCTAGGGTAAGCTCTAATGTCATATGTAGAAAACTCGATGATTCTTGCTTGTTCAAATCCATCATACCTTGCAAGTGATTTCATCTTCTCAGCTATCCATTGCATCGGTTTCTTTTCTAGTTCTTTCAAGCTGTCTATATTAGGCCCTTGGTCAGTTGGTCTTAGGACCACATACGTATCAGATTCGAAGGTCGGGTTGACTTTTGGGTAAACTCCTTCGGACTCAAATGGGTTTTTTTGGATATTCATGCTTTGCTTTGGGATTTTGCATATTCCTCCCATAACGGGCCTTAGAGCTTTCTTCATTAGTTGGTGTTATGGCTCGCAGCAAAGCGATATTGTCTGCTAGGAAGCTCATTTGTTCTGCTAGGAAGCTCGTTTGTTCTGCCATCTTCTCCATAGTCGTTTTTATGGAATGGAACCTCAGCTTGGATGGATAATTGTTCTTAGGTTCTCTGTCATCTCCTTGAGTAGTGGCCATCTTGGTTTAAGAACATGTTGTAATCGGACTTCTCTGAAAGACTTGAGGTTTGAGAGTTATCTTGAGATTTTATCTGATTTGAAAACTCAATAAAGGGTTAGCATATGTTAGATTTTTCTAAGAAAAGGTTATTAAATATACAAATGTAGGATGTATGGCACACAAATGCAATAAAAATTAAGAATTAGCAAGAGACCTTTGATGTGGAAAAACCTAATGAATTTTTATTAATTTTTGCAACTATAAAGCTTTACATCACTTATTCAGTTTGAAAAATGAATCCTAAAGACAAAAAAATCTAAATTCCAATCTTCTTATGACTAGTAAGCTCGTCTTGAGTCTTCTTCCTCTATTGGATCTTGGGAGCTTCCTTTTCCTTGCCCTTGGTTCTTTTCAACTATGCTTCTAATGCCTTTATCCTTTGATGATATTCTTCACAATGGTTCTCCAGCTCTTGCTCTATTTTACTTGCTTTTTCGAGTTCAGCTTCGATTTGGACTTCTTCCTTCTCCTTGTCCTCTTCTATATCTTTTAGTTTCTTCAACTGGAGATAAAGAAGTCCTTTGGTTGTCTGGCTCTTGCATATTATCCCCTTAATGGTAGGGGTGGTCTTTCTTATGTGCCAAAAAGCTTAGAGGCTTAAGAGTTTAGCCACTTTGTCAACCACTAACATACTAGGGTTATAAAATTCTAACGAGACAGCTTCTAATGATGGTCTGCGGATCATATCTTTAATGAGTCCATTGACTGGGATGTATTTGGTATAGAGGTTGAAGTTGATCAAGGGTACTATTTTGAAATTTTCATATCCTCTTATCATTTCCTTGCTTGCAAACCACCTAGGTGTCCACAGTAACTCTTTCGCTTTTATACTCTGAGAGTGTTGGACCTAATAGTGGGTAGCTATGTCTTTAGGTAGCTCAATTCTTTCTTCAAAAGACTTGATGAGATCATATTGCTAGGTAAACTTAGCCTGATTGAAATCAGGTTGGTAACTTCTCATGTGGCTGACGAACCAGACTATAAGTAGACCCATATTAGTCTTTAGATCTCTTCGCTTCTTCTTCTTGAGGTGATTCGGTGATTGGATTTGCTCGATCAGGAGGGTCGGGACATATGATTTCCCTTCAAGAAATTGGGTTACGAGTTCTGCAGCTCTGAAGTTAACTTGACATCTATCATCAGGGAATAGTATAGTGTTGAAGACTACCAAGATAAAGGGGTTGACTCGGTATTGGTGCTATGCTTCCAAATTTGCACAAAAAGCCTTTCGTTTATCTTTATGCTTCAATTCAGTAGAAAACCAGTCCACGACATCCTCCAACCTAAAGGTGTTCCTTTGATTTAGAACTCGGTTTATCTCAGTTTTCCTAACTTCTAAAAACTTGCTAAAGATCTTTGGTGCTGTAGCTTCTAAGTTCGGGATGTAAATCTCATTTGTGATAGTAGGGGCCTACAACAATTGAGAGTACTCTTCTAAGGTTGGGCCTAGCTGATGTGGACCCAAACAAAAACTGACAGACATGGGCTCCCATAAGTGAACTAAAGCTTGCACTAAAGTGATGTTTATGGGGATCTTCTGTAGAGAGATGATAGGCCCAATCTTGTTCTTAATAAACTCTTGCTTATCTAGGCTAAAGAGTCAAAACCACATTTGAAGTAGTCTTTGAGGCCAATGTGATGGGTGGACATGGATTTCTTCAAAGGGCTCTTGATTTGATTTAGCCATGCCTATGTAAACAAAAAATAAATCAAAATTACAACCACAACCTATTCTAAACTTTACATAGAATTATTTATAGAAAATATTACGACTACAACTTCATAATTGATCTTGTTCATTTAGGTTTGCCACATCATGGGTTTTTGTGATTTTCAAAAAAATTTTTCATGTAATGCAAAGGGTGGATTCTAAAGGTTCTCAAGTTTTGCAACCATTGCGTTTTTTCAAAGCAATGGTTCTGTGATCACATTTTAACTTGAGTAAGGTAGCCTAATTGACCTCGGAAGGTGATCGCCCCACAACATCCGAAACTTACACAATGACCCTCCTCTTAAGGTCTTATGATGGCTTGGTTTTGACTGTATGTACAATGCATTTATGATACAGAAAATAAAATAAAATAAAACACACTCCTAAAACTACCTCCCTCCCCCCAAATTAATTGTAAAAAAAAAAAATGTTAGTACAAAAAAAGAAATAAAAAAATAATAGACTTAATTGCTCTATTTTTTTATTTTTCTTTATGAAAAATAATCCTATTTTTGTAAATTCTAGTAGCTAGCCCTTTTGACTGTCTTCAGTGGAGTCGTTAAACTGTTGAGCCTCATTTTTTGATTTTCTTTCATTTTCATTTGATTTCTTACTTTCTTATTAATACTAAACCTTAACTCATTCGATATTAATTCTTAACTAAAGAAATTGAAAAATTCTGGTTTTTTATTTAGAAAAAATTTTGGAGTTGCCACTCAACTGAAATCGGAAAAAAGAAAAGAAACTATAATCAATTGGGTGGATTAATTACGATTTAGCTACTGGTCTTTGATTTTAATTTAAATGAAAAACCAGAGGGTTCTAAATTCGGGGGTTAAACTATTAAACCTTAATAGGTACCACTATCTATTTACTGAAATTAGGTTCATTCTTCTAAATTATAATATTATTTTAAAAAAATAAAAACTAAAAGAAAAAAAAACTTAAGTTTCTGTAGATTTTATTGTCGCCCTAAAGTTGCTTATGTACCCGCTAATCGAGATTAGATGATTGTAGTTATTTCCTGAAAACTTTAGTATATTTATTGATTTTAATTTTGAAAACCATTCAAGTTTATGTTTTCAATTGATTTAGTTTATTTAAAAAAAAAAATCTAAGGGGATTTTAACTCATGAGTGATTAAAAGACTTTCTAAAATATCCTAAAAATCCTATTGATTTTTTTTATTAATTTTTACTTATAAAAAATTGACTTTTTAAGTGAGAAATCTTAAAAAAAAAAATCTACTCCTAAAAAATTTCTAGACTAATTACTACCCTTAAATAGACATTTACTTAAATAAATACTTAGTCTTTAAGAAAATTAATACTAAAAAGGAACACTTAAGTTAATATATATATTTATATATCTATTTATATCTCTACTTATTAAACAATTATCTACTTAAATGAGATCGTAAAAAAAATATATTAAAAACCCCTAATATATATATCTTATAGATATAATGTTATATGACTAAGGATCTAATAATATAATATGATTAGAATAATAATAAACTACATAAATAATAATAATAATAATAAAACTGAAAAGAAAGAACAAGGCCGAACCTAATTGTGGCTCTTGCATAGTAGTGGGGAAGTTGTGTGTTTGTGGTGTGGTATGGAGTGTATGATCTTCAGTTATTGACAGTATGGATGTGGATAGCACCGTCATGGACAACAATAGTCGTGGGCGTGTCTATTGGGTAGCGATAGTTGTGTGTGCGGCTCGCGATTGTTATGTGTGATGAGGGTCAGTGTTGTTGTTGCTGTTCGTGTGCGAGCAGATGTTGGTTGGGGCGTGAATCACGCGACTGTATGAGTCGCTGGAGTTGCGTGAATGAGATAGGGAGAGGATTGTGGATGGGATTTGTGACTATTACTACGTGTTGTGGATTGCTGCATGCACAAGAGGGAGATAGCCATTCCCGTTCATGCGAGGATTGGGGATGAGTGCTTGCTGTTTGTTGACGAAGCCGTTGCATGGTGTTGATCGATGGGTTAATGACGAAAAAGAGTGTTAGCTGTGTGTATACTGTATGTTCAGTTAGGGGGCTTACGTGGTGGACGTCATCAGTGCTGCACGGTGTAAGGTGTTGGTTGCTAACCAATGCTATGCTTGATCGGTGAGTGAGTGGACTTGTTGGTGAAACGTGTTGCAGTAGCAGTAGTGGGCATAAAGAATTGTTTGGACTTTGGGAGTTAGTTGATTGGTGATCGTATCCACGTGTACGAGGAGAATGGATGCTAGTCGTAAGATATTTGAGTGAGGAAGAAGAGCTGTGTTTGGCTTGTTGATTATGGTAGTATTGTAGGATTATGCGCTTAGACCTTTTTGCAAGATACCCAGTGGAGTTTGGCATGTTTGCTATTTTGTGTTTCATGGTGTCAAGGGCTTGTGGTTTGGGGATTTGGCTGATGAGTGTGTATCACGGTGAAGGATCTTGAATTCTTTTGGGAGTGTGTAAAAATATATTTTTTGCTTTATCTCCTACGAACTTATTTATAAAACTCTAACCAAATCGTATCGAATTGTATCTATTGTATTAGTTTCAATTTGATTTGATAAAAATTAATTTAGATTCGAATAATTTATATTAATTAAAATCTAATTTAATAAAAATCAAATTAGATTCAAATCTTATATCATGATTTAAATTCGAACAAAAAAGATTTGATTAGATGCGATCTTGTACGCTCAATTCGCTTTTTTACTAAAAATAAAATAAAAGAGATAGAAAAATAAAAGATACATAATACTTAGTGAGATTCGAACCCTTAAATTTAAGCTAAATCCTATTCAATACTCTAATATTTATCCATTAGACAATTGACATTTGCCTTGAATTTTAATATAATTAAATTGTACTTAAAACACGCGACTCTCTAAAATAATTATTTTAATTAAGTTAAAACTAAAACTATTTGTCTCTAAAATAATTTACTTTCCTAAAAAATATTTATAATTTTTTCTTTTCTCATTTTTTTTTTTGGTATTTTCATCATTTGTCAATTCTTGTTATTTTCATTTTTTATTATTTTTGAGTTATTTTTAAGTTAGGACCTTATTTTTAAAAACTAAAATTATTAAGGATAAAAATTGAGTGTCTACACAAGTTATTACTTTTTGTGTTTGAATATGAGATTTTGACAAAACAATATAATCAATTTCTAAAATAACAAGACAACTATTCAAAATATCTAAAGGAAGAATTGAAATGTTGATGTCATCTTTGATCACACCATAAAGTAAGAAAGAATAGTGGTGGCAAGCTTTTTTATATGGTCCAATAGCTAATGATATCTATAGAGTTTTTATGTATACTTTAATTGGAATAAATAATGTATGGTAATATATAGACATTAAATGTTATTTATTTTTATTGGGTTGGGGTTTGCTTATTGTGTTTTTTTAATTTTTGAAATCTAATTCAAAACTATTTTAGAATTCATATTTCAAAACCTTATAAGAATAGATTTTATAGGATTTTTATAAAATCATACGAATAGGGTTTCCTATAATAACCCGTTCTTTAGCATCCCTTAGCAGATTTTCTCCCAAGATTTTGAAGCATAGCAGGTGTATTGGGTGAAGCAAGTTCCCAGAAGAGAATTATTTTGAAAATTATTATCATTTTGCTTGCTCACAAGGATGCAATTGCCTATGTGTTGGTCCATAGAAGGGGAATTAATCGGTGTTACAACTAACGTATTAAGCTATAGGGCTTTGGAGTCGAGTTGGCATCAACGAAAGGTTTGAATTGCAATTTTCATTGTCATAATCTAAAAACTAATGATTTAGGAAAAAAACCCACTTTTGATGGAGATCCTTCGGTCTCCCTTTCTCAGTTTCTTTCTTATGTTTTTCATATTTTCTGTCCTTTCGATTGAATGAATGGCTGCTATCGAACACCACCCACACACACCACCACCCCCCCCCCCCCCCCCCAAAAAAAAAAAAAAAAGTCACTGGAACTCCATACCATGCTAAATTTGCTGTTCATCTACAAGATTGAGATAGAATTACACAAACTTTTATATATTCATTATTGTGTAAAACGGATTTCACTATATGATATGAAAAATAATTATAAATTTACAAAATAGAAATTCTTTTGACCAAGTACTATTATAATAATAATAGAAGAGGGAATTTAACTTAATCTATTCTATTGAGAATTGGATATTTGTCTCTTGCTACAAAATAGAGATTATTGAGTGAGGAATAAATTCTATCAAGATTCAAATGCTTCCCTCCAAGTGCAAAGACTGAGAAGAACTAACGGCTTTGGAAATGTGTTACGGATATAATCACGAGGATAAGGAACTTCCACAGAAAATATGCAGATTTTTACATGTTAAAAAAAAAAAAAATTAGTATGGACAATTACAATAGCATAGAAGTAGTCATTACAAGTAGTTATAAGAAATGAATTACTCAACAGATCTAACAAAATATGCAGATTGTAAAAAGTATAAAAGGTCTGAAAGAAAAAAAAAAAAAAAGAGTATCAAGAGTTACGGAGCACCATCAAGGTGCAAGGAGATTTGTCGTCTCGAATTAGGCTTTAGCAATTCCACCTTCTTGTCTCTTGCAAGAACAAAACAAACTCACTTAGAACCATAGAGAGATACACAAGAGATAGTGAGAGAGAAACTATAAAGAAATAGAGAGAGAGAGAACGTACTTGATTGATTAGGGTTTCCGGGAAAGAACACTCTAGAACAAGTTTTATGTGTGCGATCAATTAAAGAGTAGGCTGGGGCTGTTATGAAAATAAGGCCCTAACAAATTTGATGTTCTTGTTAGCTCCATCATAGCACCCTCAACAAGGAATGCAGATGCATTAGATATGCATACAATCAGGAACTTGCTCTTGGCTATACAACAACAGCAACATTTCAAGAATTCACTCCAAGAATTGACTTCACGCTTAGAAAAGTTGGAGTTAACTTAGAATACTCCTAATTCACAATCCATTCATCATGATACCTCCAATGATTCATTAATGTTGCACAGAGAAAATTTGTTAAAAGGAGTCATATTAGAAATTCTGAAGTTTTGTGGTATAAACCCTTAAGGGTGGATTTTTAAAGTAGAGCAATTTTTCTTTTTTTTTCTTTTTTTTTTTTTATAATTTTCATGATATTCCTAATCATCATAAAATCACCGTATCATCATTTGTAACAGAGGAACAAGCCTTACAATGGTATAAGTGGATGTACAAAAATAATCCTTTGATTATTTGGGATGCATTTGTGAAAGCTTTAGAAGTGAGGTTTGGACCATCAGAAATATTAAGACGTAGAAGGTGAACCGTGTAAACGTGATAAAATAGAGTTGTACAATTGTGTAAAGAAATTGTCATGGAAACTACAAAGCTAATATGCAAATTGTTGGAGAAAAGTTACTCAAAAAAATTTGTGTAAACATGATAAAAGAAAGTTGGTTTGCAACTTATTAAAAAATAAGATAATTAGAAAAAATTTAAGACTTATCTAAAAAAAAATATCGAAAATTATTCCAATATTACATTAAAGAATATTATTGAAAAGAACAAATTGCATATCCAAATTATTAAGCAAATTGGTATCAAATAGTTCAAGGAAAAAAAAAAAAAAAGGTTTATGTGCAATTTGTTCAAAGAAAGAAAATTAAATACCAAGCACTTTGTTGGAAAGTCAATGCAGAATTTGTTGAAAAAGCAACGATGAAAAGAGAAAATGAAGATATTTCAAAATAACCTTAAAGAATTTTATTAAAGAATAAAGCATGTAAATATTAGTAAAATTAGTACAAAGTTGACTGAGGAAAAATAATGTTTTGTGCAATTTGTTAATAAAAGCTATTTATATACCATTTCAACATTAACTTAAAAAAAAAAAAAGAAATATAAAAAAAAATCCTACACGCCTAGTGTGCCTATATGTTTACAAACCTTATCGTGCCTCCCATGTCTATGCCTGCATACCTAGGTCGAGCTCTTGTGCTGGTGCTCGTGAAATTTTTTTGTATGTCCATGTCTGGGCAATTACTTGTGGCCTCCATGTGCTCATACTTGCATGCTTGGCTCATTTAACATCATTAGAGAGTCTATAAAAATGGATTGCAGAGTTTTTTCTTTTTTCTTTCTTTCTTTTTTGTCTTTTCCCAAAAGTTAAAGCAAGTTTCTTGGCTATATAATAAAAAGAGGGGAAATAGGAAAAGAGTAATTATCGTGGTTCTTAAACTATCAAAGAAACCCTTTGAGATTAGATAACCAAATAAAGACAAACTAAACGGTGTTAAAAAGTTTCCATTTTTATAACACGCAAGTCTATCCAATCATTCCATAATTGGATAAAACTTTCGTAACTAGGGGGAACCATCTTTTTAGCCACGTTTTCCAATGAAAGCACAACAAGAAATAGGAGGTGAACTAACTAAAGAAATTCTCATTTTCAAGGTCTTCTATCGTATTCCCTAAGACAGACACCTAAACTTGTCCAACCAAAGCCCAAAATCCTGGAAAGTATAAAACTGTCTTCTTTTTCTATGCTTTCGGTAAAATATACTATACATCCTTCATTTTCAGGTTAATTACACTAGAAGTGATGTATGTTTAAGTTTATATATCATTAATAATGCAAATAGATTGCAAATACCATGTAAGGTAGTACAAAAGCTATCGTCCTAGTGATTTATACAAATTAGAGATATGGTATTGAATGGATCAAATAAACTAATAATTCAATGTTACTTACATGATGTAAATAACTACTTTGCACGATATTTAGTATTTTGTACCATTTAAAATTCACCCTTTTACGTGTAGGTTCAATCATAGTTAATCTTTTTTATAATTAAATCTATATTTTCTCAACCTCATGAGAGTTAAGAAAAGGAGGCGAATTAAAAAACCCATTGCTTCTGAAATTTCCCAACAGCAGCTAGTTGATACAACAACTACAGCAACCCCAAATGCCTAACCCAATTGTCAATTTCTAATCCTCGATCTATATATAAATGCACAACACGTGATATATCCTCACAACACAAATCAAAATACAAATAGATCAAAGAGCCTAAGACTACTTGCATATTATTCTCCACTTTTGATACACTTGAGAAAATCCTTTTTTTTTTTCCTACAATGGCGTCGTACAAGCCATTCATCTTCACAATTTTCGTTGCCTTGAGCATCGGCTCTAGCCTCGCCGCACGACACTTACTGCAGACAACACCTTCTATACCGTCCTTGCCCAACATTCCCAAGGTAACTTTGCCACCAATGCCTTCAATTCCGACGATGCCTATGCCGAAACCCGGTGCATTGCCACCAATGCCAACCGTGCCTCAATTGCCACAGCCAACCTTGCCAACCACCCAACCGTCTCTTCCCAAGCCTGGTGCCATTCCTCCACTTCCTAACATGCCAACCGTTCCTACTGTTCCAACAGTGACTCCGCTTCCACTTCCAAGCATGCCATCAATACCCAATATCCCAATCTCATTCCCATCAATTCCATTCCTGTCTCCACCACCGGCAAGCCCCAGCCCATGAAGATGCTTGGTTCACGATATTGATGAGATCCTTGCTTGCTAGACTACACCTTGTATCTTTGATTGTTCCATGTTCACCATTTTATTGCCTGTAGTAGTTGCTTATATTGTGTGCCCCTGTAATTGGCTTAGGGGAGTCCGTTATGGAGTCCTCTCTCTTTTTATTGTATTATTGTGTGATCAACACTTGATTCTCATGTTGTTGCTTTATTTAGTATATGAATTTCGCTTGCTCACTTTTGTCTATGCGCTTTGAGATTTTAATGCTAATGTTATTCTATTTTGATTCGATATGATCATTTCATAGATGTTATATTTTTTATGAATGAATGATTTGAAATGATATGATTTGAAATGTAATAAAATTAAAAACAAAATCATATGTTAATTCTTACTTTTGGAAAGTTTAAGGAATGAAATGGAATGGTATAGGTATATAGTAATATTTGTTAAAACCAATGTTGTCAAATTCACAATTCTACTTAAAATTGTTGGAGGATTGATAGAATCAGAACGTGAAATCAATATGTATAAACATGAGTTTTTACAACCTATGTTAAATAGCTTTTAAAAACTATATATATACTTATAGTAATTATTCAAAACTTGAAATATATAATGGAAATAAAGAGATGAATAAACTAAATTCTTTTTTTTTTTATAAAAAAATTCTTAATAATATATAATTTAACATGTACAGAAGAATGACAAATAGAGTCGAAATTAAAATTTTTCTATTTTTTTAACAAAAGAAATGAATTAATATCACATGTAGTACACGGGAATTAATAGGAATGTAATTGCGATTCTGGGTTGTATTCCTATTCTCCATGTTTGGAAGTAGATTTTGAAACTCGAATTGCAATTCCATGAAATCGATAATTCTAGCAAAAAGGGGAATTGTGATTTCGCTGTCGAGAAGGCTAAATCGTAATTCCTTTCCTACCTTATTGATTATGTTTAATTAAAATTATATTTTTAACCTTAAAAAATATAAAGGTTATTTTTACCAATAATTCTATTTGAACATAATGTCATTCCATTACCATCTCTAAACATAGGAAGGAATTTTCCATTACAATCCTCATTCTATTCCATTCTATTTTGAATCATTCCTTTGTATCAAAGGTGACAGAAAGAGAACCAAACAATTCAATTCATTTTAAGTTATTAACGATATAAACTAAAGTATATAGTTTTCCTTATAATCTTTACTATTGAAGTTGAAACTTGGATGGAAGCTATGAGTAGAAAATAAGAGCCTAAGAACGAGAGAAAGAGGAAAAACATTATAATAGGATAGGGAAGATGATCAAATATCTTTATAGTAAATGACTTGTAAAAATTTAGTTGTATTTTTTTTTTCATTTTTTAACCCATTCTACTTAGAAATGTAGAATTGACAAACTCAATGAAAATCGCAAGTTTTTACGGAGTTTACATGTAAACTTTGTAAAAAATGTAAGTTTCCATATGAAAACGATTTTCTACATAAATTATAAAATCGTAAACTCGTAGAATTGTATAAGTAAAATTGTAATTTTGGTAACTATGGTTAAAATTACGCTTAATTATTGGATATCTATATTATTAAAGTTAGAAAGGCTTTAACTAACCACCCTCACCTTTTTTTTTCATAAAATTCAGAAAAATACCCTTGAAAGTTGATGTTGTTTAATGCCGTAAAAATAACATGGTTATTATGGTAGATTTCATGATAACCTTCTTTAACCCTACTATCCATCTTTATCTCCTCTTTCTCTCTTACGTGTTCCCACTACAAAATTTTAGGGGCAACTCTCTAATCTCTTCTCTCTCTCTCTTTACATATAAGGAGTTTCCATTGAAGTAAACAAATGAATGATTGAATAAAGGATCATGAGACTTATTGAAAGTAATAGAGAATAGTTAATAAGAAATATTTAAAAAAAATTTTAAGATAAGATATTAAAAAGTTTAAAGAGCTCTTCTCAATATAAAAACTAATGCATATGTTTTCAAAATAAAATCCAATTCACATATTCTAAAAATAAAAAAATTTAGGTAGAAAATGATAAATTTATGATATATCACTAAAGAAGAGTTTATTAAAATTTAAAATTATCAATAAAAATCAATATTAATAAAAATTATGATTTCTTACATAATTGATAATGGTAAATTTTAAAAAAATATATTTAATATTGTTTAATTTATATACTCATTGCGGGTATATTTTCTGTTAATCTTAATTAAAACAAGTAATTTTAATTAGTAATAATTAATAAATGGGAAACATAATCACGATTCCACCTTCTAAATACATTTATAGACATAAGGAAAAGGAATGAAATATGAAATTATAATTCTATTCCAATCTATACTCACGTAACAAATGTGATATAGAGATCATTGATGATTTTTAATTGGCTAAACCACAAAAACTAAATTTCAATAAAAATACATAAAGCATTGATATCTAGTGAAATAATACTTCCTTCTCTCCCTTATAATAATATATTGTGAGAGTGACTCTCTGATATCTATACCATCTATAATATGTCTATATCTTTTATCTTTTATATTATTATGTAGAACAAATTATTGAATTCTTTGCAATTTATTATACAATTCTCTAAGCCTTGGATTTAAATAATTGGGTGAATTAGTGGGGTTAGTGAGTAATCATAAATCTTAATTTAAAAAAGGAGAAAAATTAAAGTTACATTTTTCTTTTGTACTTAAATATGGGCAATTTGTATAATCAACTCACATTTAACATCAAATAGCCTAATTTTCTTTATTTAAGGTATATGGGTTATAGTTCAAATCTCTAGTATAATAAGTATCAATGCATGTGTATTGAGTAGTTGAGTGGAGTAATCTAGCATTGAATGCATTTGAACAATTAAAGACAACTCTGATGCTAGCTCGAATTTTATCCTTACCTGGTTTTTCTAAACAATTCATTGTTAAAACTAATGCTTTTATGTAGGTATGGGTGCTATTCTTTTGCAAGGACAATACCCAATAGCTTATTGTAGCAAGAAATTGCTTCACAAATGCATAAAGCTTCTACATATGTTAGGAAATTGTATGCTATTGTAGAAGCAATTAAGAAATGCCGACACCATTTACTTGGTTCACATTTCATCATTCGGACATATGAAAGGAGTGTTAAAGAAATCATGACTTAAGTAATTCAAACACTTAAGTAGTAGAAATTCTTATCCAAATTGATTGGATATGATTATACAGTGATGTACAAAGTAGGTACTAAAAATCAAGAAGCCGATTCACTCCCTAGACAACAAAAGGATTCTATATGTTTTGGTATTTCTATACCTCTTTTTACTTTTCTTGATAGATTGAAGCATGAATATGATTCTTTACCACAAGTTAAGGAGATAATTGAATACATTAATCCTGGTAAAGTATTAAAATGGCCTTTGACATGGAAACATGGTCTCTTATACTATGATAATGTGAGATTATTTTTGTTGCCTAAATCAGAATTAATATCACATATTCTACAAGAATATCATATTACTCCAATAGTCGGTCATTTGGTAAAGAAAAGACTTTCAAAAAAATTGCTTTTGATTTTTATTAGTATGGATGCAGCATAGTATTAAAGAATTTATTTGAAACTTCCAAATATGTCAACAAATTAAGTAATCTACATCTCATCCTTCTAGATTATAAGCTCCACTAGTTATTCCAAAATGAATTTAGGAAGACATCACTCTGGAATTTATTACTTGTCTTTTAAAGTCACAAGGATACATTATTATTTTAGTAGTGGATAGGTTGTCTAAATACTGTCACATGGGGTGATTAGATTTTAATTTTACTTTATGGAAAGTAACTCAGTTGTTTATTAATATGATGGTGAAGCTTCATGGTTGCCTAGGACTAAAATATCAGATATGGACCTAATTTTCATGAGTTGATTTTGGAAGTAATTGTTTTAGATGAGTGGTACTTCTCTTCATATGTTTTCTGCTTAATATCCTTAAACTGATTGTCAAACAGAAGTCATGAATAAAGTGTTATAGTAATATTTCAGGTGTTTTACTATGGATATACCATCATGGTAGGTGAAATTTTTGCCTTGGGTAAAATACACTTACAATACATCTAGCCATAGTGCTACTCAGGTAACACCATTTGAGGCAATTTATGGGAGGCCTCCACTAACTCTTACATCATATACTAGAGGTACATCAAAAGTAGATGTGGTAACGTAGGAGTTATTGAAATGAGATGAGAAGCTTAAACAAGTTAGAGAGAATTTATAGAAGGCTCAATTCAGGATGAACGTACACTAATAAAAACAAAACAGATGTGCAGTTTGAATCAAGGGATATGGTGTTTGTGAAGTTATAGCCTTATAAGCAGATTTTAGTGTCTCAACAAAACACTCATAAGCTTTCAAAGAGATATTATGGACCTTACAAGGTCATCAATCAAATTGGTACCTTAGCTTATAAATTGGAGTTACCTCTAGCAGCTCGTATTCATAATGTTTTTCACATATATCTTTTAAAGAAGGCTTATGGTATTGATATTCCTTTTCTAGAATTACCTAATTAAGCTAAAGATGACCACCCTCTTTTAGAATCCCTAAATATTGTTGATACAAGGACTATTATGAGGCAAGGGGTTCTTGTGTGATAAGTGTTGGTTTAGTGGAAGGGACTATAACGAAAAGACACGACATGGGAAGATTAGGATTCATTCAAACAAATTTACAAACATTACAACCTTAGAGACAAGGTTGTCTTTCCAAACAAGGAGGAAATTGTTATGGATAGAAACATAAGGACATGAAATTTTCCACAAAATATGTGGATTTTTACATGACAAAAAAAAGTATAAATAATTACAATATCATAGAAATAGTCGTTACAAGTGGTTCTAACAAATAAATTACTCAATATTTAGACTAATACGTTGTATAATTAAGGTCATTCTCACTAGACCGAAGGATAGATATTCGAGTTATAATAGAGGACACCACATGTTTAATATCATTGGTCCCTCTTCTAAATGAATGAGTGTAAATAATCGTTAAGACTTGAAACTTTCATATATTTTATATATAAAATGTTGTGCTTTAATGCCGTGAAATACAGTCTTTATTTAGATTGTAAATAATACGGTTATTGGATACGATATAAAATATAAAGAGGATAGTGATGAGTCAAGATAGAATTTATCACTTTCTTGGATTAGGGAGTTGATATCTAGAGCTACTTGGTTAAGATAATAGTGAATTGTAAGCTCGTGGCCACGACAAGTAATATTAAGTATATTTTATTTTGGAAACTAAGTAAAATGATTAAATATTGATGACATGACATGTAATGGTTTAATTAACATATTATTTGATGAAGAGATTTAATTACGGAGTAATCGATTTATAGTGGTTTCTCATTCATGCTATTTCTATTAGATTGAATGACCAATAACTGTTGTTAAACGATTACCTTGGTTGATGTTACCTTCGTATATAGAAACCTAAAGGATCGCATACTATAGCAAGATTAATAGGAACAAAGTTTTGACAGGAAATTTTAGTGTCAGTATTTATTTCAGAACTAGAATAAATTGATATGAAATAATAAATTAGAAGTAATTTATTTTATCACATAGTATATATTTGCGGTTAAGTACCTTTAAAGGTAATGTATTTTATTATTGCCTTTTCATGTATAAATAGATGGAATTTATTAATTTCATGTTTAATTAATGGTAATTAAAAAGATATAGAATTGATTAATTTCAAATTTAATTGTAATCGAAAAGTTTACGGAAATTAAAAGGTTGTCTACCATTAATTCCATGTTTAATTGTTATACAATTGAAAGGTTGTCGCAATTGAAAAATCCATGGATTAAAAAGCCTTTTTCATTAATTTTAGTTAATGTTTAAAAGAGACAAGAGCAGGAGAAAAAGTTATGATGATGATTTTCTATTTTAGAGAAACACCTCAAGAAAATGTAAGAGGGAGAGGTAATTTTTGCTTCCTAGTTTTTTTAATTCCAACCCCAATTATCTAGTAATATAAAGGATTATAATTTGTTTTTGTTAACGTATGTGTGGATACCGCCAGAGGGATTACTTTTGGAGTCCTTGTAGTGAATACATTTTGAAATAACAAATCGAATTCAGATTTCAATCGAACATCATTCTCAGGAGGGGACGGTACTTCTCATTAGGAAAAATGTAATTTTATAACCTTTTGTTAATATATATTTTATAGCATGTCATACATGGATCCTAGGATAGGTTTTATAGTTTTTTTTTTCCCCGCTATGTTCTTTCTGATTTATAAAACCTAACAAGAACACTCCGGGTCCATTACTTCATCAAGACCATAAATACGAGCAATGTTGTTGCCTACATGAAGTATAGTATCGGTATTTACAATCTTGACTTCTCTATTGTATTGCTCATTACATTTACTGATAATATTACTAATTTTGTCGGAAGACTATGAGTGTAATATAAGCATCCGTCGACAAAAGGATCACCCAAGTTTTATGTGTGCAATCAATTAAAGAGTAGGCTTAGCCTGTTATAAAAATAAGGCCTTAACAAAATGTCAGTTAAGATGAGTTGAAAGCTAACTCAAAAATATAAGATAAATGTAATTCTGATTTGTTTATTTGTATCTCTCCTTTCTTTTCATTTTCTTTTTTATAGATTTGAGTAGATAAAGTTATGTAGGGTGCGAGACCATACCCATACTTTATCGAATAGGTACAAATTTCTAAGCTTTTATACTAAGAACCTAGTCTATGGCACCTTCGAACCATCTTGTATCCTACAACCAATAGATTCTATGGGATATCTGGGGGAATTTGTATTTTTTTTGTTTTTTAATCTTCTGTCAAAACTTTGTATTAGTTATATAGTTAATATCAATATTATAATTATAATATCACTAAACTTGCTAGTAATAATTTGTATATGTTATAATACATGTTAAATTGAGACAATATAAAATTTTGATAGGTAAAATAAAATAGTGAATATTTTTGCAACTGGAAATGTTTAAATCTTTGGATGAGTCATACTTAAATTCCTTTTGTTTATTCTTTCAAATTATTAAAATAAATTTTTAATCCAATCATGAGATTGTTTTATGTAGAATATAAAAATCATTTGCTAATTTATATATATAATATATTGTATAATAAGTTAATAATAGAGATATTTTTAAGATTTTACTAGACTAGCATAAGTAAAAGAAGAATTAGGGAAAAGAAAAAGATAATAAAAGAAGAGAAATGTTTTTACAGGAAAAAGAAAATGGAAGAAGAAGAAGAGAAATGGACTGGATAGTAGATACAAAAAAACGTATAGTCTTAAGATTTTATTTTGAGTTGGGGATTTATTATTATTTTTTCTAATACTAAAAATAAAAAATAGTATTAATTATTTATTTATCAATTTTATTTAGTTATTATTACAATATATGTATAAGATACCATAGAACTAGTAGATACTTTAGAGAGCATTAGTTTTAGGGTAGGATAACATACATTAACTTTATATCATTCCTTATTCTATGGGAGCAAATTCAAAAATTATTATTCGAAACTTATATTATATCCCTTGTTATTCATTTAGAACTTATTAATAGAATAGGATTTGGATAGATATCGTATATTTCTTTCCAACCTTAGAGAGTGTTCCTCGTAATACTTTTATTTACTTAAAAATATATTTTTAATGGTCCATGTGTCCTTAGACTACTACGACTTTCGATAAATATTCTCCCTGTGGTTAGCAATATAAATGGGTATATTTATCTACATGCCACCATTTCACGAAGTCTTCTATTTAAAATCTACTGGATAATGATGAGGACGCCATCACATGAATTCCGACGTGACGATGCATTACCCTTTTTTGTTTTCCCCCAAAGAATTCATTCCATGCACGGCACGTGATTTCAATTAAAAGAAAATATGGACTTTATTTACTCGGCATAAGGGGGCTATATACACTTTGCAAAGCATAGTTAACTGCATGATTATAGAAATGCAACAAATCTATTGCTCAAGCAGTATAGGAAGATAATAGGAGATAGTTACTGAGAATGAATTACAATTTAAAAATTCTATGGAATAGCTATTTTCTAAATCCAAATTTAATAATAGCTTTGTGAAGAAGGATTAGTTTTTTCCATATTCTTATACAAAGTGAAAAAAACACGCTGCAATTCAAGTATATGTAGTTCTCGACAGATTCAAGACTACGGTACTTTTTAATTTCTCATGTATTTGTCTAATATTTACCTTCAAACAATATGTATCAACATATAACACTAATTTCATCAATAAAATCTAATTATTTTGTTGACAATCTATCTAAACTTGTTAAACAGGATCCAACCGAATTAAGCCATCATTATGCTTTTGATATATTTTCCTTTCTCTTATTAATTTTTGGATAGATGATGTGCAACCACTAACACCATGGATAGGTTGTGACCCACCATTGTTCATGACTATTTTTGATCACCCTCCAGCTTGAGGTGGCCGGAAAACTATTACAAGAGTAGCAATTAATTATTTTTTAATTTATTTATTTTCTAAATTTTTTGTTTTTGTATTTTCCAATCAAATGTATTTATTAAAAACTATTTTATTTAGTTAATTGTTATGGACTATTTAGAAGCCGGTACGGGTTCTCTTAATATTGATAAATTTAGATTGAAATACTCGTCATGTGTTTGTAAAATATATATATATATATATATATATGTGTATATACATATATATGAGTCATTTGCAAAAGTATCAAAATATAGACATAGTAGTTTTATAATTTCTTATGGAGGATAGAGTGAAAATAACGAAGCTCACGTAATTAGATGATAAAAGGTGAAAAAAGAAAAAGAGGAAAAATGAGATAATGATTTTGGATTATTGACTTCATTTTCTTTTCCGGTTACCAAAATTTTATTATTTTCATTTTTTTCGGTTAATTTAATTATTTTAATTTCGTTTTCTTAACTAAACCAACCAATAGTCAAGTTGATGTTTCTACTATCCTTGACCATTGTATTTTGGAACCTTAAAACACGTCATTTAACTATGTTAAGCGGGTTATTAATGTAAAATGATACCCTTTAAAGTGTTACTGAAGTCGTCTTAGTGTTTCGATCGTGCAATCATAGGTTTTTTTTTCCTCCTTTTTTTCGTGAATGATGATTTTAGTAGTTCGACTTATTACGGTGAAACGAAACATTGACTTGATTTGAATAAGATGAGATGCTAAAATCGAAATAATTAAAATTTAAACATCATAGATAACATATAAATAAATAAAGTTTGCACTCTCAGGGAAAAGAAAAATAAATTGCAAAAAGAAAAAAAATCCCAAAATACAATTCCTAAGAAAATATTCGTAAAAATATGCCCCATGCTATTCTTATAAATGATGATTATGATGTCCAACAGTTAACTTGACATCCTTATAGGGATGTGGTGGAGAAAGCAATTTGGTAGAAATGTATGTTGAAGTTCATGAAATTGATATCTCCTAAACTGTTTAGTGTGATTTTGGAGGGCATGATTGTAATGTTGGGATTCAAGTAGAAACTTAGGTGTTTCAATCTCATCCTATCACAGTGATATACTGACTAGCAATTGCATGCCCTGTGAAAATAACATATTAATCACAAGCGAATTCAACAGGTATATAGATGTGGAGAATGAACTCACTTGTGAGGACATTGATGAAGACTTAGATGATATCGATTCTAATCTTGCTATTAGTCAAAGCGAATGGGGGTTTCAAGAAGTGGAAGAAGCTCAAGGGTTGAGTAGGAGAAACGATTGGAAGCAAAGGTTGACTATAGATGTGGACGCGATTGGGAGGTCAAAACCCATGCCATTTTGCACAGCAAGAGTTAGTGATGGACTTGTATTGTATGAGGAGAGTGTAAATGATGGTGAATGGAGTGATAAATTTAAGATAGGAATATGGCTCCTGAAGAAAGAACACTTATAAAAAATAGTGAAGATGCATTATGTTTTGAACCATCACGACTTTATGGTGAAGGAGTCTAGCCCTATTATTTAGTCCATTGGGTGTGTTGATTGGGAAACGGTTGTAAATGAAGACTACGAGTATGCAAGAAGAAGTATGTTGGATGTTTTGTGATAACCAAGTTCATGGGCCCGTACATGTGTTTGAATCCTATTGTCAGTTAAGACCACTCTTAATTGGATTTAAATACTCTTTCTTAATTTATTATTAAGGAAGTACAAGAATCATTAAGGTCAAACATTTTCAAGTCACCTTTTGTAACTATTATAGTTATATTGTACACATAAAAAAAGTTAGGGAGGCAAAGCGCAAAGTGATAGAATAGGTTTATGAAAGGTGGGATGAATCATATGTAATGTTGCTACATCTTTCATATGCTATTCAAAAGGCTAATCCAGGTATCGTGGAAGAGTGGAAGTGGTGAGACAACGATACTATAGGTCATATGTTCTTTGATAGACTATTTTGAGCATTTGGATTATGTATTGAGGCCTTCATACATTATAAGTACGATACCGCAACCCGCGCATGTCATGTCGGTTATGTACTATTTGTCTCTTGCTTACATAGTTAAAACTAACTAATACGTTGTTTTCAAGCCTGTGATTACCATTGATGGTACATCTCTCTATGGGAAGTATAAGTACAAGCTTTTTATTACGGTTGGAGTTGATGGTGAAAATCATATTGTTCCTCTTGGATTAGCTTTGGTTGATGAAGAGTGATAGGATAGTTAGGGCTTATATCATCCCGATGGATGTAGATGATATTACCATTCAGCAATACACCCGAGCTCATATTATGTAGCTGATTAAGGGGATGTTACTCTTGGATAAGTTAAACAACATAGTTCATTTGATGTTTCTTCCTTTCCTCTCTAACCTTAATGTAGCTAGGTGATAAGCCTGGGGTACTGCATGCTTAGCATGGCTTTATTGCTAGCTATGCCTTGTGTGAGACCCTACGAAAATTAGCTATTAACTTACATTTAGTTTGTTCAAAATTGTTTTGTAAAATTTAGGGTGATAGCATAAATTGACTAATTAAGCCTGAATTTTATGATGGAGTTAAGAATATTAGTAGAATTGACTAGGCAAGTTTAGAATTAAGAAAATAAAATAATTAAACAATCAAATATTATATTTATAAAATAAACATATTTTACTCATTATTTATCGAAAATATGTAAAATGAGTTTCGATAATTAACAAATTATTAATTATTAAAGATAACTTATATGTGTACTAAAAAACAATAAAATAAATTAAATAATATTTAAGAGTATTTATTTACCTTATATAAGTATTTACATGTAGGTATAAATACCTGAAATTACTTAAAATAGGTAATATATACTAAATAAATATAGAAAAATCAATAGAAAATTTAATAAAATGGTAGATTATGCTGGAACTTGCTGGGATGAGGCATGGCATGCTGTAGGATGGTTTGGCATAAAGAAAAGTAGTGATAGGGACATGTAATGTAAAGAAAGATGGGATTAAGGACATGTGGCATGGGAAAATTTCTTAATCGACCTCTATACCTTCTTATAAATTTAGAATAGCTTACTTGAGCTTAACTTAGACACTTAGTTTCCTAGAAAAAATAGAGAGAGGTTAAGGAGAGTTCAGTTAGTATTTTTAGAAAATTATATAAAATATAGTGTTTATAGAGTTAAATTGGAGTATGCTCACCAAACAAAGATCTAGGAAGCAACTAAGACCACCATCCTATAGTAGACCCTATGCTTGGTTAGGCTGACAATAATAGGGTGGTTAGAGGTGTTACGCCATGAAGTCACAGAGTCACAATAGTTCCATTGTGTAAATTATTCTATGATAATAATTGGCCTTACAGTACCTACTATAGACATGACCTTACAGTACCTACTATAGACATGATCTACATAAGGCGTCGATAACTCCTCGCTTTGAAATAAATAGTTCAATTAAGAGTTTAGCTAAAGTTATAGTAATTATCAATAATTTTAGATCAACATATATAATTATATGTATAGTCCATAGAACTTCTCAGGATACTCTACATTAACATAACGGTTCACGAATTTATATAACGACTATTGGTATTTCATTCTTAAGCTATAAAGGACACTTTAGCTATATATCCACTACTAAGTGAATTGATCCTCATACCTTAGGTTTCAAAAGAACTAACCTCTGGATAGTTGTAGGGCAGCATAATATTCGAAGTATTAAAAAATCAGAACCTGCAAAAGGATCTATACAAGTATGAGCAACTACAGCTTAGTGAGTTAAATTAGAGACTTATGAATGTATACAAATACAAACAAGATTATCAAACAATTATTTTCATGCAATGCAACAAGCAAGTGTCATCACACAACATAGTCCAGTCTGTTGTGAAATCATAGAAATTTCACCCCCTTTAATCTGGGTTGAGGAGTTTTCATGTTATGCAACAGCTTACAACTAAACCTAAGTTTGTGCAATGGAGACATTAGTCCTCCTAAAACTATCCTTCAAATCAATGCCCTCATCCTCACTATGACCTCCTTTCCTATCACTTAGTTCGGTTAAGGATGAGGAAAAGACCAATTGCTATTCAGCATTATCTTTATCGAAGGTGTCGGTGTTTGGTTGGAGAATTTTAATGATCTCCTAAAGGGTTGTAATGCATGATAATTTAGGTCATTAGAGTCGAATAAGATTAAATTTCATTTAGGGCATTCAAACAATTTCACACCAATTCAGTCATAACATAAAATCAATCACATTACAAATTTCAGCACGAATTCAGATACTCAAACACATGCATAAACTACTTATAATCACAATCATACATAATCCTAAGTCTCTGAATACCATAAAAAAGTACTCCAATACAATAAGTAATAACCCAACTTACTTGCAATTCTTAGTTGCCTAATCACTTAGTTGCAAGTCGGTTCATCTCCAAGAATCTTATAATACAAATACGTTTTTTTAGTACTTATACTTTAATGATTCATATTTTAAGTTATAATTTAACTCATTTATCCATGTATACCTATTATTTACTAATGATTTATTCTCCCTTATTTTGGGGTTCGGTTTTCTAAATTTGATTCCAGTTTTGATTTTACATTGTCTCTAACTATGAGAAATTCTAAATATGCTTGAATCCTAATGTGAAATTAATTACATTAAACTTGAGTATTTTAATATCATATTGGGTCTTAATTTAGTGTTCTAAACTGTTTAGTATACTATAATCTTAATTGAGATACCAGATTTACTCCCAATGTGAAAAAATCTTACGTTTTTTATACAATTACCTAAAATTAAATTTTGCTTCAAATTTATTATATACTTATTTTTATTATTATATTATCTAAATAAATCTAATTTTTCATAATTATTAAATTTTCAATTTCACATATTCCTAATTTCTTACCATTACTACATAATTCCTATATTAATTACACTTAATACTCCAAAGACTAGGATTAGGTTTCCACATAAGAGATTAATATCCCTAAACATATAATTACCATCTAAATCAGTAATTAATCACTTAATCACCTAATTAGCTCAAAATTACTCAATTTTTCCATCATTTTAGAGCTAAAAATTTACTTAAAAATTTTGAAAATTAAATTAAAAAAAAGGCTTCATAGCATTGTTCTATATCACTTAAGCATTCTATAGAAAAAATTTGAGCTCCAAACTACACTCTTAAGACTATTTATTTTTAATTCTAATCATGCTTGGTTTTACTTAATTTCTTAAAAACTTTATATTTTCAAACGTGATTAAACTTAATCACTATTTTTCCCTAAATATATATACAATAAAATCTCAGAGTAATAAATTTCATAATTTTCTGGGCAAAATAAATAATTTTAAGAAATTATACAAAATTAGAGCAAATGGGAGACTCACCCGGTCTGATGACTTTTGGGCTTCCAATATCGATTTAAGTGTGTTGGCTGGTCCAGGCGATGGGTCTGGAGTAGGGTGGTGGTGGTGGCTCGGTCCTATATAGTGGTAGCTCGGTCCCACGTAGTGGTGGCTCGGTTCCGGGTGATGGTGGTGGCTCCGTCCCAAGTGGTGGTGGCTCGGTCTTAGGTGGTGGTGGTGTGTAGGTTCAGTTCACTAACCCCTACTACACAGATTTTCTTAATATTTTCCTAAACCCTAATTTTCCTCTTTAATTTTCGGTGCTTTCAATTTTTTCTAATTCCTAACTATTCAAATGAGTTCTGTAATTTTTCTCCCTATTTATAAAGCTTTGTAGTAATTATTATGTATTTAATTGGACAAGACATTGCCCAAATCCCTTAATTTTTTTCTTTTGTGTTGCTTGATTTTGATTGGTTAATTTTCTTCTTCACTTCCTGACCTACTACGACCCAATCCAAGTCATTTCCTATTCCTCTGATTTTTTCTTAATTAATTAATAATTTTATTTAATTATTTAATAAGCTTCCAACTAATTTAAGTAATTTCGCGTATTTTTACCTACACGTAAATACATGTAGGGTACATGTGAACATTTCTAATTATTATTTAGATTATTCTATGATTTTTAGTATACATATAATCTATCTCTAGCAATTTATTAGTTATTAAATTATACTTTTCGCTTTTTCGATAATTAATAATTATTATACTTAAAATTTGAAAATTTTATAATCTCCTATTTTATTACTTATTTTCTTAAATTCAAGTTTACGGAGTCATTTTTACTAATATTTCTATTTATAGTTTATAATTTAGGTTTAATCGGATCTTTTAACCGATCATTCTAAACTTTATATACTAAGTTTAATCTTACGGTCATTTGACTTTACATTAGGGCTCACAAGAGGTAGCTGCAAAGAGGTTTTCTAGTGAGTTTGATTTGTAACTCGATTTTTGTAAAAATTACTAAAAATACTAAATTTTTGTGGAAAATTATAAAAATTGTTATCCTGTGATATTTTTGTATGTAGTTTTATGGAAATATTATTTTAATGAAATTGAGTCCTGAAAAATATCACTCGTGACAAATCATTAAAACTGAGCAAATTTTTTTTTGTCTTCAAAAGCCCTATTGATGTTGTTTTAGCTCTAAAATTTTTCTGTGAAACACCTGTTATTATATTAGATTTCTATAATAAGTTTTTCATGAAAACTATTTTTCATATTTTTATTTGAATTTTAGGCCTTAAAATCCTATTAAAATGGTTATTTATCAACATATAATATTGAATGTTGAATAATTGGCTTAGATTTTGATATGAGGTAAATTATGATGTTGAATAATATTGAATGATGAGTTTGGTGGTGTTGGGAGTATTGGATTTGAATATTGTGGATTTAGGGTCTACATATATGTAGTATGTGAAGTATTCAAATATAGGAGTAAGTGGAATCGATTCAAATTAAAGTAAAAATAGGCTATATGATAAACTTTGAATCTGATTAAGAACCAAATTTGTACGTATTTATGCTAAAATATAGAGTACCTTTAAATTAGAATCAAATTCAAAAGCTGAATCAGAAATTGAGTGTATAAGTCAAACTAGGTAGTTGACTAGCAACTAAATTAGAAACTTACTGTACTTGAAATATAGTTAGTTGAACTTTACAAAATGAATTAGGGGGAGTTTCTAAAACTTATTTGTAAAACCGTAATCAGAAGCTAATTCAAGAGCAAAATTAGAACCAAGGTGTCTATTAGTATATTGGGGAATTGATTAGAAACTGAATTAGATGTCATTTTCACTCGAGTTAAAATTAGATAACTCTATGAAATAAGTTAGAAAGAATTTATGAGATTTATGAACAAATGAAATCAGGAGCTGAATTAGAATCTGATTTAGAGGTTGAATCAGAAATAAAATAAAAAACTGAATTAGAATTTAGCTTAAAACGAAAATAATTGTAAGAGAGTTAAAACATAAATAATTAGATATAATAAAACCTTAAACTGAAGATACTAACAAAAGTTACATAATAAAGCCTATATATAGTAATTATATGAGTACTAAAACAACTTTTGTAATATAGGGACTATCAGCGAAGGTTTGTTGAGTTATACCTTAAGGGAGCAAGCAAGATATTCAGTTAAGTTTAAGATCAATACGTAACTTATTTTGGAGTATCGTTTTATAGTACTTTAAGGCTTAAGTTCATATTTGTTTGTGATTGTAGGTAGTTCATTTGTGAGTATGCCTATTTGAGTGTGTTTCTGAACTTAATTATGTACTATTGGCTTGTTGTTTTGGTTTGCAATTGGTTGAATTACTTGATAATGATTGATCAACTTAAGCTGGACTTAATGATGTATTAATTATAATCTTAATCAGACATGCATTACAACCCATTAAGGAATAATTAGGATTCTTCAACTAAATACTAACCACTTCAAAAGGGATAGTGCTTGAGCATAATGGTTTGTTCTTTATCCTTAAGTGACAGGAGAGGAGGTTGTGGCAAGGATACAGGCAATAGGTTGAAGGTAATTGCGAGAGGAGTAGTGTCTTCATTGCACAAGCTTAGGTTTGTTGTGATTTGTCGAATGTGCACTGAACTCCTTAACCTAGACTAGTGCGAGTGTAATTTTTTTTAATCTTGTAATAGATTGGATAACGTCATGTGATAGTATTTGTTTGTTGCATTGCATTTATATAATTAGTTGATGCCCTACCTGTGCTTGATATATAGTTTTATTTCTTTACCCTAGCTTACTAAGCTATTAGTTGCTTACATTCCTATAGATGATATTGTAGGTGCTAATTAAGAAACTATATTATAATCACCTTGAAGTTAGTGATCGTTGGATTATTGGGGAGTGAGAATATAAAACTAAGAATCAGTTACACTTTTGAAGTTTCGAGTCTTATCATTAAGTCTTCTAATATCAAGCTATGTAATACTTAAGTATAATTAGTTTTTTACATCATGTAAACATTACTTAGAATACTTGAATCTTAGTATATGTTTTTCATATTTTTGTAAGAAAATAATATATTTAATTTATAAACTATTTACTTTAAGGCGAATTAGTCCTGAATGTCTTATATGAATCAATGGCTAGAAGGTTAGCTTCTATCTTAGAATAGTTTACATGCCAGAATTGTTACGGCTCTACTGCTTTGGGGTATAATAGTTCTAAGTTGGTATCAAAGTGTAATTTTAGTGAACTTGTTTTGAAGTGTCATAATTAAAAGAAGTATATGTTATAGTATATTGAGAGTGGGTAGTAATAAGTGAGTTGTAAAGGATTGTACTATAATTTATAGAATAAGAAGTGAATATAACATTAAACTAATATGAACATTAATTAATCTTAAATTCATCTATGGGGTCTTATAGAGGATCCATAGTTAGTAGGAATAATTCAAGTGAAATTGAGAGGTGCCTCCTATCTAGTATAGAATAGAGATGTAAAGATTATTATTTGAAATAGTTAATTGGGATGTGTTTAACATTGTGGATGGGATTCTTGATAGTTTATTGAGGGGATGTGCTATAATTGATGAGACTTATGGACATTGATGAAAACCAATTCGAGTCTTTAGAATAATAGATATATTGTGATAATTATCGTTGGGTAAAGATGGATGGAAAATAAGAGATGATAGCTTAGATGATGTTAGTAAGATACTTTTACTAAGGGTGGAAGAGAGAGAACTTACCTTATTAATATGACTTATATTCTAGCTAGCATATCATATATTTTAAATGTTACCTTAAGGGATTATCGACTGGTTCCCATATTTTCCCGAATTAATTGGAGTAAGTATAGAAATATCTTTAGAGCCAAAAGAATCTTAACTTAAACCAATTGCCTGACAGACCACGAGTGAAATAGTAACTTATAGAATTCTAAGATGATGAATAGTCTAATGTTTAGTATAAATGTGAGATTGTTGTAGTGAAGGGTGAAGTAAAGCATGGGGTAGAAGGGAATCTTGAAGAAGATAGAACGAATGAAGGGGAACAATTAGAAGCAGATTTAGACAATGAATTAGAACTTATATCAAAGGAGTAATTAGAACCTAATTCAAGAATAAACTATATACAGAATGAGAATGTAGTACAAGGGATAATAGTTAATAATGGCATTGAAGAGTTTGATAATGATAAGATGATGCGTATCGCAGTCAAGAACAAACAAGGCTAGTTATAGGGATGGGTCCAAGCTTACCAAAAGCTGGAAAAGGGTGATGAGAAACGTGTAATAGAATAGAAATGAGAGAAATAAGCAAAACCCATGAATAGCTTCAAAGGATATGACATACCAATGGAACTTCTGAAGACTTATAACATAGCTCGATATGACATACGAGTTAGTCTGGTAGGGTTACTCGTCACCTAGCTTTGCTTAAGGGTTAGGATAAGAGTGAAGTGAGAATAAACAAACAATGTTTATGAGAGGAACATATCTAGTGTATTAATGATAATTTGATAATTCCGACTACATGTACAATGGGTATTTATACTTGAGAATTTAGGGTAACTTGCCTAAAAATGGAAAAGACAAAAAGAGTATTGTTCCAAAGAAGTAATGTATAAAGAATACAGAAGGGGAAAAATAAATATTTAAGAATAATAATTATTAGTGTAGCAGATTCTTTATGTGGTCCTGGATACGTGGCAGTAATGCATTGGTTATGCTGTTAGAAGATGCAAACAAAACAATATGAGCTGGTTGGGCGACCGAGTAAAAGTGTCGAGCAGGTTTGGACTCGTCCGAATAGGGGTGGCTGAAGGTTAGTATAGGGCAGCTCTTTTGGCCTCTCGGCAAGGGTGAAGTCGAGTAAGCGGTCGGCTCGAACATGATCGAGCAAGTACGCAAGGTTTAGCTATTGTTAGGGTATTCTTCTAGTCGGCACATAATTTTCAAGAGATGGACAATCATATGGCGCGGCATAGAGAGTTAATTAGCAGTAAGGAGTAACTCGGTTTCAATAGGAGTTGGCTAGAGTAGGAGTTGGCTAGAATAGAAGGATTCGCCTCGCCAATCCCTCTAGTCCATGGGCTTAGCTGCGAGTTAAAGGCTTAGTAGCTTGATTCCTATAATTTGCTCTAGGTTGATTTGGATTTGGGATCAAATCTGACTGGTTTTTGTTTAGTTCTCTGTCAGGATGAAATGGACTGAGGTTGACAATGTTGAAGGTGTTTAATACCCCATAATCTTTAGGTAACTCCAATCTGTAGGTGTTATTGTTGATCTTTTAGAGGATTTTGAAGGTTCCTTCAGCCCATGCAGATAGCTTGTTCTTCCTCTTGCTTGGAAACCTTTCCTTATTCAAGTGCATCCATTTTTAGTGTCTAGGCTGAAACTGTTTCATCGTCCTACTCTTAGCCTTCTCTTGCATTCATCTAGCAGCTTGGTTGATTTATTAAGTAACTTTGTTGTAGATGTGTTGTAAGGACTATGTTTGGGCTCCCATATTAGGGTCTTCTTGCTTAGATACAAGTATAGGGGTGTGATTGAGGGGTAACTAGGGGTTAAAACCATAGACAACTTCGAAGGGGGTCTGCTTAGTGGTCCCATGTACTGTTCTGTTGTAAGCGAATTTAATTACAGGTAAACAGACGTCCCAATCAGCTAAGTTCTTACCCACTGTAGCTTGGAGCAGCGATCTCAAAGTATGATTGACTATCTTTGTTTAGTCATCAGTTTGGGGGTGAAAGGAAGTATTGAATAGTAGTTTGGTCCCCATCCGTCACCACAGAGTCCTTTAGAAATGACTCAAGAACTTTGGGTCTCGATTTGATACTACACTTCTCGATACACTGTGTAATTGAATGATTTCCTACAAGAAAAGAGAAGCATTAGTTGAAGCATTGTCAGTCTTAGAGCAGGATACAAAGTGTGCCATCTTACTAAATCTATCCATGATGACCATTACGGAATCTTTGCCTTGGGCTGTTTTTGGTAATTTGAGAACAAAGTTTATGCTCAACTTAGTCCATGGTCTTGTTGGGATAGGTAAAGCCATTGCTTTCCCTTATTCGACTCAGCACTTGGTCTTCTTACATAAAACATAGCCTTCAACAATTCGGTGCACATCTCGCCTTATTATTGGCTAAAAGAAATGTCCACTCAACAGCTCATGTGTTCCCCTTTTCCTAAAATGTCCAGATAGTCCTCCATTGTGGGCTTCTTTAATGAGTACCTTTCTCAATGAATAGGTTGGCATGCATAGTTTCCTACTTTAGAATAAGTACCCATTTTCATATGATACTCGTCCATTGCTCTTCCATTGGCATAACGCTTAAATGGGTCTGAAGTATGGATCCTTAAAGTATTGTTCTTAATACTCACAAATCCAAACAATTTGGTCTATAGTTCGGTCAAGAGCGCACATCTCCTTGAAAAAACATCTGTATCCACATTGCTCTTTTCTTGCTTATACTTTATAATAAAATTGAATCCCTCAAGGAATTCAACCCACCTCACTTTTTGCTTTGACAACTTGGTTTGATTTCAGAGATAGCTCAGAGACTCATGGTCAGTATAGATGACAAATTCTCTCGGTAGTAGATAATGCTACCATACTTGGAGTGCTAAGAGTTCATCGTCATACATGGAGTAGTTCAGTTAAGGTCCCTCGAGCTTCTCATTATGGTAGGCGATTGGTCGTCCTTCTTACATTAGGACATCGCCTATCTAAATGCTCAACGTATTACATTCCAACTCAAATATTTTCTTGAAGTCAGGTAAAACTAGTACAGGGATGAAGGTCAATCTTTCATTCACCCCAGCAAAGCTTCTCTCTTCTTTTTCTCCTCATCTGGAGCAAATGTTCTTTTTCGTCAGCTTGGTGAGGGGTGCGATAAGGGTGCTAAAATTCCTTATAAATCTTCTACAGAAGGAAGCCAGTCCATGGAAACTACTTACCTCAACACAAGTAGTTGAAGTTGGATATTCAATGATTGCTTGGATTTTCTCACCACCACTTACTGCATAGCCTAGGAATACTGCTTCCTCTTAGCAAAAGTAGCATTTCTTAAGGTTGTCGAATAACCTCTTGGCACGAAAGATATCCAATATAGTATGGAGATGCTTACAGTAACTTGACAAGTTGGCAATGTATACTAGGATGTTGTCAAAGTACACCACGACATATTCTCCTATGAGATTTCTTAATACATGGTTCATTAGTCATATGAAAGTGCTCAAGGCATTCGATAAGTCAAAGGGCATAACCATTCACTCATAGAGTCTATGTCGAGTTTTGAATGCGGTTTTCCACTCATCTTTTGGCCTCATGCGAATTTAATGGTAGTCAGACTTCAAATCAATCTTGCTGAAGATCTTAGCTCTTTTCAATTCATCTAACATGTCTTCTAACCTAGGGATAGGATACTTGTATTTGATTGTGATCTTGTTTATGGCTCGATTGTCAACACACATTTGCTAGGTACCATCCTTTTTTAGTACAAGAAGCGCCGACACAATACAAGGGTTGAGACTCTCCCTTACATATCCCCTTTTTAGTAATTCCTTGACTTGCCTTTAAAGCTTGGTAGTTTGTTTGGGATTCATTTGATTAGCTGGTTTGATCAACAATGTAGTGTTAGGTATTAAGTCAACGCAATGCTCGATGCCTTTGAAAGGGCAACAGACCTTTTGACAATTGTTTTGGAAATAGGTCAACATATTTATTCAGTAATTCCCTTACATCTAGGGGCAAATCATTTGCTCCCTCAACTCTAATAGTTTCTTGACCAGAATGAAGGTCGGTACGTCGGCTTTAATAGCCTCTTGGAGCTAAGCTCTACTCATCATTAGAGTCTTTTTCGATCTTAAGGAAGTTTTGCCTATAGTTTGTCAACTTGACTTGGTGGCATTAGGTTCATTGTAATCTTCCTGCCATCTTTCTTAAATACATAGGTATTCATGTATCTATCATGGATAACTCTAATGTCAAAAAGCCATGGTCAACCAAGCAACATGTGTGATGCACACATGGGCAATACGTTATAGAAAATCTTGTCAGAGTAATTTTTTATTATGATTGGCAATAATATTTGCCAAGTGATGTGTAATGCTTTCTTCTTATTCAGCTAATGTAACTTATATGGCTATGGATGCGTGATAGTTGGCATCTTCAACTTCATGACCAGATTGGCTGATGCTATATTGGTACAACTATTACTATCTACAATTAACGTGCACAGTTGATCATTCACCTTGCAGGTGATATGAAACAAGTTCTTCTTCTACTCCTCCTCATGTGAGGTGATAAATGTGTAGAATTGTACATTTATCTCCACTTAATTACTGTACATTTATATATTTCATGATGCATTTATTGTGAACTATGCTTAAAAATCATGAAAAATACAATTTTCTTTGTCAGTTGCATTAATAGTGAGAAAAAGGATCAAAATATGAATCAAATAGCTGTTATAAACTCACATAATATACTTTATTGATTATGATTTCAAATATAACCAGCTTTTGCTGTTGCTTCTGAATTCTCCTTTTTGCTGCTGAGTTGAGATATGTATAAATTTGGGAGACAATGAGCAAAGAGAGTTGAGCACACCAACCATGTGTATTTAGATAGAATGAGAAGTAGTGGCAGCTAAATTCCAAGTGACAGCAGTTATTGCAAATGGAACCAAGCAACTAAGAACAGCTACAATCAAACACTTCACTTCAAGCTGAGAGCAGCAGTAGCTCATTTGAAGAGTTACACCCTAACCGAAACAACCAGCAAGTCATGTACCTTGATTCTTCAGTAGATGAACTCGGTTACATAAGCAGAGCAGCCAATTACTAAGTTTGAAAGCCAAATACCAACCGGATAGCAAAATGTATGGACTTTAAATCAGCTGAAACCAAAATCAAAACTGAGCAGTAGCTGTTAGTTTGGAAGTTCTATACTTCGATCTAGCCAAACTCCTTCTCCAAGACAAGAACCAAGTGCTCCAAGTAATCAAGTCACTCATTGAGCGTCACACGGGTAGCAATCAATCCATCCAAGATGCAACTGACCAACAAATTATTCATTCATGAGAAGCTGTTTATTTATTTAATTTTTCTTGGTTTTATCTTATTCCTTAAGGAAAACAAATGGCTCTTATGTCAAATTTCACATCAGCTTATTACACTCTTTTGTTTTGTTTAACAGTTGATATATGGAGTAACCAAATCAAACAAGGCCGAGAAGAGCAGCTGCACTTTATATCTAGAGCACACGAATTTGGACAACAGCCGAGATGATTTTGGAATTCAATTCTTGACAGCTGAAACAGAGCAACTCTGATGCAGTGGCACTCCAAATTCTGACCTGTGACAGCAGCTGCAACATTGAACAGCAGAATAGTAAGCAAAAGTCACAGCGGAGCAACTCCATTGTGCTGGACAGCAACTACTCCACCAGCAAGTCGTGCTTCATTTCCGAACGGCAACGATGGGCCAAGCAACTTCCAGCCGAACCAACAAACAACTGCAGCAACACCAACAATCAGCAACAGCCGAGAATTAAGCTCCACAGCAGCAGGGCGTCATGACGGCAGCTGCAGCAAACAACAATTTCAGTCGAGCTCAATTTGTAGCACGCGCGTACCAACCAATCAAGCAGCTCTCCACGTGAACAGCAGCAGCCATGGATTTTCATATTGCACAGCAGCTTCAGCTGAATTACTCCCTGCAGCAGAGCATCATACTAGGCCGAGAACTGCAAAATTGAGGACTTCTTGCTTACTCGAAGACTGAAACCGAGCAGCTTTGTCTCTGCTTGAGGCTAGACCAAACAAGCTGAGGGCACTACAACAGCCACAGAGCAGCAGATGACCTTAACAAGAGACAGCCCCTTGCCGATCAGCAGCAGCACCAAAATTGTGAAGCCACAGTAGGTCGAAAACAGAACATACAACAAACTCCAAGCTCTAACTAGTCGAGAAGCTTCCACGCAGCAGCAGCTGAGAGCTCTGAACTTCAGCAACCAGCAGCAGCTACAAGAAGTAGTGCCCACTTGGCGCTCTACAGGAGATCCACCAAGACCAGACAATTCCAGCAGCAACTTACGAGTTCTAATACGTGACAGCAACCAACGGTGGACTTTAAATGAAAACAGCAGTTCCTGGCTTTTTCTTGAGCTGAAACAAATGAAAGTGCTACTGAGTTATTTTGGGAAAGGCTAAGTGATTCAAATTAAATAGGAAGCCCACTATGATTCTAGTTGCTTACACGTGTAAGACCATATCGAGAAATTATGTTTGTCCATTTCCACTTAAGGGAATTTGGAGTATCATGTAATCAGAGGGGACATATACCCTTGCATCAGCCTTTTCATTTGGAAGCAAAAGTATCAGCTAGGCATCACTGTAGTGGGCTGAGGTCAATGGAAGCGCTCATTCGTGGAAAGAACAAGGGAATATTCAGGAGATACAAAGAAGGAAATCCAACAACATTTAGTCGGGTCCATGTTGCAAAAACTTAGTAGACACATGTCATGTGGGCTGGAGAGTATTCGGTGGGGAAACAATAGGCAGTATCCTTGGATAAAAAGCAGCAGCCGAATAGGAAAAAAATTAGACAGTGGCCGAAACAGAAAGAAAAGAAGACAGCATAGGACGAGAAAGAAAAACTGCAGCAACTTAGGAATTTTGATTTTCTTTAGTTTAGTAAAGACCAGAAACTTTATTTTTCATTTTTATCAATTTGATTATGTGTTGTTTAATTTCAGGACTCTACATCTTTTTATTCTAGCTCATTAGAGGACTACCTTAGATTTCAAATGAATCGGGATATATTGATTATTGTATCAAGTTTCGGGATTGAATATATCGATCGAGATGTTTTCTTTTTCTTGTTATTTCAATTTAAATATATCTTGATTCATTTGGGTTTTGCAATATGATTTAGTAGTATTTAATTTAATTGGGTTTTGTATTAATGGATTTGATAAATTGAAGTGTCCGTGTATTATTCCGATATCGATTTTGAGTATCTAAGTATTTTTCTATTGTGTTCATTATCTAGTTATTTAGCATGTGGTTATTATTTTCTTTAGCTAGATAGAGTTATAGGATATCTAGGAGGGTTTTGATAACTCATATTGAACATAACTTGAATTTTTGAAAACGCTCGTTATAAGGATATGCAGGTTTTAATTAAATTCATGAACTTACACACTTAATATGATTGGAAGTATAGTTTGAGTCATAGAGACATACTTAAACCATATTTCTAACTAGAATAATAAATTTGATGTGAGTAGATTATTATTTATCAGATAATTATAGATAAATTATCTTAATGAGTGAATTTATCCTATAGTTAGAATTCTGCTATTCCAAGAGGTGGGTTAGTTTTAGTAAGTTTAGTTAAATCCCTTGTAGTCAATTTCGAATATCGATTTAAGACATCCCATCGATTCAAGTGAGAATAGATTTACGAATCCTAGTTTGATCTTTTGATCTCCTAAACCTGGAACCCTCATAGTGTAGCTAGAACATTTAGTTTAGTGTTCATCTTGTTATTCAGTTTTCACTCACTTTTAATTCAATTATTGATAGCTTGGCTTAGGGAAAAACTTAGATAATTTAATACTTAGCACCTAACTTTCTATGGAATACAACCTCGACTTACCATTTGTACTACTTCCATAACCTGATATACTTATCGATTCATACACTCACATTTCCCTTGAGTCACGAGGGTACCAGATTCATCATGCGTCGGATAACTAGGATCGATTGATCTAAGTCTTCGGTAAACACATTCTCTTCAATCGGTTCATTCTCTTCAGTAGTTTCTTTCTTGGTAACACTTTCTTCCTCAGGTTCCTTATCAGTACTTTTCACTTCCAGCTTTGGGATGTCTCCCTTGATGACAATAGTCATTTGGTTCAGACACTAAGTAGCCATATGTCCAAACCCTTAGCTTTGAACCACTCGATCTAGTTTGTTTTCCTACTAGATCCTTGCCCTTTCTCATATGTTTGGGTCAGCACATCACCTTTTGTTCGGCTGTTTTGCTTAGTCTTGACATTTACTGGCCTAGTCACCTTGGTACTTTGACTAACCTTGGTAGCTTCATCCATTGTAGTAAAATCTTGAAGTTCTACAACATCTTGTATGTCACTCTTCAGCCTAGTTAGGAATCTAGAAATTGTTTGCATTGATGGTTCCTCCACCTTATAGTGAATCATAAGCATTTGGAACTCTTAGACATATTCGTCAACAGTTCGGCCCCCTTGCCTCAGCTCTTGAAGCTGAGTGAAAGTGTCTTATAGATATGTATCTGGCATAAACTTGTTTTGTGGTATTCCCTTCATATCGGGCCAAGTATTAACCTCTCAGTAACCTTCTTGTCTTCTTATGGCCTAGAAATTCTTCTACTACATGGTGGCATATCCAGAGAATTCAATAGCAGTAGTTCTCACTTTGTCATAATTTTCATATTGGTAATAATAAAAAAATCGCTCTACCTTCTCCTCCTAATCCAAGTAATCATCTGTACTTCCAAAACCATTGAAGCTCATAATCTAAAGCTTCACATGGTTAGATGCTCAGGGTGCTCAAGCTCATTCTTCTTCTTCATAATACTCTTTCTCATCCCCTTCTTTTAAGTCTCCTAAGTCAATCCTTCTCCTCGTTCATCTGCTTACTCTTCTACCTTAAACTTGTCGAGCTAGGTTCTTACCTTTCATAGGTCGAGCAGCTTATGGGGTGTTATGCATAGCTTCAGTAGGTTGATAAGCCATTGCATAAACAACTCGAGTTAAATCTACCGAGAGGTTAGTTACCTCATCAAATCTCTCATTCGTATTTCTTAGAATACCTTGAGATTGCCAACCATAGTAAACAACACCACTGTTGTCATCCCCAGTACCAGCATTAACACTTAGGTCCATCATTCTCTTTGATAGATCCAAATTTCAAACTCTTCTATTTGGTGTTATAGTTGACACTATCTCTCTAAATCATACACACTCCCTTCAAATCGGAAGCTTGATAACCAGCAAACACGGTAGCTAAATTAACAAAGAAAATTGCTCTGTTTCACACACTTAAAAATAGAGTATGAGCAAGGAACTTTGAGAACAAACTACTACAATTCAAATGAAACCTCTGCTTTGATATTATGATGATGCATACCGCATCCAAGAACAGATAAGGCCGGTCATAAGGATGGGTTTAAGCTTGTCGAAAGCTTGAAAAGGGTGATGAGAAATGCGCGATAAAACAGAAATGAGAAAGTAAGCAAAACCCATTAATAGCTCCAAGGGATATGACGTACTAATGGAACTTTTGAGGAATCATAGTATAACTTGATATGATGCACGAGTTGGTTCGGTGAGGTTATTCATCACTTAACCTTGCTTAAGGATTAGGATAAGAGTGAAGTGAGAGTAAACAAACAATGTTTATGAGAGGAAAATATTCATTGTATTAATGATAATCTAATGATTTTGGCCACATGTATAATGGGTATTTATACCCAAGAATTTAGTGCAACTTGCCTAAAAATGAAAAAGACAAAAAGGGTATTGTTCCAAAGAAGTAATGTATAAAGAATACAAAAGGATAAAAATGAATATTCAAGAATAATAATGATTAGTGTAGCAAATTCTTTATGCGGTCCTGGATACGTGGCGGCAATGAATTGGTGATGCCATTAGAAGATGCAGACAAAATAATACGAGCTAGTTGGGTGGCTGAGTAGGAGTGCCAAGCAGGTATGGACTTGTTCGAATAGGGGTAGCTAAGGGTTAGTGTAGGATAGCTCTCTCAACCTCCTGGTAAGGGTGAAGTTGAGCAAATGGTTGACTCAGGCATGATTGAGTAGGTAAGTGAGGTTTAGTTGCTATCAGGGCATTCTTTTAGTAGCAACACAATTTTTGAGAGATGGGTAATCATATGGCATGGCATAGAGAGTTGATCAGTAGTAAGGAGTAACTTGGCTTTAGTAAGAGTTGCCTGGAGCAAGAAGATTTGCCTAGCTAGTCCCTTTAGTCCACAGGCTCGGTTGTAGGTTAAAGGCCTAATAGCCTAATTCCTATTATAAGGTATAGAAAGTAAATACTGTCGAGTTTGAATTTTTCAGTTTTCTATTATAAATTTGATTTTGATTCAATTTCTCACTTTTCAATTAATATTAAACTTTAACCCATTTAATATTAATCATCGACTAAAAAAATTAAGAAATTTCGGTTTTTTATTTGGAAAAATTTTTAGAGTTGCCACTTGACCGAAGTTGAGAAAAAAAGAAATTATATAATCAATTGGGTGGATTGATTACGATTTATCTACTAGTTTTTTATTTCAATTGAATACAAACTAAAGGAATCTAAATACGAGGGCTAAGCTATTAAACCCAAATGAGTATTACTATTTATTTACCGAAAGTATGATTATTTTTCTAATTATCTTTTTCATGTTTTTAAAGAAAAAAATAAAAAGATAACCTAAGTTTTTACATATTTTATAGTCACCTCGTAGGTGCCTACATACTTGCTAGCCTGGATTAGACGATCATAGTTCTTTCTGAAAACTTTAGTATGTTGGTTGATTTCAATTTTGAAAACCGACCGAGTTTGCGTTGTTAATTGATTTAGTTTATTTAAAAAACTCTAAAGGGCCCTAACTTGTAAGTAATTAAAAGAATTCTCTAAGATACTATAACCTTTTTGTAAAAATTTCTTTTTTTTTGTCAATTTTTATTTCTAAGAAATAATTTTCTATACAATGACTTCTAAAAAAGCCTAATCTAGAGAAAGAAAAAAAAAATCTTAAGCTAATATATACACATATATATATATTCATACCTATATTTTTACTATCAACAACTACTTATCTAAATAAATTAATAAACTATGTAATATAATTAAGATATATAAACTAGTATTAAAAGTTTCCTAACTAATATATATATATATATATATACACTATTAAATAATTAATGACCTAAAACATAATAATAACAATCAAACAATAATAAATAAACAAAATCTAGCAACCGAACTTGATTGATCGGAATTAGTGTCGAGTTTGATTTTTCGATTTCTTTTATTTAAAAATTAATTTCTTATTTTCTGATTAATACTAAACCCTAACCCATTTAATATTAATTCTTAACTAAAGAAATTGAGAAATTCCAGTTTTTTATTGAAAATAATTTTTGGAGTCACCATTCGATCGGAGTCGGGAAAAATGAAAGAAACAGTAATCAATTGGGTGGATTGAATACGATTTGGCTACCGATCTTTGATTCAATTTGAATGAAGAACCAGAGGGTTCCGAGTTCGGGGACTAACCTATTAAACCCTTAACGGGTACCACTATCTATTTACCGAAATTAGGATTATTCTTTTATTTATAATATTTTTAAAGAAAAAATAAATAAATTAAAAATTAAAAGAAAAAAGAACCTAAGTTTCTACATATTTTATCGTCGGCCCAAAGGTGCCTACGTATCCGCTAATTAAGATTAGACGATCGTAGTTCTTTTAAAAAATCTTTAATGTGTTGATTTATTTAAATTTTAAAAAATGCCTGAGTTTATTTTTTTTAATTTATTCGATTTATGTTGAAAAGATCTAAAGAGGTCCTAACTCTTGAATATTATTGTTTTATAAAAAAAATTTTCACTAAAAGTCCTGAAATTTAAAAAGGATTTTTTTATTAACTTTTATTTTTTTTTTAAGAAAACAACTTGCTATATGACAAATCCTTAAACAAGATCAAATCTTAACAAAAATAACCAATCCTAACAACTCCTGACATAAAATATACATTCACTTAAATCAATACTTAATTTATCTAATTAAGAAAACTAATGTTAAAAGAAGAATACCTAAATTAATATATACATATACATATATTATTATTATTAAACAATTATCTATATATAAAAGACTAAGAATAAAATCTCCTAAAACTAATATGTTCATATTCGTATATATTATATTCAATAACTAAAGATCTAAATAATAATATTAATAATATAATAATAATAAATAAACAATTAAACAAACAATTTCGAAAGTGGAAAGAAACGGACCTAAATTTCTTGATTACGTGATGAAGGACGATGGTCGGCATATAATGGAGTTGTTATTGCATGTGGCTACTGGTGTCGGATTATTGTCTGAGTTTGCTTTGCTGCTGTCCGCCTTGCTGCTATCTTGTTCGCTGCTGTCCGCTGTGCTGCTATCCTGTTTGTTGTTGTCTGCTGTGTTGTTGTCCTGTTTGCTACGATGCTGTTTGTTGCTGTCCGCTGTGCCGCTATCCTGTTCGTTGCTGTCCGCTGTGCCGCTATCCTGTTTGTTGCTGTCCGCTATGCTGTTGTTCTATTCGCTATTGTCCGTTGTGCTACTGTTCGCCTAGTGTTGTTGCTATTCGCCTGATCGTGCTAAAGAATCCTGCAGCAGTAGTCGTTGGATGTACGCAATCTTGAAGGTTATTATAATAGTGGGCTGTATGTGGGACTGTGTTTAGTCATTGAATTATTGTTGTGTCAAGGTAGTCTTTTTATGCTGTACAACAATAACTGATTTCGTTAGACGGATGAGAGAATCTTGATTCTTTTTGGGAGTTTTTGTATTTACAAAAGCTAAATAAGATCATATCAAATCATATATATTGTATCTAATTAAATTAGATTCGAATCCTTGATATCAATCCAAATCTAATCAAACTAGATTCAAATAATTTTAATTAGATATGAATTCTGCGTGTTCAACTCGGTTTTTTTTTTTCGTTTTTTTTTGTTACCTTTCTTTTTTTTTTGGTAAAAATAAAAATAAAAAGATTGAAATAAAAGCTAACTAAGTGTCTAGTAAGATTCAAACCTAAGACCTCAAATTATATTCAATCTAATACTCCAATATTTATCCGTTAGACCGTTGGCCTGCGCCTTGACATTCAGTACAATTAAATTGTATTTAAACTACTCGATTCCTTAAAATAATTATTTGTACGAAGTTAAACTAAAATTATTTGTTCTTAATATAAGTTACTTCCTAAAAATCTACGAAATTTTTATGATTTTTCCTTTTCTTATTTTTTTGGTATTTTCATCATTTGTTAATTTTTATTATTTTTTTATCTTTTATCAATTTTTTTATTATTTTTATTTTTGAATTAAGACCCTTTTTGTAAAAAAAATAAAAAATTAGGATTATAGAAAGGAAAAAATTAGGTGTTTACAGCTGCCCCTCTTTGTGGTGAAGTTTGAGCAAAACTTTGCTACAAAAACAAAAGAGACATCATTTTTACCTCAGGATGACTCCATCCTAAAGAATGTTAAGATAATTGACGAAGGTTAGTTTGATATGAAGAATAGTGAGGGGTAGCGCCTTTGTGGGTTGGCAAAAATCCCTAAAAAAATAATGAGAACTTGGTCATGCCCTAATGAGCTGACTAACCAAGGCGGTCAAAGTACCCTTTGAGCTGGCTAAGACTTAAAGAATGAACGAAACTTGGTCATGCCCTAATGAGCTGACTAATCTAGGTTGTCAAAGCACCCTTTGAGCTGGATAAGACCTAAAGACAAGGAAAATTTGGTTGTGCCCTAATGAGCTGACAAACTAATGCGGTCAAAGCGCCCTTTGAGTTGGCTAAGACCTAAAAACATGAAGGAAAACTTGGTCGTGCCCAAATGAGCAGACTAACCAAGGTGGTCGAAGCGCCCTATGAGCTAGCTAAGACCTAAAGACAAGGAAAACTTGGTCGTGCCCTAATAAGTTGACTAACCAAGGCGGTCAAAGCACCTTTGAGTTGGCTATGACGTAAAAATGAGGAAAACTTGGTTGTACCCTAATAAGCTGACTAACCAAGGCTGTCGAAACGCCCTTTGAGCTGGCTAAGATTTGAAGAATGAAGGAACTTGGTTGTACCTTAATGAGCTAACTAACCAAGGCGGTCAAAGCGCCCTTTAAGCTGGCTAAGACCTGAAGAATGAATGAACTTGGTTGTGCCCTAATGAGCTGATTAACCAAGGTGGCCAAAGCGCCCTTTGAGCTGGCTATGACCTAAAAATGAGGAAAATTTGGTTGTATCTTGATGAGCTGACTAACCAAGGTGGTCAAAGCGCCCTTTGAGCTGGCTAAGACCTAAAAACATGATGAAACTTGGTCGTGCCCTAATGAGCTGACTAACTAAGGTGGTCAAAGCGCCCTTCAAGTTGGCTAAGACCTAAAGATAAAGAAACTTGGTCGTGCCCCAATGAGCTAATTAACCAAGGCGGTCGAAGCGCCCTTTAAGCTAGCTAAGACCTGAAGAATGAAGAAACTTGGTTGTGCCCTAATGAGTTGACTAACTAAGGCGGTCAAAGCGCTCTTTGAGTTGGCTAAGACCTAAAGAACGAAGAAACTTGGTGGTACCCTATTGAGTTGACTAACCAAGGCAGTCAAAGTGCCCTTTGAGCTGGCCAATACCTAAAAGATGAGGAAACTTAGTCGTGCCCTAATGAGCTGACTAACTAAGGCGGTCAAAGCGCCCTTTGAGTTGGCTAAGACCTAAAAGATGAGGAAACTTGGTCTTGCCTTAATGAGTTGACTAACCAAGGCGGTCAAAGCGCCCTTTGAGCTGGCTAAGACCTAAAAATAAGGAAAACTTGGTCGTGCCTTGATGAGCTGACTAACCAAGGCAGTCAAAGCGTCCTTTGAGCTAGCTAAGACCTAAAAATGAGGAAAACTTGGTAGTGCCCTAATGAGCTGACTAGTCAAGGCAGTTAAAGCGCCTTTTAAGCTGGCTAAGACCTAAAAATAAGGAAAACTTGATCGTGCCCTGATGAGCTGACTAACCAAGGCGATCAAAGCGCCCTTTTAGCTGGCTAAGACCTAAAAATGAGGAAAACTTGGTCGTTCCCTTAATGAGCTGACTAACCAAGGTGGTCAAAGTGCCTTTTGAGTTGGCTAAGACCTAAAAATAAGGAAAACTTGGTCATGTCCTAATGAGCTGACTAACCAAGGCGGTTAAAGCGCCCTTTGAGCTGGCTAAGACCTAAAAATAAGGAAAACTCAGTTGTGCCCTAATGAGTAGACTAATCAATGTGGTCAAAGTGCCCTTTGAGCTGGCTAAGACCTAAAGGCAAAGAAAACTTGATAGTGCCCTGATGAGTTGACTAACCAAGGCAGTCAAAGCGCCCTTTGAGCTGGCTAAGACCTAAAAATAAGGAAAACTTAGTTGTGCCCTAATGAGCTAACTAACCAAGGTGGTCAAAGCGCCCTTTAAGCTGGTTAAGACCTGAAAATGAGGAAAACTTGGTCGTGCCCTAATGAGTTGACTAACCAAGGCGGTCAAAGCGCCCTTTGAGCTGGTTAAGACTTAAAAATAAGGAAACTTTGAATTGGGATAATGTTCCATGAGCTTGCTAAATCCTTAAGGAATAAGGAAAACTTGAATTAGGATAGCGCTTTCTGAGCTTGCTAAATCCCTAAAAGATTATAAGTTGGCAACATTCTGTGAGTTGGGCGACTGGAAGCTTATGAAACTCTGGATTGGGACTATTCTCAGGAGTTGGCTAGCTATTTAAGAGATTATAAATTGGGACTGTGTTTTGGGAGCCAGCTGGAAGCTTAAGAAATTTTAGATTGAGACTGCGTTCTATGAGCTGGCTAGATCCCTAAATGAAAATATGAATCTGAATAGTGCTCGATAAGCTGATTGAAGCGTTAAAGAAGATATGGATAGGAACAATGCTCTATGAGCTGACTATATCCTTGAGAAAACGGATAGAGGGTAAGCACCCTTCAAACTCACTTAAACTCTATTGACAGTTGAAAGTAAAACTAAGAAACATAGCCGACTCGAAAAAAACTCTTGATTTGAGAAATTTACAAACGAGGAATTTGGTGAAAACTGTTTATAACATGAATTGAAAATTTGGCTACTATGGATGAAATGGACTGGAAAATGAATAGAAAAACTTGTAACAAGCCTTCACTTTCTCTCTCTCCTTTTCATGTCTTTTCATTTTCTTTTTTCCTTCTTTTTCCTTGAAAGTTTGCTAACAGATACAAATTCCTATTTAAAAGGCAAATGCTATAATCATGTAAGGTATCTCATATCCACCTTAGTTTGTAACCTAGACAATGAGCTTCTTGGATAGGCCTTAAACATTCAATTTGTAAGGAAAAGGTAACTCATGATTAGTTTAATCGAAGAGGACTTCCTTACACACTCTCAGTCTGGATTTCACTCTTGATTACTATTCTAGAAATTATAATCTAGTTTATAAGTGATACGCTCTGATCAATCTGTTAGGTCTTTTTGGGTTCAGTATTGTAAATTGGGCTTTTGGTCAAATGGTTTAAAAAGAAGTTGATTGAGAAGGCCTATTTTAAAAGAAGTGCTTTTGTCTAACACAGGGGATACAAGTTAAGAACCCTTAGGAATGAACTGGATGTGTACTTGCCCCAATTTCAAAAATAATTTTTATCTTAGATAAATTATTCTTCAAAATTAGAAGAGCTTTGAATAGGGAGGTAATGTGGGTGGGAAGGTCTTATGTTTGAGAATTGAGTGGATAAAAAGGGTTTATGTTCATGATTTAGAGTGTGATTTTGAACTAAATATGGAGTTTTTTGTTTGTGGTTGAAAACATGATTCTGAATGAATATGGATTTTGTGTTTTTGGTTAAGAATGCAATTCAAGGCCTTTTGTTTTTAGAGCAACTTGGGCCTTTTGTTTTTAGAGCAACTTGGGCCTTCTTTGATTGGGGATTTTCTTAAGCCCAATTTTTGGGTATTTCTTCATTTTCCTTTTTCCTAGTTTTTTTTTTCTTTTTCCTTTTTCATTTGTTTCTTTTCTCTTCCCAAAAATAACTATCTCTTTTGTCAAGTTTTTGTCTCTAGATGAATTAAGGCCTTAAATCCATAGGTTCAGAGTGCATTGGCTTGGGTAAGGTGTGTGTGACCTTTAGGGTATATAGAAAAATGTTAGCTCTTCCTCAAAAGGAACAATTTATTGAAAATAAATATTATCCTTGAATTGTTATTAATGGGGTAAGCACAAATCAGTTTTATCCTTCTCTCCTAATTAATGAACGGTTATCAAAGGATAACTATGTTTAGGATTTGAAAATGAATGCCTAACTTGATTCCGGTCTATGTATCAAATTCAAAATGGACCTCTTTTAAGGAATGAGTCCAAAATATCCTCACCATAATGTCTCTTAACTCTCAAAGTGTTTAAGGATTAGTATATAGGATATAGCTTGCCTCTTTTCATTCAAAAGCTTTTAAAAGTGAGTTACCAATTCCTTACATAAGGATGGATTAACCTTAAGGTGATAACAGACCTTACTCCCCAATTCCTTGGAACATGACTTGATTGTGAAATTTCAAAGACTAAAGGCCTCATTTCTCAGACTTATAGGTCTTAATGCCCCTAAACTTCCATATGTGATTTCAGATCAGTTTCTTTAAAGTTCAAATGGGCCAACATTGACAACTTCTAAAGTCGAAGGGGCTAATAAATTGCCCTTTTTATTTATACCGAGGATTAAGCTCAAGATAGTATTTTACAGTCTTGTGTTTCGACTTGATTCGTGTTTGGACTTGATGGCTTAAGCCTTGAGTTAGTTCAACTATCTTGATGGGCTAGAGCTCGAGTTTGGTTGGTTATTTTCTCGGGCTAAGTGGGTCTATTTAGGTTAGCTGTCTTAATGGGCCAAGTAATTATGTTTGTCTTGAACCCTATAAGAATTTGTAACCGTTAGCAAATTTCTTTCTTTTTCTTTTCTTTCCTTTCCTCCTTTTTTCTTTCTTTTCTCTTTCTTTCTTTTCTTTTTTTTTGAAAGAGAAAGAGAGGAAAAGTTAGGGCTTTTGTGTTACAAAAACCAAGTGATGGAATTGTAAATGGATGATTGCGGAGGATTGCTTTCATAGAATTCTATATACAAACCTAGAACAACATTATTGAGGGTTTATTTACAAATGAGGAATTCTAAAGAATAAAAGACTAAACAAAGAAAATATCTATATCTTATTTATTTCAAATGAAGAAGGCTATTTGCAAAATGCTAAATTTTCCTAAAAGAATGAATATTTTTGGTTAGTAGAATACTAGGCACAATGATAACCACTTATTATTTTATAGGTTTGATTCTTTTCATTTGCCTTCCTTTTTTTTATTTTTATTTTTTTTTGTTTTTTATTTACTTCGTGAGGGTTGGGCTCAACTGATGTAGGCTCAAAAGTAATAAATTCAGGCTCCCATAGATGTTCGAAGGCCTACACTAAGGTAATATTTATAGGGCTCTTTTGTAGGGTGCAAGATGAGCCCAATCTTGTTCTTAATGAATTTTTACTCATTTGGGCTGAAAAGTTATAACCATATCTAGAGTATCTTTTAAGGCCAATGAGGTGGGTAGATGTGAATCTGTTTGGAAGCCCCTTGACTTGATCTAGCCATTGTTATATAAAAAAAAATAATAATAATAATAATAAAATAAAATCAAAATTACAATCATCACCTACTCGAAAGTTTGCATAGAATTATTACAAATTATTTACGGATTTATATTACAATTGTAACTTCATAACTACCCTTATCCATTTAGGTCTGCCACATCATAGGTTTTTGTGAATTTTTTGAAAAAAAAGTTTTCATGTAATACAAAAGATGGGTTCTAAAGGTTCTCAAGTTCTGCAACTACTGCGTTTTTTCAAAACAACGGTTCTATGGTCGCATCTGAACTTAAATGGGGTAGCCTAATCGGCCCCGGAAGGTAGTTATCCCACAACATCCGAAGCTTACACAATGGCTCCCCTCCTAAGGTCTTAAGACGGCCTGGTTTTGATTGTGTCTACCATGCATTTACGATGCAGAAAAACAGGATAAAAATAAAGCAAACCCCCAAAGCTACCCCTAGTAAATAAACTTCAACAAAGAAAAAATGTTAGTAAACAAAAGATAATAAAATAAAATAAAATGAACAAATACATAAAAAAACATACCTAAGTTCTTTTTTATTATTTCATCTTTTTATTTATTTTTTTTTAAAGAAAAATAGTCCTATTTTCGGTAACTTCTAATGGCTAACCCTCTAGTAGTTCCCAGTGGAGTCGCCAAACTATAGAGCTTGATTTTTATATTTCTTTTATTTAAAAATTAATTTCTCATTTTCTGATTAATACTAAACCCTAACCCATTTAATATTAATCCTCGACTAAAGAAATTGAGAAATTCCGAAATTCTGGTTTTTTATTGAAAATAATTTTTGGAGTTGTCACTCAACCGGAGTCGAGAAAAAGGAAAGAAACCGTAATCAATTGGGTGGATTGATTACGAATTGGCTATCGGTATTTGATTTCAATTTGAATGAATAACCAGAGGGTTCTAAGTTCGAGGGCTAACCTATTAAATCATTAACGGGTAACACTATCTATTTACCGAAATTATGATTATTCTTCTAAATATAATATTTTTAAAGAAAAAATAAATAAAAAAAATTAAAAGAAAAAAAAACCTAAGTTTTTACATATTTTATCGTCGTCCCGAAAGTGCCTACGTACCCGCTAACCGGGACCAGATGATCGTAGTTCTTTCAAAAAATCTTTAATGTGTTAATTTATTTTAATTTTAAAAACTGCTCGAGTTTATGTTTTTAATTTATTCGGTTTATTTTAAAAAAATATAAAGAGGTACTAACTCTTGAATGTTATTGTTTTATAAAAAAAAAAAAATTCGCTAAAAGTCTTGAAATTTAAAAAGGATTTTTTTATTAACTTTTATTTTTTTTTAAAAAAAAAACAACTTTCTATATGACAAATCCTTAAACAAGATCAAATCTTAACAAAAATAACCAATCCTAACAACTCCTAACATAAAATATACATTCACTTAAATCAATACTTAATTTATCTAATTAAGAAAACTAATGTTAAAAGAAGAATACCTAAATTAATATATACATATACATATATTATTATTATTATTAAACAATTATCTATATATAAAAGAATAAGAATAAAATCTCCTAAAACTAATATGTTCATATTCATATATATTATATTCAATAACTAAAGATCTAAATAATAATAATAATATTAATAATATAACAATAATAAATAAACAATTAAACAAACAATTTCGAAAGTGGAAAAAAACGGACCTGAACTTCTTGATTACGTGGTGAAGGACAATAGTCGGCGTATAATGGAGTTGCTATTGCATGTGGCTACTGGTATCGGATTATTATCTAAGTTTGCTTCGCTGCTGTCTACCTTGCTGCTGTCTACCTTACTGCTATCCTGTTCGCTGCTGTCCGTTGTGTTGCTGTCCTGTTCCCTGCTGTTCGCTGTGTTGCTGCCCTGTTTGCTGCTGTCCGCTGTGTTGCTGTCCTGTTCGCTGTTGTCTACTGTGCTATTGTCCTGTTCGTTGTACTGCTGTCCTGTTCGTTGCTGTCCACTATGCTACTGTCTTGTTCGCTGCTATTCGCTGTGCTGCTGTTCACTTGGTGTTGCTGTTGTTCGCCTGGTCGTGCTAAAGAATTCTGCAGTAGTAGTTGTTAGACGTACGCAATCTTGAAGGGTGTTATAACAGTGGGCTGTTTGTGGGACTGTGTTTAGTCGTTGAATTATTGCTGTGTCAAGGTGGTCTTTTTCTGTTGTCCGACAAGAACTGATTTCGTTGGACGGATGAGAGAATCTTGATTCTTTTTGGGAGTTTTTGTATTTATAAAAGTTAAGTAAGATTATATCAAATCATATTTATTGTATCTAATCAAATTAGATTCGAATCCTTGATATCAATCCAAATTTAGTCAAACTAGATTCAAATAATTTTGATTAGATATGAATTCTGCACATTCAACTCAGTTTTTTTTTTTTACCTTTCTTTTTTTTTTTGTAAAAATAAAAATAAAAAGATTGAAATAAAAGATACCTAAGTGTCTAGTAAGATTCGAACCTAAAACCTTAAATTACATCCAATCCAATACTCCAATGTTTATCTGTTAGGTCGTTGGCTTGCACCTTGATATTCAGTACAATTAAATTGTACTTAAACTACTCGATTCCCTAAAATAATTATTTGTACGAAGTTAAACTAAAATTATTTGTTCCTAATATAAGTTACTTCCTAAAAATCTACGAAATTTTTATAATTTTTCCCTTTCTTATTTTTTTGGTATTTTCATCATTTGTAAATTTTTATTATTTTTTATCTTTTATTAATTTTTTTGTTTATTATTTTTATTTTTTAATTAGGACCCTTTTTGTAAAAAAATAAAAAATTAGGACTACAAAAGGACAAAAATTAGGTATCTATAATCGGCTAGGCGTGTTGTTGCTTGATTGCTATCATTTATTGCTGAAACTTGGACGTGATCAGAGCATGCGTAGGGCAGTGCTGTTGTTCGTCGACAGTCCATGTGTACTCTCCAGTGCATATGTATGGACGACGGAGTACAGTGTGCTTCAAGCAAGGAGGGTATAAATGGAGCTCCGAACGTGGTGTGTCTATAGAGTGTAAGTTTAATTGCCGTTAGGATAATGTGGTTGAGGGACGACGGTGGTGTGGGATCAGTATTCGTGAGATGGTGTATGATATTTGGACGATGATGTATGTATTGCGATTGCTGTGTACGAAGTGGCGTGGTTGCAGCTTGTATGGAGTCAGGCGCTGTGTGTGTGCAGTTCTTATAAGGGATATGCTATGACTTGAACTGGCATGGAGATGAAGCAACAAGCAGCAACGATGTGGTCTGGTTAGAGTTGCAGCAAGGATTGTCGGTAGTGAACGTGTGTGTGTTCAGTCATTACTTAATCGGAGACCAGATCCTTGCTAACTGTGTGCAACTGTTTGTGGACAGATAAGATAGTGGCTGTTCGTGGTGAAGTTATTGCTTTCCAAGTGCTATTAATCGGTGGAAATAACTAGAGCTACTGTGGTTCGAAGTGTGCGGCGGTGATTGGAGTAACACTGCTGCTTGGTTACTGGCCTTGGAGGGATTGTTTATACAGCAGTGTGACAGTGTAGTAAGTGAAGATGGTGCAATTACTATGGTGGATTTGCAATAGAATGGGACGGTGTAGTGGCTGTATGTGTTTTGATGTCATGTGACTATATGTATGAGTGAATTGTGGTTTAGATTGTGCTCAGTGGAGTTTGTGACAGCGTTGAATAGAGACGACTAATCATGAACGGGCAAAGGATTTTCCATTCTTTCGAAAGTGTGTCCTCCTTTTCATGCCACACGCTTTGTATTTATAAAGTTCGAAACAAATCATATCAAATCAAATCTTTTACATCGACACGAATCCAATATGATAAAAATCAAATTATTTATATCGATTTAAACCCGATTTGATAAAAATAAAACTAGATTTAAATCTTTTACAGCGATTCAAATCCAATTTGGTAAAAATCAAATTAGATTTGAATCTCATAAAATATTTATCGTATTAGATTCGAAAGGTTTGACAAGATTTAAAATTAAATCTTGTACGCTCAACCGATTTTCACAAAATGAAAAGGGCAAAAATAAAAACACATCTGTGCTTAGTGAGATTCGAACTCATAACTTCAAGCTATTCCAATACCAATGCTCCAATGTTTATTCGTTAGGCCTAGTATAATTAAATTATACTTAAATCAAGCTAAAGCTAAAGTTAAAACTAAAACTAATTGACCCTAAAAAAATTTACTTTATGAAAAATCTAAAAATCTTTATAATTTTTCCTTTTCTCATTTTTTTTGTATTTTCATCATTTATTAATTTTTATTTTTATTATTTTTGAGTTAGGACCCTATTTAAAAAAAAAAAACAAAAACTAAACTATAAATACTAAAGGGCAAAAATTGAGTGTCTAAAATTACTATCTTTGATGTTCTTAAGAAAGTATAGCTATGTATTGAATCAATAAGTGGAAATGATGATGGTTTAACCGGAAGATAAATGTGGTGGAATTCTTATGAAAGAATGGTTACTATTGGTGATTCAATGATGGATGTACTATTATAGTTAGTTTTATTTTGTTGGGACGTTAAAATTTGATCCTATGTTGGTTATTCATATATATGGACATTCTATTGATCCCTTAATGGATATTGTGGTACCTCTTAATGAATTTGCATCTTTTGGTTATATGTTTATGCTATAAACCTTTTATGTACTTAGAAGTTAGATGTGTAAAAGAAGCAGATGTGCTTAGTCTTATAAGTCCTTTATATGTGTAGAGATGGTTGAATTTGTAATGTTTAATGTAAAATGATGTTATAGTGAGTTTGTAAACTTACAAGTCTTTAATCAAATAAATAATGAGTCAAAAATTTATTTCTTTGGAGACTATAAGTAGATGTGAATGAAGTAGAATAAGTATAAAATGAATAGTGGAAATTCATATGGTGAATGAAATAATACCATTATGTGGCATCTATGTCCAATACTAGGGACTAGTTGATTCTTGAATTGTATAAAAGGAATCGGATTAGATTGTTAGATGCATTTATGACTAGATATGTATGTAGGTACCATAAAGATAACAGTTGTGGAATGGGCAATGACTTATGTGGAAAATGGAAATTGTAGCAAAAAATTTAGAGAGAATCAAGACTCTTTATTGTAAATTTCTTCACTACCTTAAGATTAATCTAGATAGGATATACTTTCACCCTTATAAGAAATGAACTTTATGGAACTATTACTCACTAGCATACTCATTATGATACAATAGTAAGGAATAATGATCTAGGACCTTGTTACAGGAAGAACTAGAAGAGACAGAAGGTCTTAATAGGTAAAATAGAGTATGGATAAATCCTAAGGAGATGGTAGATTGTTTGAATTCACCAAGCAATATGGTATCTTAAGACAAGATGAATAAGTTGCATTGACTGACAATTTGTTAGCCAAAGAGGGGAAAGTTTTGAATCCTAGAAATTTCCTAATATCAAAGATTGAATTATGATACAATCATACTAAAGGTAGCAGTATAAGTAGGGAAAACTTCAGAGTTATGCGATTAAAAGGGAGGATTACTAAACAGGTGTTCAATAGTAAGTTGGATTGGAATATTTCTATAATGGTGTTCAGACAAAGATAGTATAGGAGCTATTTGAGTTAAAGCATAGAAGTATAAATGAGACTTGAAATAAGAGTGTGAATTGAGTTGATGCATTATATCTATACATACACACACACACACACATACCAGTCACATATAGAGATAAGTTCAAACTAAGGAAGGAACTATTTCGTATTAGATTTGGCCTAATTATGTACTGTGAATTGGAAAGTTGTTATTTTACCCCTATTAATGAGGTGATGGATAACAAATGTTGATCAGAGATAGTCATTTAAGAATTCAAGCTTACGAGAGTCAGAAGATAAGTAGTGATTTTCAATTAAGGACACTCACTTGATCAAAGCTAGGTGATGATAGTTACAAACAAAAGGAGGAAAAGCTAGTAACTTTTGTAAATAAATTTACTCAATTTGTTTTTATTTTGAATTTTGTGACAATAATGAAAGTATCAAGTATTGGAACAAGGAGTATGCTATTTCTTCAGATATTATATTCATCTTAAAAGAGAATCATTATTTTGTGGACATAAAAATCACAAAAATTCATAAAGGTATGATGATAAAATCGGTTGAGAGTCATCGAGTTGGATGAATAAATGCTCTTCTAAATATGATCCGCATATAGAAGAGGAATTGGAGATATTAAGGAACTTTGTAATACTATTTTGATTGTTCCAATACTTGTCATAGAAAACATGTTAGATGATGAAGGGGAATTGTGCTAAAAGATGGAAGAATATTATCATGATAACTACTTAAAGTTCTTAGGAGTTAAAGACAAAATTGCAACAAGACTTATGATAGATAAGTCTTCAAGTTTCTTGTTTTGAAGTAATTGAAAAGTAAGTTGAACTTAGCTAGTTAGAATTAAAGTTTTATGAATAGAAGAATTGGTTAATAATCATAAGAATAATGTATAAATATTGTAGAGTAAATATATATAAATGAATGAAGTGTAATTGCATACTGATATTAAGGTGCTTATTTCTTACAAGTTCAAAGTCGGTGGGTAGAAAAGGATTTAAGACAATTAGGATTATTTTATTTATCAAGTTAGAGCTTTCAGTAGAAAAAGGATACTAACTTGAAAAGGTTGAAGATTGTGATTAAAGTAGAATTCATAAAAAGATAGTAAAAGTGGGTTAAAGTTAGTCATTATGGAAGAATGTTATAAAAAAAATTTAGGAAATAATGATGGAAGTGGGTGATTTGAAGTTTAGTAGATAATTATAAGTGAGAAACTAAGGAAAGTATTAATAATACTAGATTCTCTGGGGGAATGTGAATGTCCAAATGAATTTTTGAAGACTTGTTTGGTGTAACTTTAGTCGGAAAATTGAACTTTATGATTAAGTTGACTAAGAACCAAACCTATAACCTAAGTCTTATATTAGGTGTTGCAAATGGGACTTTAGAAGCTAGAGAAGTGACTGTGTTTTTTGAAGTAACTTCAGGTTAGAATGTTGTCAATTTTGGATTAAATCGGAGAAAATTTCTGTGTCCATGATATAATACAGATATTATGAATTTCTAACAATGTCTTAGATCAACAATGCACTGGTTATATTTGTAGAATTGGAGAATTGCATACATACCAACTATATTAGAAGAAATTTCTTGTGATATTTATGGTTAGTAGTGTAATTTACTTAAAAATTAAGAAAAAGTATATGGTACATTTGTAGATGACATTATAGAAGCTAAGTAATGATCAGTAATATGTTAGATTGAGGAAGTGAAATTTTTGGATTCAATAAGATTTCTTTCCTTGAATGGGTTGTATTTAAAGAAGAGATTCTATGAATACTGGGATTGTTAAAGCAGTGATCAAATGGAGATAACTGATAAGCATTATTAGGAAAGAAGCTTTAATAAGGGAACTAGATGTATAAGAGAGGTATGAGGTAATAGTATCCTTCATATAAGCAATTACCATGAGTAGCCTAATAGAGGAATGTCAAATCTATGATGATTAGATTTCTCATTTCTTGAGTTTATTGTCATATTAACCCTTCATGTGCATTCTGTCATGTCGAGTATTGTCAAGAAATGAGTTTATGTTAGTATCTCTTTCCTTGATAAGTTTATTGGTTAAGAGTCATATTTATTCTTATTGAGTCGAGTTGAATTGAGTTAATCTAAATTATCAACCATCTTGCTTGAATCTGAGATGGAGGAAAGTCAAGATTTGCTAAATTTACTTCTATTAACCTTATGCTAAGCTGTACGAAGAAACAAATGAAAAACTATGGCAACAACATAGTCATTGCAAGTAGAAAAATATAAATGGGAGAAAAGATTGGTGGCATATGGTAGACCAATACCATTGATGACTGAAAGTGAAACTTAAGAGTGAGAGATACAGAGTACAAAATAGAGGATACATCAGTAAGAGCCTTTGAACGGTTATGGAATCAAGTCATAAGAGTAGTATAATACAATTGAAAGATTGCAATGATAGAATAAGATATGACTAATATTAAGTAAGGAGTGAAAAGGAAGAAAGAAAATGGGACTGAGAATTTGAGAAGAATCAATTCAAAAGCTAAATTAGAGGAGGATTTAGAATTTTAATTAAAAGATGACTCAGAAACTTAATGAGAAGATAATTCAAAAAATACGAAATAGATTGCAACTTTAAGATTGTGTACATCTTTGAGGAGAGATCTCGAATATAGTAGTTTCAAGAAAGAAACTATTTATAAGAGGGGTGAAGTATAAAACCCTACAAATATTGGCTATCAATTTACAATTGGTTGGTTCAAAATTGATTAGTAAAATTTATGGCAATCGCGTAAGATGATCGATTAAGCCCTAATTTTATGAAGGAGTTAAGAATATTAATAGAAATGATCCCATAAGTTTGGATTTAAGAAAATAAAACAATAAAATATTACATTTATAAAATAAACATATTTTACTCGTTATTTATTAGAAAATATGTGAAACGAGTTTCTATAATTAACAAATTATTAGAGATAATTATATCTGTACTAAAAATCATATAATAACTTAAATAATATTCAAGAGTATTTATTTGTATTATATATACAAATACGTGTAGGCATAAATACCCGAAATTACTTAAAATAGCTAATATATACTAAATAATAATAAATAAATATAGAAAATTTTATGAAAAATTCAATAAAATTGTAGATAGTGCTGGAATGAGGCATGGCATGCTGGGAGATGGTTTGCCATAAAGAAAATTAATGATAGGACATGTAATGTAAAGAAAGATAGGATTAAGGACATATATCATAGGAAAAATTCTCAACCGACCTCCACAACTCCTTATAAAATTAGAATAGCCTACTTGAGTTTAGTTTAGACACTTAGTTTCCTTGGAAAAATAGAGAGACGTTGAGGAGAGCTCAATTAGTATTTTTGAAAAATTGTACAAAATAAGTGTTTATAGAGCTAAATTGGAGTACACATACTAAATGAAGATCTGGGAAGCAATCAAGTCCACCACCATACAATACACCTTACGCCTAGTTAGCCCAACAACCATAGGGTAGCCGGAGATGGCTGTAAAGTGGTTTTCTAGTGAGTTCAATTTGTAACTTGATTTTTGTAAAATTTACTAAAAAAATACTAAATCTTTGTGGAAAATTATAAAAATTGGTATTCCAGCACATTTTCATATGTATTTTTAAGGGAAAATATTATTTGGATGAAATTGAGTCTTGAAAGATATCACTTTTAATAGATCATTAAAACCAAGCAAATTTTGCTTTTGTTTACAAAAGCTCTATTGATGTTATTTTAGCTTCAAAATTCTTGTGTGAAACACCTATTAATCTATTAGATTTCTATGATAAGTTTTTTGTGAAAACTATTTTTCATATTTTTATTTGAATTTTAGGCCCCAAAATCCTATTAAAATGACTATTTATCAACATATAATTAGTATTTTTCCAAATAATTGGCTTAGATTCTGATATGGGTTGAATTATGATATTTTATAATGTTGAATAATATTGAGTGGTGAGTTTGGTGGTGTTGGGAGCATTAGATTTGAATATTGTGGATTTAGAGTGTATATATATGCAATATGTGAAGGATTCAAATGTGGGAGTCAAGTGGAGTTGATTCAAACTAGTGAAAATAAGTTATATGATGAACTTCGAATTTGATTAACAACCAAACTTATAAGAGTTTATGTTAAAATATAGAGTACCTTCGGATTAGAATCAAATTCAAAAGCTGAATTAGAAAATAGGTATATGGGGCAAACTAGGAAGTTGACTAGCAACTAAATCAAAGACTTACTATACCCGAAATATAGTTAGTTGAACTTTACAAAATGAATCAAGAGTTTATAGGACTTATGTATAAAACCGTAATAAGAAGTTGAATCAAAAGCTAATTCAGGAGAGAAATCAAAATTGGGGTGTTTATTAGTATACTAGGAAATTGATTAGAAATTGAATTAGATACCATTTTCACTTGAGTTAAAATTAGATAAACAATGTGAAATAAGTTAGAAAGAATTTTTGAGTTTTATGAACAAATGAAATCAGAAGCTTAATTAGAACCTAATATAGAGGTTGAATTAGAAACAAAATAAAAAATTGAATCAAAACCTAGTTCAAAATGAAAATAATTGTAAAAGACTTAAAATATGAATAATTAGATATAACAAAACCCTAAACTGAAGATAGTAATAAGAGTTATAAAATAAAGCCTATATATAGTAGTTATACGAATATTAAAATGACCTCTATACTATAAGGACTATAGTCGAAGGCCTATTGCTAGTCATACCTTAAGGGAGCAAGCAGGATATCTAAGTAAGTTTGGGATCAATATGTAATTATATTTCGGAGTGCTGTTTCATGGTACTTGAGGGCTTAAGTTTATAAGTAGTTTGTTTGTGCGCATGCCTGTTTGTGTATGTTTCTAAACTTAATTGTATACCACTAGCTTGTTGTTTTGGTTTGCAATTGGTTGAATTGCTTAATAATGATTGATTTCCTTAATCTAGGCTTAATGATGTATGACTTATAATCTTAGTTAAACATGTATTGTAACCTATTATGGTACATTTAGGGTTCTCCACCAAATATTGATCCCTTTGAAAGGCATAGTGTTTGAGCATAATGGTCCATTTTTTATCCTTAGTTAAACTAAATAATAGGAGGAAAGGTCATGGTAAGGATGAAGGTTGTGGGTCGAAGGCATTTGCAAGAGGAGCCTTGTCTCCATTGTATAAACTTAGGTCTAGTCGTGAGTAATTAGATATGCATTGAACTCCTCAACCCGGATTAGATTGAGTGTAATTTCTCTAATCTCACAACGGACCATATAACATCATGTGATGGCATTTGTTTGTTGCATTACATTTATATAACTGGCTGATAAACCTTACTTATGATTTATGTATAGTCTTATGTCTCTATCTCGATTTACTAAGTAGTTGGTTGCTCATATCTTTATAGATGATGTTGTAGGTGCTAACTACGAAACACTATTTTAACCACCTTAAAGCTAGTGACTGTTGGATCCTAAGGGAGTGAGAAAAATTGAGGATCTGTTATACCTTTGAAGTTTTAGGTCTTATCAATAAATCTTCTAATATCTAACTTTGTATTACTTAAATATAATTAGTTTTTTAAATCATGTAAGCATTACTTAGAATACTTGATTCTTACTATATGTTTTTCATACTTTCGCAAGCAAATAACGTATTTAATTTGTTAACTATTTACTTCAAAACGGGTTAGTTATGGACGCCTTGTATGAATTGGGTCTAAGATATCGGTTGGAAAGTGATCTTCTATCTTAAAATGATTTATACAGCAAGACTGTTACGACTTTGATGCGTTGGGGCATAACACCATGCCTGATTGATGGATGTAGTTTAGATTAGTGGGCTACTTATCTTACTTTAGGTGTGGGTATAGAAGCACTTCTTACACATAGCTCCATTACGTTGTTGGAACATGACAGTAGTGGACGATCAACCGTTAATGAGTTAATGAGTAGCCCAGTTCGATGTTACTGAGCTTTACATGCATGTTGTCAGCTAATATAGGGATGCATTTGATCGCTGGCATCCAGATTATGTCACCCGGTTTGATGTTTTTATTTATTTATTTATTTTTGCAATATTTTTTCCTTCCCTACCCTCCTTCCCCCAAGCCACCACGCTCGACAACCCCTGCACACACCCCCACCCTTCTCAAACTCTTAGTCATTATCAAATTTTCGAGATCTACAATGCACACTGACATAACATAAATGGATCTTAATTTGATACATAGAAGATTAGTATTCACATAGTCTTGCCCAACGATTTGGACTGGCCCTAAATTAGCTCGAAATTGCTTGTTCATAAGCTCGATCATGGCTGAACTATAGCTAGCTTGTGGGGGAAAGGGCAATTTCGGGCGGTTCGCTAGCCCTTGAACTTTTTTTTTTAATATTTAATTTTTTTAATTAATTTTTTTAATTTCTTTTTTTTTAAAATACATTAATAATTTTTACTTTTTTTATTAATTTTTAACTTGATTTGATTCCAATTTTTATGTATTTTCCCCAAACACGACATCCTCTCTCTCTCTCTCTTAAAATTTACTAATTCATTAATAATTTTTAATTTTTTTATTAATTTCTGATTTAATGTAATTCCAACTTTTTTATTTTTTTCTTTTTAAATTTTATTTTTTCTTTATATTCAAATCTTTAATATTTGATAAGTTTTATAAAACAGGTTTACGTTAACTTAAATTAAAATTTTCATTTATCCTTAATACATAATTAATTTATAATTAGTTATTTATTAATTGTTTGATAATATTATTTTTAAAAAGTTATCATTTACTATCGCAGAAAAGGTAACTTTAATATATTATAACCTAATAGATATTATCCAATTATTTTTTCTAACTTAATATCCTCCCTTCTCTCTTCAAGTTGTTTTTTTTTTTAATCATAAACTAAAGAATCAATCGACCTATTTAATGATGAGTTAGCTGGCGATTCACGATTTACTGATTCAATTCAACTATTTTTGAGTTGAATCAATTGATGACTCGAAATCGAACCTGCATAGATTTATATCCACATAAGAATTTCCCATTGCCAATGCCAAAGATGTTGATAAGATGTCCCATCTTTAGGGTTGATGTAAGAGATGATGGCAGCATAAACTGTCTTTCCACGTAGCTGCAGGAAGAACAAAGAAAATAAGAAAAGTAAACAAATCGATGTTAAGTACTCGCGATTGATGTTGGCGGATCGAAATCGAATTCGTGTTTTATTTTACGCTGAATTCGTAGTAGAGAAAAATATATATAATTAAATAAAAATTGTAACAAATTAGTTGAAGCTATTATAATATTATTTGTATGTTTTACCGTATCTTTTGTAATGTATATTATATAGGTTTTGTATTTTATCTCTTCTCTATAATTATATTTCTATTCATATTGTACGCTCGTTATGTGAGAAGATTATAATCACCATAGTTTCTTATGGAATATCCCTATCTAAGATTCTTGACACAATATTAAGACAAAAACATACTTTTTAGGGTTTTTAAGATATTTTTAGATAAGGAATGTTTTGGTAAAAGTAACATTTTATTTATTATTATATTTATCTTTTAAAATTATGATAGTTTAAATTTGCATGTTATGAGTTTTGTAAATAATATAAATAAATAAAAAGTCTTTTGTCAAGAAATATAGAGATAAAAATGGAGAAATTCCAAAAAAAAAGGATTTTTTATTATTAATATCCCATGTACAAAATTAAATGGAAGTGGTGCAAATCTTGACTCTGTACGTTGCCTTTTCCTTGGTGGCTAAGTACATTGTCTCTTTCATTAAGACGACAAGAAATCCAGAATTTTCTTCCCATTATTTGTTTTGACTAACTTTCCCCATAAATCCTGCTTACGTTTATTAGCAAACCTATCATTCAACTCCTTTATCCTACCACACATTTATTCACATATTTTGCCAATTATACGGTATGATCAGTGAAACACCAGGAATACATGTCTTCTTCTTCCCTTTCCTAGCTCCAGGACATTTAATACCGACAGCGGACATGGCGAAACTCTTCGCCAGGAAAGGCTGCAAGTCCACCATAATCTCTACACCTTACTACGAACCATCGATTTACAAATCAATAGAGAAAACCCAGAAGGCAGGCTATGATATCAGTATAGCAACCATCAGGCTGCCTTTAAAAGAAGTTGGTTTGCCCGAAAATTGCGAAAATGTACAGTCCATCACTTCCAATGACATGATGAGGAAATTCATCAAAGCTATTGGGATGCTTGATGAACCTCTTGAAAGGTTGATCAGGGAGAAGAATCCTGACTGTCTTGTTGCTGACATGTTCCTGACCTGGACAACTGATGTTGCAGCCAAGTGTGGGATTCCTAGGCTTGTGTTTCATGGGATAGGTTTCTTCCCTCTAAGTGCCACAGAAGTAATGAGGCTTTATGAGCCCTACAAGAATGCGTGCTCTGATTCAGAGCCTTTCCTCATTCCTAACTTCCCTGGTAACATCACTATTACCAGGATGCAATTACCCGATTTCGTAAAAGAAGAAAACGAGTTCTCCGAGTTCCAAAGGATGATACAGGAATCGGAAATCAGCAGTTTTGGAGTGGTAGTCAATAGCTTCTATGAGCTTGAACTGGCTTATGCGGATCATTACAGGAATGTGCTGGGAAGAAAAGCCTGGCATATTGGACCGCTTTTCCTATGCAATCATGAGGATACTGAAGAAAAAGCACAAAGAGGAAACAGTAGCAGTGTATCCTCCATTGATTGTTTGAAATGGCTAGACTCGAAAGAGCCCAGATCTGTTATCTACATATGCTTTGGAAGTGTGGCCAGTTTCACTGGTGCTCAACTTCTTGAGATAGCCATGGGACTTGAGGCTTCAGGACAGCAATTCATTTTGGTAGTGCAAAAAGACCCTAATGTTGAGGAAGGAAAAGAAGAGTGGTTACCTGAAGGATTTGAGAAAAGAATGGAAGGTAAAGGCCTTATTATACGAGGTTGGGCACCCCAAGTTTTGATCCTAGAACATGAATCGATCGGAGGGTTCGTGAGTCACTGCGGGTGGAATTCAACTCTGGAAGCGGTGTCTTCTGGGGTGCCTATGGTCACATGGCCAGTTTCTGCTGAACAATTCTACAATGAGAAGCTTGTGACTCAAGTACTTAAGACTGGTATAGCTGTTGGTGCCAAGCAATGGGTGGGACGACACGGTGATTTCATCAAAAGAGATCTTGTGGAGAAAGCAGTGAGGGGGATCATAGTGGGTGAGGAAGCGGAGGAAATGAGAAGAAGAGCGAAGGGATATGCAGATTTGGCAAGGAAAGCTGTTGAAGAAGGTGGATCATCTTATAATGATCTGAATAAGCTTTTGGAGGAGGTGAGATCACACGGGATTGGGAAATGAATGTTAATTAATGAAGCAGAAGTTGAGTAATTTAGTTGTATTTTAGTTATTTATACTAGTGTGTAATTTTTTTTACTTAACATTTGTGAGGAAATATACTTATTTATCATGATTTTATTTCGGCAAATGAATGTTAATGAAGCTGGAAAAAGAAAAGTACTCAAATGAAATGGTCCAGAAAGTCCTTGAATTTGGTCCATCTGGCAAGAATGGAGTGTGTATATAAGGGTGAATCTGTATCCGTAACTCTAATTGATACAATGATACTGACACTGCTAGTTTCAAACCAGCCAAGGGATTGGAGCTTTTTCAACTTTTGGAAAAATGTTTGGTGAATAAACAAGTGTTGTTAAACTGAGGTTGACCTGTGCGGTCTAACTCGATTTGAGCTTATCTGGCTATAAAAACTAGTGTGATCCAACTTCTGTTTAATTTTAGATCAAATAGGTTCATTCTTTAACTTTTAACACTCACATTATCCATGTTTTTCAATACAGTAGTGAGATGAAGAACATTGAGAACAGAGTCGTATGAGTAAAGTGTTGAATTGAGTCAATAAGTTCTTGAGTTACAAAGTTTAGTATATATTCAAGATTGAACCAACTAACTACCAATAACTGTATGTTAACTAATCTACACTATTTGACTAAATGTTAACTAATTATCTAACTGACCTACAATAATTGATTGTATTAGCCCCCCTTAAGCCAGGCCATAAATATTCTGAATGCCCTACTGGGACATTGATTCATGAAATGAAGAAGTAGAGAGTGACTTGGTGAAACAATCAGCTAGTTGATTGGAATACGACACAAGAAGCAAAGTAATGATTCATTGTTGCAATTTCTGTTGCACCACATGACGATCAATTTCTATGTGTTTGGTTCTTTAACAAAAAACTAGATTCTTAGCTATGTAAATTTGTTGATTGATTATCAAAAAATAATATAGATGGATCAATTGTTGTCAAACCAAAATCATGAAGGAGATAAAAAGTCATTGAATCACATACAGTATGGTTGCCAAAGTACGATGTTCTACTTCGCAAGATGAGCGAGGGGGTTTGCTTCATAGATACTCCAAAAATCAAAGATTGGCCAAGAAAAAAAATACAAAATCTAGTGATAAACTTACGAGATTCAGAGCAAGCAACCTAATCAGAATCACAGAAGGCCTTAAGTTTGAAGTCGATAGTTGATGGAAAGAAAAGACTGTGACCATGACATGATTTTAGATAACGAAAGACTCGATGAGCAGCCTTTAGATGTAACTCAACAGGGGAATCGAGAAATTGAGATAATTGTTGAACAGCAAAGGCGATGTCAAGACGAGTGTTTATAAGATATAAAAGTCGACCAGTGAATCTTCTATAATCAAATGAATTAGGCAACAAAGGGGAACCATCTTGTTTAAGTAATCTTGTACCAAGTAGCGAGGGTGTACGGACTGGTTTGGCATTTAAAAAGCTTGTGTCTTCTAGCAAATCAATACAATATTTCTCTTGACATAAATTTATACTAGAAGATGTTCAAATTACTTCCAATCTAAGAAAATATCTCAATTCACCTAAGTCTTTAATTTTGAAAACATTATGCAAATGCTGCTTGATATGAGTAATTAAATTCATGGAATTACTTGCAAGAATAACATCATTAACATAAACTAGCAAATTTGTGAAATTAACACTATTGGATTTAAAGAAAAGACCATGATTAGCTTGCTATTGAATAAAACCATATTGAAGAAGAGAATCAGATAGTTTAGCATGCTACTGACGTCTAGCTTGTTTTAAGCGATACAAGGACTTTCTAAGGTGGTAAACTTTAGAAGAACTAGCTGATTCAAATCCTTTAAGAATGGTCATATACACTTCTTCTTCTAGATCACCATGTAGGAATGCATTATTTATATCTAGTTGATGCAAAAACCATTTTTTGACAACTGTAAGAGCAAGAAGTAATCTGACTGCTATCATCTTAGCAATTGAACTAAAAGTATCAAGATAGTCTGGACCAAGTTGTTGAGTATATCCTTTATCAACTAACTTTGCTTTATATCGCTCAATGGATTTATCAGATTTATATTTGATTTTGTACACCCATTTGCATCCAATTGGTGTCTTATTAGGTGGAAGATAAACAATATCCCATGTTCGATTAGCTTCAAGAGTAGAAATCTCAACTGTCATTGCATTACGCCATTCTTGTTGTTTGATTGCTTCATTGTACGAATGGGGTTCCTTGATTTTATCTATAGCAATAGCAAGCACACTATGGCTATTTGGAATATGGGAATAAGAAAAAACATTTGCTAGAGAGTAAGGACTATTGCATTGCTTAATGGCACATTCATAATCTTGAAAATGAATGGGCATTTCCCGAATGCGAGAGGATCTTTGAAGATGAGATTGGTACTGCTCGATATTACAAACAAAATTAGTATTCTCAAACAAATTTGATGGTGGAGCAAGAATAGAAACATAAAGAATAGAATCAGTATCCTTGGACAAATTTGATGGTGGAGCAGGAATAGAAACATCCTTAATAGAATCATACGATACACGCAAAGGAATAAGATGGATAATATCTTCATTAGTAGATTCATGAAGCATCAATTTATAAGGAAAAATAGATTCATAGATATAATATCTTTGGAAACAAAGCATTTGATGTTTTTGCCAGCCAAATAGCTTGAAGCCTTTTACTCCTAGAATGAAGCCAAGAAAAATACATTGAGTAGCACGAGAATGAAGCTTGGTTTTGATCCTATCATGTGTTGAAGCATAACATAAGTAGCCAACAACTCGTAAGTGATCATATGTGGGTTGAGTTTGAAATAAAATCTGATATGGAGTAAGATTTTTTATAGCAGACAATGGCGTCCTGTTAGTAAGAAAAAATCGTATGTAAAATACTTTCTCCCTAAAATTTCATGAGCAATCTAGCTTAGATTCCTAAGGCTCTTACAACTTGAAGAATAAGTTGGTGCTTCCTTTCAATAATACTATTTTGTTGGGGAGTTTTAACACAAGATTTCTAATGTATAATATCATTTGCTGCATAAAATTGAGGCATGAGAAATTCTTGGCCATTGTCTATTCGAATTACTTTAATTTTGACTCCAAATTATGTTTGCACAAAAACTTACAAAGTTGATTAACAATGTTCTTGCTTCTGATTTGAATTGCATAAGAAATACCCATGTTGTTCCACTAAAATCATCCACAATCGTCAAAAAATAGCGTTGATTATTAATAGTTGCCTCCTTCATTGGACCCCATATGTCGACATGTATCAATTCAAAAATTGTTAAAGTATGAGAAACACTAGATGGAAAAGGAAACTGCTTTTGTTTGGCATAATGGCATACTTTACAATGACTTATTTCATTATCAACAACAATTCAAGAATCAATGATTGACAGAAATTTCATCCTATCATATGGCACATGACCCATTCGACAATGCCATACATGTTTCATCTGTCTAGTCTAATATTGGAATTACAGCTTTGAAAAATCTTATGTGGACTCATCATAGGATCTTTAGAAGATGCTCCTTTATTCTTTAATTCCAGCTGATTTAATCCATCCATTAGTCTAGCGCATCTAATCGATCTCCATGTCCGTAAATCCTGAACGATACACTTCATTGAAGTAAAAACAAGAGAACAATGAATAGAAGTTGTCAACTTACTTGCAAAGGTCAAGTTGAAAGAGAAATCTGGCACATGTAAAACCTCCTGTAGGACTAGAGTTGAATTTAATTGAATAGTCCCAATATGAGTGACTTGCACTTGAGAATTGTTTAGGAGTCGTACAAAGATATTATTGACTGCCTTATAAGATAAAAAATGAGCCAAAAAACAAGATATATGATCACTTGTTCCTGTATCAAGAATCCAACTATGTTCATTAAATCTTTTAGTCGAAAAACTAAAAGAAAAATGTGCACCTCACTGACTTTCTTCATTTTCTGCAAAGTTTGCAGCCTAAACATTAACTTGTGCTTCATGAACATCACTTCTAGGTGGAGATTCAGTCAATTGCATCAACTTGTTGTATTGATCTTTTGTTAAAAGGAAACTGATTTGCATCATCATTCCATTTATGTTCAATCTGTTTTGGTCTTTCTTGATACATTACTTCCACCTTATTAACACTATTTTGTGATTCTTGTCCACATTCTTGAAGTTCGGAGGATATTCGTGTTTTTTTATAACATCGGTAAACTGTGTGACCAAGAACTCCACGGTAGGAATAAAGTGGTTTTTTATTGTTGGAATTCTAAGACTTGTTGTTGACATTATTAGATTGCTAATATGAGGACTTAGTAGCCAAATTAGTAGATGCAAGATCTTGCAAAATGATTGAATTCAACTATCTTTCTTGTTGGATTAACAATGAAAAAGCTTTCTTTATAGTTGGAAGAGGATCCATTAAAATAATCTGAGTTTTTACAGTACTAAAATTATCATTTAATCTTTTAAGAAAATGAATGACTTGATCATTGTCGTTGTAACTCTTCATAACATTAATTACTCTACAATTTCCTCCATTTTCACAATTTGGCAAAGGTCGTAAAACACTCACTTCATCCCACAAAATCTTCAAGTGAGTGAAGTAATCGGTAACTGAAAAAGTACCTCGCCTAAAATTATATATTTCTTCTTGGATTCTGAAATCTGAAGTGAATCAGATTGAAAAAAATGATTATGCAGATCCTTCCAGACTTCATGTGCTGTGTCTATCTAAATTATACTCTAGGCTATTGATTTTGAAAGAGAATGTATGACCCATGAGGGAACCATGGTATTACATCTTTCCAATGTCGGGTATAGCGGATTGTCCTTTTTTGGTTGCAAAATACCCCATCTACAAATTTCAATTTATTTTTCGATAAGAGTGCCATCTTCATGGCTCGGCTCTAGGAGTGATGGTTCGATCCATTCAATACCAATGATATTAACATAAGAGAAGGATTTTCATTAGTGGTATAAGTAGTAAGGGCTCGACAGAGTTTCTTCTTCCTTCGCCATTGTTCACGGCTTTGATACCATATTAATGTTTTTCAATACAGTAGTGAGACGAAGAAGAAGAAGAATGGAAACAGAGTTGTATGAGTAAAGTGTTGAATTGGGTCAGTAATTTCATGAGTTACATAGAGTTTAGTATATATACAAGACCGAACCAACTAACTACCAATAACTGTATGTTAACTAATCTACACTATTTGACTAACTGTTAATAAATCATCTAACTAACCTAAATAATTAATATGTCCGAATCAACTATTCAAACTCGGTTTGACAACACTAAAAAAGAAAATTCAAAAGTGGTTCAGGAAGCACAACTTTTAACTAATGCAATGGTTGCAGGGTTCAACTTGGAATTGTGAAAGCTAATCTGATTCTTGTTCCATATATGTGGAATTCGGTGGTCCGCCAAAAATCAGCCACCTCCTAAGCTCTTACACATTTTAAGAGAGTATCTTCTCAAAATTTCCTTTGTTTCTAGGTTTAAAAAAACTTGTTAACTATAATATAGTCACTTTTATAAGAAAAAACCTTTTTAAATTAAAGGGGATCCCAATCCTTCCCAGAAAGAGGACTTGACTCGTTTGAAGATGAAACATTTTTCAGATGAGATATGACTCACATCGAGAAGGTCAGATTCCGAAAGGAAGCGTCAGACAAATCCTCATCAAACAATTATTACTCTCAATTACACTTTGTTCCATTCACTGTATAACACATACGGTTCGAAGACGAGATTCGGCTAAACTTCATATCACTTTTTCTTACTATAGATAATTTTCGTACCCAAAAAAAAATTTGCACAAGTCTTCTTACTCAACAAAATGGTTCATATTCGCTTTTTTTTTTTTTGATTTATAAATTATTTTTCAACCATCAAAAGATTTTATTAGGCGAAAAAAAATCAAAATATTTGTTCATTTCTTTTTTTTTTTTTTTAAACAAAAAGCTAAAGTGGTTATATAAAAATGTATAAACCTGGCTATGTTTATTACATTTGGTTTTTATATAGAAAGTTAGTATAGTAATAATCGAAAAATTTGTTTTAGGCATGGAATAAGTGAAATGCGAGAGCCAAAAACTAAAGAAGCCTTATAGCATATTTAATAAAAATAATAAAAGCATGGCAATGCATTATCCACCAATGTTAGTAGTGTATTTTCTCCCTAGGCCTTTCGAGGATAAATTCAGCCCATCACTCATCTAACTAAAAGGGGCAAACGGAGGCATATTTAACAAATATGGCAAGATGTCCATAGCCCAAGATTAGTGGACATCATATCGCAGATACAAGAAGATCTCTAAGATCTCACCTGTCATATGAATTTAACACTTGTACTCTTACAAATACTGCTAGACCCCTTGACACAAGGGGTGAAATTGTAGCCACTTTCTCTATTACTCACTTTCCTTTGTTGTTTACTCTTGATAATCTCATTGATTGGAGTGTTATCTCCTCAAAATGCTATTTAATCTTGAATCTATAATATATAATAATAAAACCAACATTAAACTAGATTCTTGAAAGTATAAAAATGGATATATTTGACAATTTATTAGTATATAATATAATTTGAATTTTTCCTTCTTTTTTTACTCCCATGCCCAATTTCTATCTCTGAAATTCTAGAAACCATCTTTCACTTTTTTATGTTCTCCTTTTCTCTCTCTCCTACTTTCTTATTACTTTCTTCTCATAATTTTCAATAATTGAAAATCAATCTAATCACTTCACTTCTTTTTCTCTTCCATTTTATTTCTAATTTCCCATTGGTTTTTTATATGAAAACATATCAATATCTCTTTCTTTCCTCGCAGTATCCATGGAAATGGACAATAACTTTGAAGTACTTAGAGAAATGAGAAATCAAGCTCCAAACAACCGACAAGTACAAGAACACGCTCTCTCCGATGCCTTGAATCTATCTAATGAAGACATTACTTCAATTTCGATTGCTCCTATTATTCTCAATTGCAACACCAACAACTAGTATTTTTCCCATTCCTTACCTTTCGACGATGCCACCATCTCTAGTGAAGAATTGCAAGAGATAAGGCATCGAAACCCCCAACTGTAATGCTACAAACCATCCACTTAGGAAAACTACCCTTTACTCTTACTTCAAGAGGAATTTTGGCTCATGTATTTGCAAGTATACGCACAAGAGATATTGATATGCCTTAAAGCATAGTTATCACAAGGGTTTATCGTAGGATTAAATATGGGTCCTTCGAATTGTCGAAGAAAGTAGAAATGGGTTGGTTTGTCCTTTCCTATAGGTTCATCAGGCTGCTTGTTAGCTTATCGATGAACACCATACGACTTAGTCTTGGATTAATATGATGCACAAGCAAAGAAATAAGGTCCGCTCGCCCCTTATCTCGAGTTACTGGTAAGATTAGATAAGAGTGAAGGGTTGTAACTTAAGGGGGTTGCTAATAAGACATAAGAGAGAATATTCATTGGTTGATAAGGGATAGATGATTTTGGCTACAAATGACATGGGACTATTTATAGTTTGTTCCTAAGGTGACAAAGAAATGCATGAAATTACATAAGGGATGATATAAAGCAAAGAAAATTAGTACATCACCAAAAGTGGTAAATGGAATAATCATAACAAAGAGAATATAGTACAATGTCAAAAAAAAGTAGAGACAGGTGATGTACTATCATTCTCTTCATAAATGGGGCAGTAAAGTACTGGAGTTGAGGTGTTTAGGCGAAGAGACAGGTTGGTAAGAAGAAGTTGGGAGGTTGGCATTCAAGTCTTTGGTGTGCAGTAGGTTGATGGTTAGGTTCTCGACAATTGGTTGGTTGGCAATAAGATACTCCACATATGATAGATTGGTCATACTAGAACTATTTGTTGGTTCGATACTTGAGCATAAAATAGAGTAAATCAGGGTACATCTAAGCTGGGCACTTAAGGAGTTCACTACCAGGCCTTCCTAATACTAGAGTTCATTTTGTTTGAGTTGAGCAGATAAAATCCTATTTGTCAAGCTTAGTTTTTCACCTCCCAATTCTTTTATAAATTAGTTTTTTTTTTTAAGCTGACCAATATTAAACTCTTATCCATTTAATATTGGTCATCGACTAGAGTTTAAAGAAAACCGGTCTTTATTTTAGAAATGTACTAGAGTCACCATCCAACGGAAGTTGAGAAAAAAATAGTTAACTTATAATTAATTGGGTGGATTGACTATAACTTAGCTACTAGTCTATCAATTAAACCAATTTTATAAAACGATTTTTGAAACCAGAGATCGGGATTTGAAGGTCAGGAATTTTAAACTCTTATCGGTACCATTAACTTTCCAAATTTAATTTTTTACCTTAAAAATCACTTTTCAAATATGTGAAATATAACTCAACTATTTGTTACTTTGATTGGATAAACGAAGTAATCTAAAATATTAAAGGAAAATTTTTTATTTTTTATTGTCACTCTATAGGTGCCTATATATTCCCTATTCCGGATTAGACGTACGTAGTTTTTTTTTTTTTTTTTTGTAAAAATCTAGTAGGTTAAGTTGATTTTAATTTAAAAAGAAACATATTGGATTTACATTTTTAATTCGATTTGGTTTATTTAAGAAAATTTCTAAAAAAAATCCTAAATTGGGAAAATCTAAAGGTAGTCTTAATTTGTAAAGGGTTCATTTATTATTTTGTGAAAACTTGATTTTTCTAAGTGTAAAAAAAAAAAGACAATTTTTATTCTTTAATTTATGTACTTACTTAATTTTAATTTATTTTATCTATTAGACTAAATAAATAAATGAACTACTTTTTTATTTCCTTTTCTCTTTTTTTTTTCTTTTCTTATTTTTCTTTCTTTTTATTTTACATTTACAATTGGAATGAAATAGAGAAATTAAATAAATTTACAAAACAACTGTAAAAAGAGGAAGAGGGTTAAACCAAAAGAGCATGGGTCGGGCTGCAAGTCGGCTAAAAGCAGGTGAGGTCGGTGCGGTATGTGGGTTGGTTTGGGCATTGGATTTACGTTAGTCTAATGTCTTCAACAATAGCACAATAGAGTTGGTTTGGGGGTGATTTGGTCATTGAATTGAGCGGGGGAAAGGGGATTTATGTATTTTGGATTGGGATTATAGGGCATAAACATGATGTCGTGGCCAAAGGAGGTGGTTTAGATGGTGGCATGAAGTGGTGGTTAGTGGCAGTGCTTAGGTGGTGATGTCTGGAGTTGTTGAGTGTAAGAGGAATGCTGGTTCGGGGGTTTAAGGATGTGGTAAGGTGCGTGGCAGGCTTGGTTTGGTACGAGTAGTGGCGGAGATGGCGTTTCTTCAATCTTGGGTGATGGTGGTTAAGGTTTAGAATGGAGAGTGCGATGAGGATGTTATGGTGGATGGCAGTGGTTATGGGGGGTACTAATCGAAAGCTGGGAGTGTAGGGATTGCAGTCATGGTGTTTGTTTTGTTCAAAAGCTACCATGGCCACCGAACTGTGAGCTAAAGAGCGGGAGAGCTACAGTTAGAGAGAGAAAGTGATCGGAGAGAGAGAGAGAGGTTGTGAGTGTTTGTGAATGGTTATATGTGATTGTCTGTTCTTATGAACTCTCCAATATCCCCCTTTTATACATGAAAACACCCTAATAATCAAGGAAAGTTAAAATTAAAGCAAATGACAAATGCTGAGATTTATGTTTTTTCTTTCTTCAATTTTTAGAGCTCGATTTGAAATCTCATTTGACTTAATCTAGACTTATTCTTAACACCAATCCATAGTAGGCCATGCAGAGGATGAAATTGCACCATTAATTAGTGTGTTTTAGCATGGAAAATGTGCGAAATCAAGGGTCAAAGTAAGGGGGTTGGGTTTGTTCTTGGCTGGGAAAAAGAAAGAAATCAAGGAAAGGGGAAAGAAAGAGAAGGGAATGTTGATGTGGTGCCACGTCAACCGTATCAACTAATCAAACGTTGTTACGTATCTTACGTAACATGTGGTAGCTAATGTGGCATGCCACGTAGTGTTACATCTAATTTGATGTTGCCACGTGTTAGGACATGTGACGCAATGAAATCCTAACACGTAATAGTTCTTGATTATCTAAAAAAATTAAAAAAAAAACTTTTGTATGCCCTCACCAAGATACGAATCCTTATTTTTACACTCAAACCCAATGCCTAGTTTATATACTTATTTGTTAAGTTGTTAGCCTATGTCTTATTTATATGTACAATTAAATTGCACATATAAACTGAGTCAGCCTGAGCTAGATTTAAATTTAAGTCGAAGCTCAATGGCCCAACTTCTAAACTTATTTTAAAATTAAAAAATCTATCCTATTAAATTACTATTTCTTAAATTCCCTAAAATCATCTTCTTCTTTTTTTCAATTTTTCAATTTTTTGTGACTTTTTAATTTTCAAAATTTTTTTCAAATTTTTGTTTATTTTCTAAATTTCTTTTTTTTTTTTGTGTTTCTTTCTAGGTTTCCTATTTTTGATTTTTTTTTCAAATTTCGTATTTTTTTGTGCTTTTTCTTTTTTTTTGTATTTTTTTTTCTAAATCTCTTAATTTTTTAATTTTCTTTAATTTTTTTTTGTGTTTTCCCTGATTTAAGACCCCTTGAGAAAATAAAATAAAATAAAGGGGTAAAAATTGCTTGTCTCTACTACTTACAAGACTTAATAGGCCTTTAAGATGGGCTCAATTGAGGGGTTTGAAGGACAACATTCCATCATAGATGAAGTTCACAAGCCAATTGGATGAAGTGGCCTCTTAATGATTATAGATAGAATGAACCAAAAAGCATATGACTCTAAATTCTATTCTTGATATGAATAAATGTGTGATTGTGTAGTATTTGCTTTAATGATTGATGAGAACCATTGGTAATAATAAGGGTAACTTGTTTTGGCTATGGTAGAATTCACCTTGTAATCGTAATATAAGGTTTAGGTTAGTGTGACTTTCAATGTATTGAAGCATTAATTTTTTTTTTCGATTATTTAATGGGTGGAAACTAGAAAGAGACTCAAAAAACAGAAAAATGAGAAAAAAGTTTAACTATGTATTACTATGGTGATTTTCAAGGTTTTTGTTAAGGTTAATTTCTTTACATGTATCGTGGTTATATCATTAAAGTTTATGTTTTGTTTGCTGATTTTTATTACTTATTGTAAGAAGTTGGCAATTTGATAAGAGAAGATGGGGATGTCTATTGCTTAGGTGGAAATGGGGAAGTTATAAGAGAATAACAAAGCGGAAAGAGAAGTTTAGTTATTGGAGATGCAAAGACATCCTTCATCGAAGAAAGATAAGTTGAAGAGGAATAGGTAATATCAATATGGTCAATGAAGATTTAAAAGACAAAACTTAGTGAAATGAAATCAAAGTTTCTGACATTTACTAAGGAAAAGCAATCAACTGAAATTACAAGATCATTCTATTTTGTTGTTTCAATTTCTTATTTCTTCTTTTAGAAAAATTTAGACTAGAGCAATTTAGACACTGCTCTGCATCCATATGATGTTAACAAACTAGACAACTTGAAAATTACATGTAACTTTCTTCAATTTGGATACTATACTACATCCTTTCATGCAATAGTATGTGAAATCACTGCTATGTTATTATATCAACACCTATCCCAACTATTACAATTAAGAGACCCAAATTCATACATATAACTCAAACCAAACACCCCTACCCCTTCTACAATAAACAAAATTATCTCCTTCAAAAATTCCTAACACAGTTCAAATTTCAACAAAAAACAAGTTAAGCGATATTGCATGCAATAACACATAGAAAAGGCTAGAATCATTCAATATAGTTACTAATCTAACATGGTAGTTAATTTATAAAAGTCTGGGAAGCATTAGTAATTCAAGTTATTAGGAATAGGTACAAAAGGTACACAATGTTTACTATAAGTACAAATATCTAGCAAATACAAATAATCGGAATTTACTACTTACATTGTTTATGTCTGTAGGTATGCCTCTCTTACACATTTATGTTAGGCTTGGGCTAGATTATTTGACTTGCATCTAGCTAAATGGTCTATGTTCCATCCCTTGAGAAGCCATCGAACTTAATGTAGTGCATAGAGATCAGAGGAAGGCTAACCTAGTGCCTTAAACGGAGTTGTGGGAGTTTACATCTATTAACTAGTGCCTTCTCAAGACAGGGTATGAAATTGGCAATGAGTTGTTGCTAGATATGTTAGGGGCGAGTAGCATAAGGGAGACGCATTGTCTCTAATCATTAGGCTGGCTTATCTACGTTCTTGGCTCTTCCTTGTTTACGACTACATCCTCGATGACCCTTTTCTTGCAGTACCTCATCCGGTAGGGAGTCATCATCATTTACATTTGGACTGGACATGGGTAGGTTGCTTAGATGGATCCTAATGAGCCATTGGATGATGTCATCAACTTATGTTACTTAGTTATAATATCCTTATATGAAATTCACTTGCAAGCTAAAGATAATAGTTTGACTAGCATATAATAGGAGAAATGAATAGGTAATAGCACTAGAGAATGATACATAGCATATATATCTAGAAGTCCCCTTACCTGCTAATATATCTGCACATAACCTATTGGTACAAGGTGATGGCTTACTGACTTCTAGACCCATTACTTGTGTTCGCCTTTGAGGCCTCCAATCTCTCAGTAGGAGTATTATCTCTTGTTAGCTTGTTGAGGAGAAGCACCTGTACGTGGAAGAGCTCTAGGGTCGCAACTTGGATACACTTTACTCGGATTCTAGGCCAATACCAACTTGTCAAGTGCCGAGCTCGACTCGCTAAGTACCAAGTCATAGATCATTATATGCTGAGTTTTACTCTTTCGGCCTACAAAACTACAACATCATTTAATCACTTCGGTAGCTCTAAACACAGCTCATCAACAACAACCCTAACATTTGCTCAGATTAGCTATAATGCCCTAAGATTCCAAAATATAAACCTAATGACAAGTTGCCACCTATCCCTTACTTTTTGACACTTATATTATATTCCTTTTTGTCCTTTATCATATTTATCCTTTTTGAACATACTAGGAATCTATTTATTATGTTGTCTTTTATGTAATTTTCTACTATTGTATTGTTACCCTAAGGGATTGATTATAAATAGTCCTTTTTACTACAGCTACAATCATCTTACACCTTTATAAATATTGAATATTCTTATCCTTGCGAGAAACCTTCCTCCGAGTACATTTTTCCTATACTCTTATATAATCTTATTGAGTAATTTGGGATTAGTGGCAAGTGGACTTTAGTATTAGTTGGTGCATTATATTAAGCAAAGTACTAAGTCGTGTGGCATTTGTTGGTGTGTTATATCCTACGAGTAGCTTCATGAAAGCTACTTTGTTTGCCTTTCTATTCATCCCTTTTTCTTTGATATTTTAAAGGATCCACTTGGTTACTACTTCTATGGAAAGTTCTAGTGATCAACTCAGCTCTTAGGCACATTATATAATCTTGGTATCAAAGTTTAAGGTTGCTATCAAAACTAAGTATTGTAGTAGTTACTTCTTGTTTTAATGTATTGTATTATACTCCGTTCTTTGGTGGAAAAATAGAGCAAGTCCTTAAGCCACTATGTAGTTTCACCTTATCAAAGTTGTCATGACCTTAAGGGGGGGCCTAGTAGGATTGCTTAAAATTTTCATATCATGTATACATCTATGATATGAAAACTGCCTTGTAAGTCAGAGATTACAAGATTCTAAAAATTTAATTACTAAGGTTTTTTATTTTTAATTAATTAACTTACTATGAAATATAAATAACTATAGATATCTGATATTCCACAATTTACCAAAATTTCAGAGAATCGGTATCCCCTACTAAATGCTAAGATAAGGTAAAACAACTTAATAATTTACAAGAAATGCTATAATATACATAATCTTATATAAATATTTTCTACATTAATGGTTTCTATATCAACTACATACATTTCTATCAACTTTAGTATTATCAAATCTATTTTTGGTTTGTATTCCATTCTCATGATTATCCTTGATATCTGCTTAAACGAACTTGTAAAATAAACTATAGGGGAATGAGCAAATAACGGCTTAGTGAGTTCGTTTCTCACTACTATCATTCAAGTTATCAAACATTATTAGTACATATGTAGGCTATTTACATACGAAATGAATGCATGCGAGATGAATGTAAGCAATATATCTATAGAAGTTCGGAACTATGTAAGGTGTAGATTTAATTCGTCTACACGTCGATTTTTCCTCGATACTTATCCGTATGGAGTATCTCACCTTAATCGCATGAGGTTGCTTAGGGACAACATCCCACAAGACGACACTTGATTATTATCCTAGTCCGAACAATTAATATAGGTGGATCCCAATTGAGACCATCTACTAAACATTTCCAAGGCCCCTCAGGCTTACAAAGCGAATCCTCTTTCTATCAAAATATATCCAAGGCCCCACGGGTACAAATATGCAAGTTCTCTCGCAATTAATTAGAGATAATATGCTAGCTTAACGATAAAAATATCATTTACGAGTACTACGAGCTCTCACAAAAATCATACAAAATACATTTAAGATTGAAACAACGTTTTCTAAAAAAATACTTTTCTCAAAAATCTATAAAGCGAGCACTCTCCATCAATATACTAATTGGATCATAGACATGTAACAGATATAATTAGTTATTTTACTCGAATAGTTATATTTGCCAATTTAAGAAGATAATTATATGGATGATAGCATACATAGCAATCAGTCATTCAATAAACAAACAATATCAACCAACAAGCAACAACATACAAATAACAAATAGTAAGCAAATAGTAGATCATAAGAACTCCCTCAGCAATGTTAATGTTTACTCTCCAATCTTTTGGGATTTCCAATTCTTGATAATTGGGTACCTAAAAGATAAATAAATCTATAAGTATTCTGAAAAACTAGGTTAATCAATTAACTAAATATCTATTATTATTTTCTTAGTTTCCCATTATAAACCAAGTATGGTATAAATATAGTTTAATTTAAATCTTTTACCTATTTTTCTCAATTTATCATAAATTTTTAATCGCGTACAACTTTTTCGTTTTAATTCTTATTTTTATGAACTTATTATCGATTTCTATCATTTTTGGACGTACTTTTACGTAGTAGGGTTCGTTTTGGATGTCATAATCCGCATTTTTCATTACAGTGTAAAAATATTACAAATTTTACCATTTTGACTTAAATAATTATAATTTACTATTTTAAGCTTATATTTTATAATTTTCTTATTTTTGAGTTCATTTTATTATATTTTTTGTATTTCACTATTCTTAAGGTTTAAAACTTATTTATTTCATTTTGACTATTTTAATAATTTCCTAATTAATTAATTATTTTATTATTATTTTTAATTCCGATTTTTAATTAAAATTAATTATATGTTGACGGAACAACATGAATAAGTGTCACATGTCTTTTCCAAAATTTGTATATTTTCAATATTTTTTCTATTTTTTATTTTTATGTAATATTTATATAATTATATTTATTATTACATTTTATTAAAATTTTCAAATAAATTATTCTATTTTCTTTATAACTCGCGACATATGTTTATGTATATATATTACCTTATTTTATTTATTAATTTGTTATTATGGTATACTATACATGTATTATTTAAATATACCTGTATATCGAATATATATTATACTATTAATATACATATTTTATATGTATATGTATACTTATATATATATGACTACATTTATATATATTTATTGAAATTACTTAATATGGATAATATTATATACAAATATACATGTATATACAATCACGTCTCTATATATATATATATATTTATACAATGAAAATACATAATATAAAAACTATTGTACACACACACACACACACACACACACACACACACACACACACACACACATATATATATACCAAACATATACTATGCTACATTAGTATTTTTGTACTTTATACATACATAAATAAATATACATATTTTTCGGTCACTTATTTGTATATATACCTATATAATAAAAATCCTGAATATACAAATGTTATACATGCCTACATATATATTTATATATACACACACACACATACACACACAATTTTTTTATACTAATTATTTATAGGATCAATTATGACATGTATGTGCATATGAATATTCTAAGTATTTACACACTTATGAGCATGTGTACATGGTATTCTATCAATTTTTCATAAAATCCCAATACATGTACATAATTTTTCCTTGCAAATAACAATAGAATACCTAGATATTTATTATGTACACTTATAATACATATGAAATTTTATGAAACATATGCACATGAAAAAAATATTTTTAAATACTTATTACAAAATAAATATAATACACACATTGCTTACCTAATTCTCTTAGTATCTTGATGAATAGAAGATACTAAGGCTCCTTCTTCTTCTTACTTTACTTGATGTAATTGGAAATGCAAAGAAATTACCAAAAGAAAATAAGAAGGAAATGGAAAAAAAAAAAGGGTCTTTACAGTTTGTAAAAGGGAAGTTATGCTTGGTTTTGAGTTTAGATACTTAGAGGTTTGGAAAGAAAGAACAAAAGCAGCAATCGTCAAGAAGGAAAGGAGGTGAAAAAGTCAAAAGTCAAAAGTAAAAAAAAAATAACAAATGATTAAGATATAATATAATCCTTAAGTGATAAGGCCCTTATCTCATTCATTTAACCTCTACCAAGTATTTCTTTTTAGCACATTGGCTACTGCTAGTGCAACGAGAAAGATCAAATACGTAGAGGAGAAGATTATACAATTAAAAATCAAAATTTCAAATGTAAAATTATACAATTATATGTTTAATAATAATTATGAAATAATATTTAAAATTTTATAAAATTTATTAATTAAATTGTTAATCGTTATGTTTATAATATTTACAAGTTATCTCCATACGTTTGTGAATAATTTTATACAATCACGTGTATTAATTGATAGCTATATTCTAGTAGGTTTTTAATACTTTTAGGATACAATTAGTCATTTTATAAGATTTAGTACATAGTTTTATAGTTTTTGTTGAGTTCGAGTTCGAGTTTGATTTCCAATACTTACGCGTATATTGGGTTTATGGTTTTTATACGTGATTTAGGTTTTGAGTAAAATTATAAGGTTTTTATTACTTATAATATATTTAATTTCATAATTTAATAAAATTTTCATTTTTCTTAACCTTATCAACTTTCTAGATTATCTACAATACTATGACTCAATTATATTCTTAAATAGCTAAATTTGTGGGGTATACAAAAGTTATGTGCAATCTTCTATTAAGTAATATAATTTTTGAAGTTTTGTATTGAGAATACCAAACCTTAGTATTTAAGGAGAGAATAATGATGTTGAGAGTGATGTTCATGGTCACATGCGAACTACTGATGAACAATTTTACTTCCTTGCTGTTATTGCAACCAACTTGGTTATATATATGTATAGAGAGTGGTAGAGATTAGGCTATTAGAAAGAGCTAATAAATGAAGTTATGAGAGATAGGACAAGAAGACAAGTAGTTGGACCCAGCTTCACCTTAACATGCTGAGAGGTTTACTAAGAGAAAACTTGAGTTAGATAAAGTTGAAGAGTATGGGAAGGAGGAAGAGCGGTACTATGGGTTAGAAGAATGTAAGCTCTAAGCCTCAAGAGGAGCAGAGCATCTCAAAGTAGAGATTATGAGTTTTAATGGGTTTAGTAGTATTGATGACTATTTGGACTAGGAGGATAAGATTGAAGATATATTTAACTTCTATGATTATGAAGACTTGGCATGTATTTGAGTAGCTGCTTTAGGAGTTTATAGGTATGCAACAATGTGGTAGAAGAAATTATAAAATGTATGACAACATGCCTAACGTAAAATTCTAATGTGGAATGAGATGAAGAGATTTCTGAGGAGTAGATTTGTGCTAAAACGTTATGAACAAGACACATTATAATGTCTTTAAGAACTCAAGTAAGGCAACCGATCTATTGATGAGTATGTCTGAGAGTTTTAGTTGCTAATGATTTGATCCAATGTTGATAAGCTTGAGCCATAGAAAATAGTACGATTCATTTCTAGACTAAGATTTGAAATTAGTGATATAATAGAAGTACAGAGACTTGAAAATCTAGATGAGACCATCCAAGTAACACAAAGGGTCAAAAAGTATAAGTGAAATCAAACTAGTTGAGTATTGAGCAACCAATCGGCCTTACTAAACAGAATTGGTATGCTAAGCCGACTTAGATATGACCAATCTCAGTACAGTTCTAAGGAGAACCTTCGAGGTTAGATGCTGAGCAAACCTGATGATGGTTGAGGAAAGATTATGGTTAAATAACTTGAGATTAAGAAGGATTAAGGTCACAGTTTAGGTAGGAAGACTTAAGAGATAAAGTATTTCAAGTGCCTTAGTTTTAGATACGTGGCAAGTCAATGTCCGAACTGATGTGTCATGACCATCAAGAGAGAGAACCCTTAGTTCAAAGTAGAAAGTACTAGTGAAGGTGAAGAGGAGAATGCCGAGTCGAGTTTTGATGAGTTTTTTGAAGATCCTGAGGCCCTTACTTGGATAACAATACCTGAATTTAGTTGTTCGAAGAATCCTTAGTACTAGTGTTGCAAGGGAAGAAGAGCAGAGAGAGAATCTTTTTTATATGAATTGTCAGGTGAATGGTAATCTATATATTTTGATCATTGATGGAGAGAGTTGTATTAATGTCATAACTCAAGGAGTGGTAAAGGCCCTCAAAATGCCTACCTGCCCTCATCCTAAGCCTTATAAGATTCACTAGCTTAATGAGAAGGGAGATGATAGGTTGCAACCAAGGACCAATAAAGGAAACTTTATTGGGGGTAGGTCCAAGCTTGCCAAAAGCTTGAAAATAAGGTAGGAAATGTGTAAAGAAGAGAGAGAAAAAAAAGAAACTCTCAAATAACTCTAAGGATGTGATGCACCAAGGAACTTTTGAGGACTCACAGCTCAACTCAATATGATGTACGAGTTGGTTCAATGATGGTACTTCCCACCTAACCTTATTTAAGGGTTAAGATAAGAGTGAAGTAAGCAAACAACCTATGAGTAATGCTCGCAAAAGATGGGAGTATATTCAATATTAAAGAATGTAAGAAGATTTATGGCTATATGTATAGTAGGCATTTATACCTAAAAAGTTAGAGTCCTACCTAAAATGGAAAAGACGAAAAGGGTAATGTCTAAAATAAATATGTTACAAGGAAAGTCAAAAGGGTATAATAGAAAATACAATAGAAATGGGTATTTTGTACGAAAAATTCTATCATAGTAGTCTTCGAACACATGGCAAGTGACCTATGGTTATGCGTCTAGCAAAATGATGGACAACTATTCGATTAGCTTGAGTGCTGTTGAGTGATGATGTTGAGTTGAGGTGATAGTTTAGTAATGCCGGGTTAAATAGGTGATTTTTTTTAGGTGAATTTAGCTTAGACATACTAGTACTACTTGGATTTAGCTCAATTAGGCAGCTAGTCAGATGAGCCGAATTGTTATTTGAATGTATCTCGGGTTGGCAATTGGAGGCTATTAATAAGTATAAGAGGGTTCAACTCGGTCAGGGCATTTAGCTAATAGATTATAGTAGTTTAGATTCCTCAAATATAGTGTGTAAAGAAAGAACTCATCTAGCTATGCTTTCCAGTCCTCAAGTTCGAGCTTGAGTCAAGGGTCCAATGGTTTGATTCTTATCAAGAGGACTGCCTATTGCTAACTAAGTTGAAGTGCAAATTACTATTAGTGATAGATATAGATATGAGGTGTTGTATAATGTCTTACCTATGTGTATGTCACAAATACTTTTGAGTCGACCAAAGCTCTTTAATTGCAAGGTACTTCATGATGGGTAAAGGAACACTTATATCTTCCAAAAAGATGGGAAGAAGGTTATACTGACCCTAACAAGCCCTAAAGAAGTTTAGGAGTCGTAAGGGAAGATTTTTAGATATTTGTAGAGAAAGTCCTTAGTGATTTCCTAAGCCTAATTTTCTAAAGATATCAAGATGGAAGAGTGTATACTCTTATTGGTTCGAAGATTACTAAAGTTGAAGTTAGAGCTTTGCTTATAGAAGTACAAACATTACTCCAAGAATATGTTGATTTGTTTCTTACCAAGTTGCTAAAAGGCTTACCCCTTGTCAAAAGGATAGAGCATTGCATAGATCTTTAACCTGGAGTTGCTTTACCTAACCAACCTACCTATAGGCTCAATCTTTAGAAAGTAGCTAAGCTAAAGAAGTAAGTTGATGAGTTGATTGTACATGGATATGTTCAAAAGAGCACGAGCCCCTATGCTGTACCAGTTGTTATAGTGTTGAAGAAGGATAGTTCATGGAGAATTTTCATCGATAGCAGAGCTATCAACAAGATTACTATCAAGCATTGATATTTGATCCCATGATTGGATGATATGCTTGATGAATTGTATGATACGTGAATATTTGCAAAGATTGATTTCAAGTGTAGCCACCATCAAATTTGAATGAGACTTAAAGATAAGTGGAAAACTGCTTTCAAGACTAAAGACGATTTATTCGAGTGGATGGTGACGCTATTTGGGCTTACAAATGTACCGAGCACCTTTATATGACTCATGAATCATGTTTTGAGATCATTGATTGGTAAATGCATTGTTGTTTACTCTGATGATATTTTGGTACATAGTACTAACCTCATTTCTTATGTCGCGTACACGAGATCTATATTTGACATCCTTCGTATCGAACAATTACTTAACAATTTGAAGAAATGGGTGTTATGTTAGAGTAAGGTATTATTCCTTAGATATGTTGTCTAGGTATTATTCCTTAGATATGTTGTCTCTAGAGGAGGAATTAGAGATGATGATGAAAAAACTTGAGCTATTCTCAAATGGCCGACATCTATTAGTGCTATCGAAGTAAGGAGTTTCTATGGTTTAGCTTTGTTTTATTAAAGATTCATTTGGAACTTTAGTTCCAATGTTGCTCTACTGATTGAACTAAATAGGAAGAACTATGAATTCAAATGGTCTAAGAAAGCTCAAAAGAGTTTTGAAGAGATCAAATCCAAGTTGAATTCTACCCTAGTGTTCATATGACCTGACTTTGATAAAAATTTTGAGATAGAATGTGATACATCTGGAGTCAACACTAGAGCTATTCTCATGTAGGAGCGCTAACTAGTTGCATATTTCAATGCGAAGCTTAAAGGTACTGCATTAAATTACTTGGCATATGATAAGGAGTTCTATGCCCTTATTTGTGCACTTTAGAATTAGCAACACTACCTATTGTTAAGAGAGTTTATTACCTATACAGACCATGAACTCTCAAGCATCTCAAAGGATAACGGAAACTTTCTCAACGCCATCCTAAATGGGTTGAGTAGATGGAAACTTTTAGCTATGTCATGAAATTTAAGAAGGGAAGTATAAATATTGTGGCTAACGCATTTTCTTGTCGATATGTCCTTATCACAACATTACAAACTAAGATACTTAGGTTTGGTATACTACTAAATTAATGTGAGCATGATTCATACTTTGGACCCCTAGTGGCTAAATGTAACATTGAAGGAGTAGTGGATGGGTTTTATCTGAGCTGAGGATTTCTGATGAAGGGAAAGCAAGTCTATGTGCCAAGTGGTTTTGCTAAGGAATTACTTGCTTAAGAAGTTCATGCTAGACACTTACCTAGCCATTTTGGTGAGAAGAGAACAATTGAGTTATTGAAAGAGCACTTTTAGTGGCCTAGGATAATGAAGGATGTATGTAAAATTCTTGAGCGATGTAAGGAATACAAATGAGCAAGGGGAGAAAAGAACCGTATGGAGAATATATATCTCTGCCAGTGTTTAAGTGGCTATGGATCGATCTAAGCATAGATTTCATGCTCAGCTTACTTAGAACACCTTAGAAATATGACTCTATCATGGTGGTGATCGATTGGTTTAACAAAATAAGCTACTTTATCCCTTACCACAAAACTATGATGCTTTATTTCTAGTTAACATCTTTTTGTAAGAGATTGTATGGCTGCATAAAGTTTCAAGTATTATATTTGATTATGATTTGAAGTTTATGAGCTTCTTCTAATAAACATTATGGAAAAAGCTTAGCACTAAACTCTTGTTCAGTACTTCTTACCATCTACAAATAGACGGCTAGATAAAAGTTGTGAATAGAGCAGTAGGTAATCTCTTTCAAGATATTGTTGGAAAGAGTTTACATGATTAAGGTCTATGCTTACCCATCATTAAGTTTACTTACAACTGTTTTGTTTATAACTTGATAGGAAGGTCATTTTTTGAGGTCGTCTATGGACTCAGCACGAACTTACTATTGGATAAGATTACTAGCTTGACTTCTTTAGGAGAAAGTCGGATTAGCTTGCAGCACATCGAGGAGTTTCAGAATCTACATAAGAAGGTTACTGAGCAATTAGTTGAGATAATGGCCCGATAAAGAGAACAAGGAAGCTGAAGTAAGAAGTCAGTTATTTACAGTCCATGACACTTTGTCTGGATCTACCTCAGTAAGAAGTGATTCCCAAGGAAGAGGGTAACTAAATTATCTCCTAGGTTAGATGGCCCTTTCAAGATTCTTTGATGCATCAATGACAATACTTACGAACTAGAATTACTTGAAGGATATGGAATGTCTCCTACTTTCAACACCACCAAATTGACACCCATGTGCTGGAAGAAGGTGAAGAAGACAGAGATTTGAGGGTAAATCTTTAATAACTTTAGGGGATTGATGGATTGCTAGACTTATCACTCATGCCTGCCTCCAATCACTCACTAGGGGGATACTCTATCGTTAACTTACTAAGTACGAGTTTCTCTACATGGAAGAGTTGTAGAAGAACTCTTTAAGGTTGCAGCTTAGATATACTCTACTTTGCTTTGACTCTTGCCTAGTCGTCAATTTGTGGAGTATTGAAACCAACTTACCAAGTGTGGAAGCCGACTTACCCAATGCCAAGTCACATGTTATTGTATGCTAAGTTCTACTCTTCTAGCCTATAAAACTGTAGCATCATTCAATTACCTCAGTAGCTCTAAGCACAACTCATCAACAACAACTATAACATTTGCTCACATTAGCTACAATGCCCCAAGATTCTAGAATACGAACCTAATGACAGGCTGCTACCTATCCCCTACTTTTTTAACACTTGGACTATATTCCTTTTTGTCTTTTTTCATATTTACCCTTTTTAAACATATTAGGAATCTATTTCTTACATTGTCTTTTATGTAATTTTCTATTATTTTATTGTTACCCTAAATGACTTATTATAAATAGTCCTTTTTATCGTAGCCGTAATCATCTTATACCTTTACGGATATTGAATATTCTTATTCTTGCTAGATACCCTTCTCTAAGTACATTTTTCCTACACTTTTATGTAATCTTGCAGATTAGCTTGAGATTAGTGTTGAGTATACTTTAATATTAGCTTGTACTTCATATTAGGCAAAGTATTAAGTTGTACTATATTCATTGGTGTGTTATATCCTATAAGTAGCTTTACGGAAGCTACTGTATTTGTTGTTCTAATTATCCCCTCTTCTTCGATATCTTAAAGGACCCAATTAGTTATAGCTTGTATGGTAAGTCCTAGTGATCAACTCAACTCCTAAGTACATCAACTATAGGAAGCTACATGTAATCAGGTTTGTAAAATAAGTACATGTTTCGCATACTGCAAGTTGAATGCATCTCTATACTAGCCAATTACATGCATAGGTAGCTTTGTCACATTAAACTCTACCCCCCATTGGAATATAAGTGGTTGATCTTTAACTATTGCTATAATCTAACAGTGTAAAAGGGCGATATGTGGAAAATGCTCCCAAACCCATACATGAAGAATAACTAGCATCATCCATCCATGAAGCAAGGCATAATTGGTGGTACAGTCATGCTAAACATGCTACTCCCTAAGTGTGACACTTAGCTGTAGTAAGATTAGAGAGGAGAAGGAAGAACATGAGGTGCGCCCAATTGTTAGACTTGTCTAAGAAGAGCATACCCCTGATTAACTGCTTGATATGTAACTTAGTATAGCGTTGCACAATAATATCATATGGCAAATAAGTGAAATTTTCCTCATAACACTCTCTAGTGGGCGAAGTCTTAGTAAATATTGGCATACATCACCCTAACCTATAGATACCGTGATGCCTATAACTGCATTGCCATTGATAGGGAAACTGAGGAGTAGAGAAATATCTCGAAGCGTCACTGTTATTTTGTTGGTGTGAAAGTGAAATGTACGTATTTGCTTCCTCCATCGCTCTATTAAAGTAGTAATCAAGTGCTTATCTAGCTATATGAAGGGAACTTATCGCATATTAATAAAACCCGACTGCTTTAGATAAGAGATCATGTGTGGATCTATAGGTGTCTCTTGGCCATCTCGACACTTGAATGTCGCACGTTTATGATACTTGAGCTAGTAGTTCTCTTATGATTGACAAAAAAGAGCTAATGCTAGAGGTATTACATGAAATGAACATATAGCCAGTAAGTTATCAATTTGTCCTTTCTTACTCGACTACCCCACATCAACTTAGACCTATTGGATGGCTATAAGGGACATCTACGAATTAACTCAACTCGGTGGGTTGTCATGTTAACTCAAAGTTGATCACATATCAAGCCAACCAACTGGTTATACGTGGCTCTAACTAGAACTCCAACTACTGTTCCCAGGTGCCTATTGTATCACACCCCATCCTCTCCTTCCACAATATTTTCACCAATATAATAAATCAATCTCATATTATACATTTACACCTATTTGCCATATCAATTTCATAAACTTCAAAGTTTGCAAATAAAAATATCGACTTCTACTTATAGGTACACTCTACTAGACTTTACTAACACAACAACTATATTGAATTCACTATGACATTTTCATTAACATTTCTTATCACCATTTGTGCACTGTAATATACTTAAGAATGATTAATTATACTTGTATCAACAAATATACATATATATAAAATATACTAATAAACACAAATTTATATAAAGAAATTAAATTAACTAATAATGGACTATTAAAAAAAATCAAGCTACATAGGTAATACGAAAATGCAGACAATTCCTTTTGTATAAATGGTTATATATGACAATGTACCATATTGTTTCAAACAATAAAACTAATTCTTCAATTTACATGTCCATAAAATAGAATAAAAAGTGAAAAAAATTGTACCTTTTCAATGTTGTCGTCTAGAGAGAGAAAGTGGGGACATCATGCAGATTGAATCTCAATTTTGAAAAATCTTTCAACAACTATCTTCTACATTGCGCTATTACTTTGAATATGCAATTGATTTGCAAAAAAGGTGTACAAATCGAAGGATTTGGGATAAGGAGTGCGTAAACTGTTTTAGACAGAGAGATGTGTTTGTAATAGTCTGCAAATGAGTCGCACAAAGGGAAAAAGAAGGATATTCATGAGGGCGATTTCTCATATTAAGCCTTTTATTGAGTTCAACAAGTCAAAAAACAGAAACAGGTATCTGTTTTGATTAATGCAGAATTAGATAGTTAAGCACTCTTCACCAATTGAACACTAGATAAGGTGAATCAGGGATATGATAGGAAAAGAGGCAAGCAAAAATTGGTTTGTAAGCATTGTAAAGGTGATGGTCATATAGTAGAGAACTACTTCCAGTTAGTCGATTATCTTAGTTGGTATAAAGGAAAGAAGATTGTTACAACTAAGGTCAACTCTATTACTAAAAGTTATGTTTTAGATACTGCTTTTGACTCAACTCATAATGTGCAAGATACGATTTTGGTAAATGATTTCTCATGTTCAGTTGATAGGTCTCTCATAGCATCTGTTTGTTAGAAATTAATGAAGCAAATGGATATCAAGGATCAATCCTCTATAGGGAATTTAATGCATTATGCAGGTATGTGCTCTTATTCATGTTGTTTTACAAGTTTTGTATATAACAACGTGGATATTTGGATAGTTGACACTGGTGCTATAGACCATATGTCTTTCAATTTGTCTTCTTTCAAAAGTGTTCATGAACTAAATACTCCAGTCAAAGTTAATTTACCTAATGAATGATACTTAGTTGCTGCTATGGTTAGAGATGTTGTTTTGAGTCCTTCTATCATACTTACCAATGTTTTGTTTGTTCCTTGTCTTAAACACAATTTTCTCTCCATTCATCGAATCATTAAAGATCAACCATTTTTTGTTGTCTTTGATCATGAATCATGCTCTTTCTAAGACTAGAAGACTAAAGACATTATTGTTGTTGCATACGTATTAGGGGATTTATATGTTCAAAAGTTAAGTACTAGTAAAACTATTAATAGTAGTAGTGCTAGTAGTTCAATGGTTTTGGTCAATTCTGTTAGTCATACTATTGAAGTAGATCTGCAATTGTTGTACAGAAGAATGGGGCATGTTTCACTTGTTCAATTGGAGCATTTGCTATCTAATAAGGTGATGAATGTAAAGGATTTTATTTATGAAGTGTGTCAGTAGTTTAAATTTTACAGACTTGCCTTTCTTAAGAGTGTTAGTGAATCTCTTGAACCGTTTCATTTATTGCATGTTGATGTTTGAGGACCCTATGCAGTGGAGTCTATTACAGGGGTATGGTATTTCTTTATTGTGTTAGATGATCATACCCATGCAACCTAGACCTTTATGATGAAACATAAAGCACAAACTTGTTGCATACTTTCCAACTTCTTGTTATATGTCAAGAATCAATTTTATGTTGTTTCCAAAATTATTCGAATCGATAATGGGATTGAATTTATGGCTAATGAGTGTATGAACATGCTCAAGAAGTTAGGAATTGAGCATTAGTGGCAATGGTATATACTCCTTAACAAAATGGGCATGTGGAAAGGAAACAGCACCATCTTTTGAATGTCACAAGACTTTATGTATTTAAGAAAATTTGCCTAAAGTCTTTTAGAGTGAGTGCATATTAATTGCAACTCATATAATCAATCGAATGCCTATGGAAAAGTTAAACTAGAAGTGTCCTTGTTAATGTTTGTTTCAATAGAAACTACATTATAGCAAACTAAAGGTAACGGGGTGCTTATGTTTCTTTGCCCTTCATCCTAAACCTTAAGACAAGTTTGATGCAAGGAGTTCTAGAGGTGTTTTTATAGGCCATGCTTGTGGACAAAAGAGATATAAAGTATTTGATTTAGCTCAACATAAGATAATTGTTTCAAGGGATGTAGTGTTCTTTAAAGACAATTTTCCTTATTGCATTGATATCCTATCAGATGATATACCTTATATAGGTCTTATTCTTCTGCATGTTAGTCTTGAGACTCTAGCAATGCCACTTGATTCTACTGTCCCAGTATCTCATGCTGTTTCTCTACCAGATCAGCATCTTAGGCGGTCTACTAAAACTCACAAGTCTCCACACTGGTTATTTGACTTTGTACATATCGTTCATATTAATACTGAAGTGCATGATCCCACTATACTTTCACAATCTCACACACATAAATCCTCTTTTTCTCTTCCTTCATCTCATTCATCTTATTCATATCCATTGTTTGACATTATACATTTTAATACACTTCCTTCTGATTTTACTGCTTCTTTAGCAAATGTGTTATTTGTCTAAGAACTACATTGTTATAAATAGGCAGTTAAACATCAAGTATGGAAGGATGCCATGAATAGAGAGCTTGATGCTCTTGAAAGTAATCCAACTTAAGAGTTAACTCCTTTGCCTCAAGGGAAAAAAGCCATCGGTTGCAATTAGGTATACAAGACTAAATTTAGACCAGATGGGTCAATAAAGCGGTATAAAGCTTAATTAGTAGCTAAGGGTTTTATACAGTAAGAAGGTGAAGATTATCATGATACTTCTTTCCCTATTGCTAAGTTAAGAAGCGTACATGTCCTTATAACTGTTGCAATAGCACATAATTGGTTGATACATCAAATTGATGTGAATAACACTTTCTTACATGATCGTTTGGATGAAGAGATATATATGGTTCCACCAAAGGGATATGACAAAGCTTTACTAGGCTAAGTTTGTAAACTAACTAAGTTACTTTATGGGCTTAAACAGGCTTCATGATAGTAGAACTTAGAAATTCCTCGTTTCTTAAAAGGTTATGGTTTTGTTCAATCCCTATATGACTATTCATTGTTTACACAACACATTGCTCATGGGTTTGTTGCTATTTTACTTTATGTAGATGATATGATTATCACTGGATCAACTTCTTCTTTCATTATTGATATCAAAGCTTAACTTGATGCTACATTCACCATTAAGGATCTTAGACTTGTATGTTTTTTTTTTTTTCCTCAAGTTGGAGCTTTGTTTCATAGATACTGGTGTTCTTATAAATCAGCGTAAGTTTCTTCTTGATTTACTTATTGATGCTGGGCTTTCAAGGTGTAAACCAGTCAGGATTCTCATGCAGTGTAATCTTAAACTTGATACTGCAAAAGACCCATTACTTGATCTTACTCTTTATAGGTGTATTCTTAGACACCTTTTATATCTCACCATGACTCAACTTGACATCCCTTTTGCTATTGAGCGCCTCAGTAAGTTCATTTCTTCTCCTTGAATGCCACATTATAATGCTCTTATTCATTTGCTACGATATCTTAAAGGGACAATCGGTCTTGGACTATATTACCCAACCTACAATGATCTATCACTATCGGTTTATGCTAACTCAGATTGGGGTTCTAGTACTATTGACCAAAAATCTTTAGGTGGATATTATGTTATGCATGGATCAGCACTTCTTTCACAGAAGACAAAGAAGCAACCAACTATTTCTACATCTACGATTGAAGCTTAATATAGGAATGTCGCGTATGTTGTCAAAGAGGTTAAGTGGGTGTCTTTCATCATCTAAGATTTAGGCATTCCACTTTCTTTTCCAATACCAATGTTCTGTGACAACAAGTCTACAGTTGCTATTGCTTCTAATTCCTATATGCATGGTAGAACCAAGCATATAGACATTGATGCTTACTTCTTGCATGATTTGGTTACCTTTAGCTTTCTCAAACTTGTTCATATTCTTATAGAGCAACAACTTGCTGATCTTATGACTAAAGCCTTTAGAGAAAAACATCATCTTGATTTCAGTATTAAGTTGGGCCTCTTGACTAGTCTAACTTGAGAAGGGGGTAGGGTGGTATTAGCAGTACTGCATCCTATATCTGTATATTACGATCTATTGATTTCTACATATGTTTTCTTAGCTAGGAAAAGAGTTAGCAAATTGGTTAGTTCATTCATTCAGTAGTTAGTTATTTTGTTTGCCTAACTCTGTATATAAGCATTATAGCAGTATGATGAATAAACACACCTTCTTTCTCTTCATCACGAAGGCCATGTACATCTAAACACTTTGTCTTCTTGTTTTCCCAATTCCTTTTATACCATATATGCCTAAGAAATGGACATCATTGGACATATATTGCATAATGAAACTACATCTTCTATAATTGACTCTATTCCAATCATATCTTCAACATTGTAAAGAGGTTGATGAATTTTGTGATGAATCTCTCCTAGTATCATGTCAACAAACTCTACCTCATTACCGAGTTAGACAAAGCAATTTCATAAAATCATCTATAAGCATGATTGGTAAGATGAACATACTTACCAAAAGAATTTTATGAATGGATAACACAACGATAAGTTTCCCATAGAGAATGTACCGGATAAAGCATAAATAACTTTTGATATTTCAGTATATGTAGCTTAATTGTAATTTCTACCATTTTCTAGCCAGTTATTATAAGAATTCTTATATCTACATGGGATATTTAATTCAAAAAATAGTGATTTTTTAAAGAAAATTTCCAAATTTTGCTTTTCTTCTTATTCTTTTAAGTGTAAATTACAAAATATTGTATTCTCTTAATAAACTTTCTTTTGATGTTCTAGAAGAAATGTGTAGAAGAGATGGAGGAATGAAAGAGAGAAGGAAGTGCATAAAGTTTAGGTTCAATTGTATGTTCTTAACTACAAAGAAAACAATCCTCGAGGAGATGGGTGGCCTTGGTCTTCTAAATTTAGAGATAAGGAATATAGCTTACCTTATCAAAAGATTCTAGGAATTGAAGAGCAGAAATGTTTGTTGGACTAAGCTAATCAAGGCCAAGTATAAGAAAAAATTAAAAGAACATGAAACAAAAAACATACAATCTCTATCCTGTAGCTAAGGAATTCAGTCTAGTAAGAATTTTGTCCAGAATTCAAATCATGTGATCCTGAGCAATGAAAGGAAAACAATCTCTATCCTTCTATCAAGGACATAAATAGTGCACTAAGGAATGACAGCAGAGATCGAATGGATCTAGGCTTTAGTTATCCCACAATTGAACTTCTCTTATGGAGAATACAACCCCATGGTCACCTAATAGCTTTAGATCTGAGAAGCAGGGGTAATCTTCTTGATGGTACTAGTCCTAAAGGCGGTGTTGCAAATGATGTTGTCAAACACGCCTTTAAAGGGTGTAAAGAAATCGGGTTCCTTATAAAGCAACAGGAAACGTGGTAAATGACCAAAATTTCTTAAAATGGATTAACATAAATTGTTTAATAAGAAAGAAAGATCTTTGCAATAGCCACCCACTTGATCAATTTGTCTTTAATGCCATGTTATGGAAGAAAGGATTCGGTGGAGTATTACACAACACGTGTTGTGGAAAATCTTGTCTTCAAGAAATAAGAAAACCTACTAACCGCATAGTCCATTAGCTAGTTTACACCAAGCAATTAGATGCTCAGGTCACGAACTTTGGACTCAATACAAAAAAGGAAGCATCTTATGTAGGACTGAGCAATAGAATCTAACTTAGAGCCCACCTAATTCAGGATATGTTAAGCTCAATATAAATGGTTTGGTCATGGTCTCAACAAATCAAGCAACTATAGGTGTTATTAGAGATCATGATAGCAGATGGATTTTTTGTTTTGCCAGAAAGATTGGTTAGCTGGATATTCTTACAACTGAGCTCTGGCTGGTTTACCTCACTTTTTGTTTGCAAAAGAATTTGTTTTCAGTTGAAATTAATGTTGATTCCAAAGCTGCAATTTTTCTTGAAAATGATGATTTTAATCATAAACTGCCTTTCCGTAATGCTCTTATGCTTGTAGGGAAAGGCTCTTCTACCTCCATTGGTGGAGAATTAAAGCAATGCTAAGAGAAACTAGTGCGGTTACTGATGCTTTGGCTGGATGGATGCAAAAGGAGGATAAAGATAGAGTTGATTTTGTTTTTCCACCAACTTTTTGTTGAAACTTGCCAAGAAAAGGCTCTCTTCCGATGGTCTTATTATTAAGGAGAGAAAATTTTCAAAAACTTATGTGAGGGTTGTAAACTTTCAAGATGGAAAAGTTGGTATCTTTAGAGCTAGAAGCTCCGATTCTTTTGCTAGCAGGGAATGATCTCTAGTTATTTATATATTTCTTAACTTTGATAATATTATTACCATCTATACGCCCAAAAGAGAAAAACAAAAAGAATCGAAAAAAACAACTCGCTCTCTCGCTCTAAAATTCTTGTTTCAGTCTAAGCAAGGTAAGGTGACCATCATGTTTTGCCTTAAGTTATTTGGTGCCATCACCATTTTCGCCATGCAACTTCTATAATAAATTTTTCTTGATCCAAATCTAAAAATCTACAATTGTCCTTAATCGGGAACTAAAGTCGCCCTTAAATATTTTTTCCAAATCTAAATTTTTCCTATAGCTAGTGGTTTTTTCTTTTTTCTTTTTTCTTTTTTCTCTTTTCCCCTTGACACCCCATGTGAGATCAATATTAGCCCTAGTCTCATTCTATGTTTATGTAAGAGTTTTTTCTTGATTATTTTCATCAAATGTAAGATCTACATCCATTTTCAAATTGGATTCTTAGGTATGCATTTCTTTTAGCTTATTTTATCATCACTATTACAGAAAATGTGCTTGTATTTTTTTGCGCTTCAATAAATGAAATTTTTATGCTGTACAGGAGAAAAAAAGGTATATTTATGTAATTACAATAGGTACTGAAGGTTTCAACTAATATATAAAATTTTCCTTTGAAAGAGTTCAGTTTATTAGCAAAAGAACCGTTAGAGGAGTTGAAGTTATTTACAGATATGTCACCACATTTTCATTTAAAGATGGAAAATAATTTTATTTTATTTTTATTTGAAAATGGTTTTAAATTCATACAAAGAATTAGTTTTCCTACTTGAAAACATCTCAATAACTAAACCTATTTTCTAATTATGTACCTTTTCGTATTAAAACTGAAAATCGAAAATAGAAAATAATCTAACAACAACCTAATAAAGGCTACTTACCCATTGGCATAATTCTTCAATTTCCATCCGGAGAAGTTTCCAGCAACCGTAAGAGCATTTCTCCACTTCTCTACTAAATCTCAATCTTCCATGTGCATCATGTTCATACGCCGAGTAAAGCCTTCTCCAAATGGCCCTCTTTGCTGTCGAACATCACTTGGATCCACATCATAAAAGATGGGAATGATGGTATGTTCATTTTGTTTGTCTCTCATGACATTCCATTATTCCAAGATCTCCACCAGCTCATTCAAACGCCATCTTGAAGCAGCAAAGTTCCTCGAAAATAAGATTAGAGCTATCTTTGAGTGATGAATAGCATCAACAAGCTTAGGCTTAATGGTTCGTCCAACCTCGTCTTGGTCGTTATCTTTAAAGCATTGTATCCCTTCCCTCCTGAAAGCACTAGACAGATGAGAAGCTCGTATCCTCTCCTCTAAAACAAAGGAACACATCATATGTCCAGACATGCCCCATTATTTTTACAATGTTTAATTCGATGACCGCAAGAAAGCTCGAAACGCAAACCGAACTAGTTCCCTTCCCTGAGCCAACAATCTCGTTGATAGCTTATAATAAGCGATAGAGAAGGACCTAAGACGAAATAGAAGGGTTGCAATTCGTATATATTCTAGCGAAAATGCACGTCGACAGAATAGTTTTATTAGAATAATAGTAGCAGCAGGTAGCAAGCGATTGAACCGAGGACGGATGCCTGCTGGTGATACAATGTGACAGGGATTATATGCGGATAAAACTGGTGCGGCTGAATTTAGTGTTTGTCTCCTGGGGCTTATCTTAAATACCGTACGAGGTGGGTTGGTGCTGTTATCCAATTTTCATGCCTCCTACGGTAAAAAAAAAAACCGTCCATGGTCGAAAGAATAGTTTTTCAATTGAGTGGGTAGCTAGCAATTAATTATTGGGATAAAAAAAAAAAAAGAAAATTGCTATTGGGATTATTTGGACCAAAAATAGTATCAAGCAATTGAACTTAGGACTATCTATTATAGCTCGGCGAGACAAATTTGATAGGGATCACATGGACTTATCCCAGCATCTGGGCCCACAATTTGGCATTTATCACAACCAACTTATTATTCTTTATGCCACTTTAAACTTATCGTCAAAAGTAGAAAAATAAAATAAAATTACAAGAATAAGCAAAATAAAGTCTCGATGAAACATTGGACGTATTATTGTAAATTAATAATATGAATATCAAACTTTTTAAAATTTAATTTCTTTCTTTTCAATACTTATAATATGATATGATAGGAGAAGGAAAAAAAGAAAAAAAAAAAAAGGAAAGAAGTAGTCCCCAACCGAAGGAAGACCCGGACTCCCGTCAACCTAGTCCCCAGATATAATTTCCCCAAATTAAAACCAGAAACCGCGAAAGAGAGATGTTTTCAATCCGTTGAACGGGCAATGGAATCCAAATCCGACCAGCTACTACATACAAACTTGGCCCTATGATGGAGTTTTTCATGCTGCTGTGCTTCACCATCATTCTAGTACTCATCATGATTGCGGTAGACGTCATCATCACTATCACTAATGTGCTTACTTAGTCCACCATGTTTCATGTCAATCGGATTGACATGCCCACTCATACCCCCATTTATAAGCTCGTTCAAATCCTCATCCATCTCTACATCGAAAGGGCTTTTCCTACGCTTATATTGCCAATATGTGACTTTAAGTCTCAACAAATACCTTTCACTTTTTGGTGACACTATTAAAAAAACACCAACACAAAAAGTTGATAGGTATAGATGTACTACCAAAAAAAGTTTAAGAAAAACGTTAAGTATTCAGTAAGATTTATTTTTTTCAAATCACAAGTACCTGACTTATGTTTATCAACTCCGGCATTACGACACCTAAAATAAGTAGGTAGACATTAATAAATAGCATAAAAGTATATACCCCTAATGACGATATTGTTTAACATTGCAACAAGCTCGATATTATTTTGAATAGGCTTAAAACCCATCGAACGATTGCCTAGATATTGAATAGTAGGCAAATATACTCCACGGTTGTCTTAACTGTGTAACGACCCTAGAATCTCCAAAGGGCTAATCATATTGGGACATTTCTCTTCCTTGATTCAACGGAACCGTCACCCCATGTCTGAATGACCCTTTTCATAAACCGCTCTCAACGGTGAATCCAGAAGATCGAGGCATTTGGATTTATCATGGCTTGATCCTACAACATGGAGCAACGATTATTGATAACATAAAGAAAGTTTCTATGATAAAAGCAGGTTTGGTGCTAACCCCTTCGAGTTCAATTTCTGTGGCAACTTTAAAATATTAGCCTTTCTCCACAATTTTCTAAGCTAATATTAGCTTTAGAAAAGAACATGAGATCATTAAAATATTATAATAAAGAAGCAAATAAGAATTAATGTAAAGAATCAAACTGACAATACAGATCGAAACTGAAAAATGACTTTATCATCCGAGAAATGAGTGCTTGTGTATCTTTCGATGAATTTTTGACATAAAGTGCTGCCATTTAGAAAAGTTATGAATTGCAATACCTATTGTGATTTCTTTTTCTTTTTTTTTTTCTTTTTTTTGCGAAATTTGAATCGCTATATTCCTAGCTAGCAGCTCGTGAATGTTACCTTGGATTGCTCTTTTTCTTTTTCTTTTTCTTTTTTCTAGTAACATAATGTCAAAAATGAAAAATACAATTAAGTGAATATCAAGGTATGAACACTCAGATATGTAAGGTAAATGTCTCTTGGCCATTTGGTTGATTCAAGTGATCCATGTAATAAAGTACAAAATGAAAAGGGTCCTCTATCGATAATGCGCCATATTCTAGATGATCGAGACAAAGACGAAGAGATTAGTTTCACAATAACGGATTTGCTAATGCTTTTTCGGTCATAACCGTTCCCAAGATGTCCAACCATCAACGACTATTGCAGGGGCGTAGAGGATATGCGATGTGCAGCAGCAGCAGCAGCGTGGTGTGTGGCCAGCTCCACCCATCGATTATGTTAAATTGAATTGCGACGCGGCTTCAGAGACAAGGCAAGGAGCAAAAGAGCTGGGATTGGAGTTGTAGCAAGAGATCACGATGGAAGTTTTCTTGGCACCACGTGCAGAGAAAGTGATGCGGTGAACAGCCTTGTACCAGAAGCTGATGCCACTAGAGAAATGTGTTCTGCAAGATGCACGGGTTGGGACAAGATTGCTGTAGAAACAGATTGTTCCCTGATATATAAAAGCTTGATCGCGGAGGGAATTAGTTGGTCTGTCTCTAACATTGTAGCTAGAGCTAGCAATTTAGCATTTAAACACCGCGAACTTAAATACGATACGATATGATTTAAATGAGTTAATAGATAAAAATAGTTTAATATAAGACAAACGAATTATACTTATTTAAACACGGTTAAAATCATGTTCAGATTTTGAATCAAACTTCCAAACCTAAACATAAGACACATTATATATTCTTTTATATTTATATTTTGTTATACAAATCATTTATTTCTAAGTCAAAGATCTTAATTAAAAGTATAAGATCTTTTTAGCTATATATTCTTCTTATCGTACCCTAATTTAAATAGGTAAAAAATTACGAATTTATTGACTATCTCTCTCGAAATTCGATAAATAATACAATAAATTTTGAAATTAATACAGATAGTAATATTAACATCCATTTAAATCATAGTTTTACTTAATTCAATGACATTATGCAACTTAAATTTAGTAATGTTATATATATTTCTTACTGTATTGTATTTTAAATAAAAAATTATTAACTTATGTGTAAATTCTTTAACTATTTGCCTTGAAAATTTAAAAAATAATGTGATAAATTTGGAAATCAACATTGGTAATAATATTAATATCTATTTAATTCATGGTTGCACTTAGTTTAGTGATATTATATAACATAAATTTTTAGATTTTCTATATTTGATAAGATTTTAATTTATTAAAATTTTTTGTCTAAACTATAGTTTTCTATTAATAATAAAGATACTATATCATTTGTCTTTTAAAAGTTTAAATATTATTATTGTCATTTTATCTTTGTATCTATAAATATTTATATGTTCAATTATAATTTTTTAATCCATAAATAACATCAAACCTAAGATAAATGAGATACAATATGGTAGTAGAAATTGTCAACTATAATATAATTGGGTCAAACTTGGATTAGAAACAACCTAGATTACGGATTTAGATTTTCATACATAACTAATAAATAGGTTGTGTTACGGGTTCAGGTTTTTCGAATATAAACTTGTTTAAATACAGGAACAAAATACAACACATTAGTACGAATTGTTAGTCCCAATTGTAGCTGACAATAGAAATTTAAAATACAATTTTAGCTTTATTTCCATTTCTTTGATTAATGGGGAAGCAAAATTTATGTATAGACTAAGTTGCATAGGATAAAAAGGGATTGGGCTCTTGGTTTTAGGATTTAAATCCCTCAAGTCTTTTACTAGATCTTATTCATACTAATCATGACCATGCGCATGTTTGTTGGTATCTAATTCATGCTTTTTTTTTCTTTGAAAAAAAAAAATCTAAGATGATGGTACTATGGCAATTTCGAGTATCTATAGGATTACATGACTAGGATAAGTTATAATCAACGAGTAAATTATTTCAAGAGTTAAATTAAAAAGCCATCTAACATAATTGAAATAATTTAGAAAAACTTTTATAGTCCTATACTCTATTTTGATGAAATCAGTTACGTCCTTTATCTTATCACGGGTTTAATGTCCATTAAATCTGAATAGTTGAAAACACTATCAGTTTAATGGTTTATATTTAATAAATATTAAATGAAAAGTGAGACTAATCTCCTTAAAAAAAATAGATAGAATTATAGAAAAATCCATAATTCAAAGGAAAATATATAGTTAGTTGATGAGTGATCTTGAATGGATAGTTAAAGGTATGAGAGACAAGCCACGTGGCCAAGTAAGTGGTTCATGTGGCACATGGTAGTATAGTGTATAGCCACAGGATTGTACACCCCATCACTTGCATGACCATGCATTCACATCACAGATGACCTTCCTACGTAGGATTCACTCTCTATTCATAGCACATTCCTAAACTAAAGAATGAAAAGTCTTATTCACATCACTTCCATGACCATCCATGAGCACTCATGGATTACCGAAGACTTAGTTAATGTTTTTCACAAGGGAATTTTGCTTTTTAGAAATGTGACATGAGAGATAAAAACCTAAAACCCAACCAAGGTACAAAAGCAAGGTGGTGGGCTTGAATTGGGTTACACATAAGTTGAGTGAAGACAATATAGTAGCAAGTTCAATAAAACTTAAATTTTCAAGTTTAAGTTCGACTTGAAATAACATCTAAATAGCGACAATTCGACTTAATCAAACTTATTATACTTGACTCATTAGAAACAAATTATTCTAATTGAAATAGTATCGATATTCAACTTGACTTAGATTCAACTAACAATAAAGTTAGACTCAAGCTCAATTAGGCTTGTAAGCTTTTCAAACTAAATGTTATAGAAATTGAATTCAATTCAATAAATTGCTTGAGTAGTATGATCTTTATCTTGACTTGACTATTGTCAAATTAAATTCGAGTAAATATCAAACTGAATTTAAGTAGTTTACAAGTAAATTTGACTCACTTATAGCCATAGTTTTGGAACCCCATATCTTTTATCCAGGTAGAAGGTTACTTACATTTGACTTCTTTTTCTTTTGTCTATATTTAAAGCAATGCATAATTTAACCTAGGATAGATAGTACATTTTTGAGAAAGTTTTCGAAATTAACCATGCTTCAAAAACCTAAAATTCAATGTGTACCTCGTAGAAGTAATACCAAAAAATTGAAATTTGAGATTACATCAAACATCTGACCTAGAACCTATGCGACTATATATATATATATAATTTTATAAGGTGTACCGATGAACACTCCCAAATACGTGGATTATGATATTCAATATGGCTCTAGATATGCTCCAATCGAGTCAATAAGAGATCCACAACTTCCGTGGAAGCCAATAATTCGCCCACTAATCGAAAATGGAAACCCCTGCCTAATGCCGTAAGGTCCATATTCTCGCTTGTTGCTTTCAAATGTGAGTGATCCAACAACAAGAGAACCTGAGTACTCTTTAGTAAAACCCGAAATAGAAATTAAATACTCTTTTGGGAAGTCTAGTTTTACCTGCAAAGATAAAAATAAAATAAATTATGACCATCTAAATTCAAAAACGGTATCTGTTATACTTGAGTAAAATTAATATTATAAATTGATAATATCATTGTTCTTAAAAGGAAAGTACTCCCCCTAATTTTTAGTGATATATTCTTCATATTTTATGATTTTTTAAGAATGATGAAAAAGAAAATATGGAAGTTGCACATTTAAGAATAGATATAATGTAATGTTGCATATATATTCCCAGCAAAATATTAGCCAACACTAACTAAAAGAATCAATAACCACATTAACGACTGACCTGGTATTCTACGATATCATTGGAACTTTCGCTTCCATGTTTAGCACCTTGAATAGGAGTTCCATTGTTGTCGTACTCAAAACAAATGCAGCTAACAGTAGTGGAACCAACACCTATAATTACTCCCCTGACATCACTGAATATCCCATCGTTCCAAGAAGCTCCACCTCCACCTCCAAAAGGTCCAATTGAATTCAAAGGATATAGATGAGGTATTGGCTCGGCATAGGCTCCTATTGCATCAAGTTTTGTATCAGCTCTTCCATAAAAGCTAACAATTCGGCTACCTGTCGATGGATACCAAAAGTACCTCCCTTCTTCTTTTCCATACGGACCATACTTTTTCAAGTTGCTTTGAAATGTTAGGGATGCGACAAAATCATGCCCAGAGTCATTGTTTATGTACCCAGAAAATGAGGTCAAATACTCACGTGGATAGTTAAGAAAAATCTGCAAAATTACTAAGAGAGGAATCAATAAATATTAATGTTATCTATATTATTTAAAATAAAGAGGAGTAAGTAAAATTTATCATGTAAGAATTCTGACAATTGTTTCATGAATTTAAACAAACTCTCTTCAACAACTTAGAGCAACTACTTCAGGTTTCCTTGAAACATAATAACTATGCCAAGGAACCCACTTCCACGGATTAACAAAGGACATTAACAAAATTTCCAATGTCAAGATTTCTCTGCCAAGCATTGGTGCTTGGCCTTTTTTTTTTTCTTAAATTTTAACATTTATAGAAACATAATACCATAAAAATTTCAATAAAATTGTTATGGGACTTTTAAATAAACTCGTTGATAAAGTAAAGAACTCCTTAATAGGAAATGTTTCTTAAGATAATATTGATGTAGCACCTTAACGAACTCATTAAAGAAAACTCGTTAATAGAGCTGTAGGTTGATAATTACTCAAAAATAGTTGAATTAGAAGAAATAAATGGTGTAGTAGTCCTCAGGAGAATCTCCCAGATGTATTTACAACAGAGGGATAAACTTCCAAAAATTCCTTTGCTGGGGTTTTCTAACAAAAATCTTAACTTATTTTCTTTCTCCCTTCCTCTCACTAACTATCCTTCTATTTATATCATACAGTTTCCATTATTTACATGTATGCCACTCCATTTTATTTAAACTACACCAACACCCTATAATGTTAACACGTGCTTCAACACAACACTACACACTACATGTAATATTAGTACAATGGAACACATATGAACATATACACAAAAACTCATAAGACATATTAGCGCACACAAACACACACTCACTAATACTTACAAGCTCTAGGGTCATATCGATTTTCCTCTCCCTCAATATCGTCCTTGTCCCTAAGGACAAAAATAAAAAAATACAATTAGCTATGATCATCAAAATCATGCACATGTCGATCTCCCAAGTGCTCTTCTACTTCCATCCATCCCTCATCTTTATCTTCTTCAACTTATTTTGATGGCTCAATTGGAAAGACCGATCACAATAAAAACACAAGCCTTTATTTTCTTTTATCCAAGAATTTGACATATGTCGTATTGCATGGCCTACTCACATTTGAATCCGCTATCCTATGCCACTTTCCATCGAAGTAGGAACCACATTTTCCTTCATGTGTATACCAATAAATGAGGATTAAGAATTAGCCTGAAATTTAGGTCTCCATGGCTGAGTTGAATTATTAATAGCAGAAGTGATTTTTTTTTAAGGCATTAGGAGCAAATGTTAAAGTATATCTAGTAATAGCGCATTCATGTTGACTTTCCCTACGACCTTAGTATTGTGATATGTTGGAGTATGCTTTTATGATGAATATGCTAAAATATGCTCTAATGAACCTGTCTTGTAATATAATGCAATGCTTCACAACTAGTTAGAAATGTCTTGGTCTAGTGCTTTAAGGGCATTTGGAAAAGGAAATTGTGCTAGTGAGCAATTACAAGTACGTATTTCTTGGTGTTGGTCTCAGTGAGAACTTGATGGCTAAGCATGTAGCATTATTGTATTTGCATCAGCATTTTCATGGTATTACAACATGTTCTAAGATATTTGAGTTGCTTTCATTATAATACTAAGATATCATGTACCTCTTGTCTTTGTTTTGTTTTATTATACTCACTTAACTAAAATATGAGTTGAAGGGTTAGTTTGCTAACCTTAAGTACTAAAGACAATATTGGAAGAGCTTACTAGGTTCTTTGGGGATTAAGAGCATGTAAAGTCACTTTTGGGTATGGTTTCAATGTAGCTTCCATGAATAGATCATCGTGCTACACTATATGTCAAGTTGATCTTATGTAATATATAAAGTTATTTCTATATATATTATGCAAGTTATGAACTAGCCATCAGATGTGAAGTTATAAGGTAATCTTGTAAATGTAAATAGAGTCTAAAATAACCATAGGCCTAGTGGCAATACTTCATATGAATCTTTGCTATAGGTAAGGCATGTGGTAAGTTCCTTTGATTCTCTTACAAGTAAGTAAATTAATAAATTCCTTCTATGTTAGAAGGTATGCATGAATGTGATAAATATAGGTATCAATTGAAACTCCTAAGATGATATATATTATCTAGGATATGTGACTAGAGGTATAGTAATAGGAGTGGCACGAGGATATAGAGATAATGGTTGCTAAGCTTTGTATGTTATTTAGTTAATATTTCAAGTAGATTGAAATGTTGTTCACAACTTGTGGAATTCAGTCAATTGTTACTAGAGGTGAAAGCATCTAGCAACAATATTCTAAACTTCAATAGGTTGGCATGTAGATGAAATATAGTCCGAATTATGAATTACTTGTGATTATAAGGACAAGTATAGGTTGAAAAATTTTAAAGTAAGTCTTATTCTTGCTTTAAGAATGGTGTGATGACTTGTCCTTTAGGTACCTTGCTTAAGGAGACAAAGTAGTGGGACAAATAAGTAGACACCCAAAAGGTAGGTCATTATAGAATCATACTTTAACTTTTAGAATGACCTTAAAATAGAAAAGTTATTAGGGAAAGTTGGGTTTTAAGAATGAAACTCAATGTTGATGAATCAATTAATAAGCACAAAGCAAGACTTTTAGGGAAAGGGATATGTATAATTTTTTAGTAGACTTTTTGAAACTTTTGCTCCAATGGCAAGACTTAATACCATTCATTTACCACTAGCTTAGCAATATAAAAGCACTAGAAGTATTTCAATTAGATGTAAAGTTGCTATTCTAAATGGCATCCTTAAAGAGGAAATTCATGTTGAATAACTTGAGGGACTTATGGTGAAGGATAAGAAGAGAAGGTTTATTAGCTAAAGAAGGCATTGTATAGACTTAAAGCAAGCTCCTAGAACCTAATACGGTAGGATAGCACAATACTTGTTGAGCTTAGGCTTTGTTAAAAGCTTAAATGAAGCTATTCTTCATGTGAAGGATGATAGTACTAATGTTTTCATTCTTTCGGTTTATGTTGATGGTCTTTTAGTGATAGGGAGCAATGATAAAATCATTGTCTGTTTAAGGTTGAAATAATGAAGGAGTATGAGATGATTGATCTAGGCTTAATGACTTCTTTTCTCAAAATAGAAGTAAAGCAAATGGAAGGTGAAATTTTTATCTGCAATTGTTAATGTGGTAAGGAAATTTCATTTGACTATAAATTAAGATGTTGACGGTGTTATTCTTAATTTGGATTTGAAGGTATCTATAAAGTAGGTTAGCCTACAAAATGAGAAATGTAAGCTATTAGGGAAGTTAAGGGTATCTTCAATACGTACACTCAAACACTTAAGTTAGTAAGGATGAATAGAGAATAATCCACCAATGATAAGAGTTTGTTAGGGTTCCCTTTACCCGAAGGGATGACCTCTTATTTATAGCAGATGGTGAGAGTTTATTGGGTAGTTAAGCTTATGAGTCCCTTGTTACTTGAATTCAAGCCAGAAGGATTTATTTCAATTGCCTTTTCTACCCTTTATTCTATTAAACCTTCTATACTGGATATGCAAACCTACATTGAAGAAACTCTTTATTGATAATGTACTAATAACACTTGCTCCCTACTCTTGCTATCATCGAGTTAGTTGGGAGAGCTAAGTCATGGTGGGATGTTGAAAGTTATGAGCTTAGGCTGTTGATGTTGAATTCTTTAGCACCTTTGTCCAAGGTGTTTAGCACTTCTTTTATATGCTTGAGAGAGAAGATGCTTATTCTTGATTACCAGTGAGAGATATTTAAGCACATGCGTAGTTGGTTAGCCCATATGAGGGACTTCGAACTCAATTTGATAAAGAAAGGGGAAGGGGCAATAGCCAAGTTGAGTTGAGTGGACACTTAAGCGGGAGTGACGTTATTGTTGACTAGATGAGGTCTGTCAAAGTATGAGGAGCTTCGGTGTAATCGAATAGCATGGTGTACCAAAGTTGTGGAATCAATGCAACCGAGTCAACCATGTTGACATATATAGAAGTCTTACCTTCTTTTCCTTTTTTGGTGGGAGTATATGAGTTAAGTAACTGTTTAGCACAATTTGGAGTGGTGATTAGTTTTTCCATAACTATTTAATCATTATTAACATTCCATTTGTCTCTAATGAGATTCAAGGCTACTTTTTTGTTATTTAGGTACGCTGCTACACACATTAACTATAAGGGAAAGCATATTGTCTAAAGATTGATTGAGTCCATAAGTGTGCTGCTACTATAACAATGTAGTGATAGCATGGGTTGTTCTAGTCTATTTATGCTTTGTTACCAAGGCATATAGATGGTTGGGGGTTGTAGAAAGATTCTTCAAATTTCTATACTTGTATCTTACATGCTTTACCTTTTGGAGACCTTCCTTTTATAGAAGAAGGATGACTTGTCTTGACTTATTATATTTCATTTCTATTTTTGACTCACTTAAGGGTCATATGGGAAAGTTTTGGAATTCGTTATAACTTTTAAGCAATACTCTATCTCTCTCTCTCTCCCCTGTTAGTGACATCAAATTTCATAAGCCTTTACCCTAGCCAAGGACCAACGGTAGAAGCAATGGCAATTGTAGTAGAGGATATATGGTACAACCTTGGTATAGAGTCACATTGTGGTGTTAGGGATGACTACTATTGTAATTGTATACTCGTTGAGCGGGGTCAAGTTAATAGAATTCCTAATTAAGTAGGCTTAAGTTAAAAGAACATAGAGCTATCTAGAGTTCCTTAATATTAGGCAACGCTCCTTATCTTTTACAGATGTTCCTTACCAATTCGTATGACAGGGGACCTATAGTTGTGTTTGAGGAATGGTTGTCGCATTATTAAGTGAAAGTAACTACTTGTACCACCCTTGTCGTCTAACCTTAACTTGTTTATTTGCTTTCCAAAATGGCTCTTAAGGTGTTGAAGTCAAAGGAGGCACTGCTGCTTCTAGCTATAAGGAGAAATCGTGCAAGTTTAGGGTAACGAGTACAATTGATCACTTTGTTCAAGGAGGAAGAGTTGTGCTTCTACTAAAGAAGCAGGGTCTTCATCTTCTACTTCACTAAAAAGCATGGGATAGAAAAGAGGTCTTAAGCTAGAAAAGGTGAGTTGATATCTCCAGGGGTCGGATACACGGAGAAGAAACAACAAAGAGAACAAAAAGAAAGCTAGCAAAGTCAGAGTAACTACCAACTGGATATGATGCACTAATCAATCTTAATTAACCTATAATCCATCAAATATGACCTATCGGTTTGAACTATGGGGTTACTCACTACTACTCCTTGCTAAAGGGAATAGAAAAAAGTTAAAGGGTAATGAAAACACTAGGGTTGCTTAAAGGGGAAAACTTGTAATAATTTGATAATAAAAAATGGTAATGTCTACGTACAAAAATGAATGGGGTTTATATACTAGCCCCATTAGGGTTATAAGTACATAGGAATAGACAAAAAGAGTAATTTATAATTGGAACACATAAAATATACTAAAAGAGGTAAAAGAGACAAAGAATATTCAGTATAGAAAAAGTAAAGAATCTTTTTGGAATGTCATGTCAAGAGATATGTATCACATGGTGGTTGGTCACTTTGTAATATAGTACAACTCAGACGAAATGAAGAAAAATAGAGTATCCGGTCAGAGCTAACCTGATCTAGATCAGGTCGGTCCTCGACCAATCAATCACTAATGGAAATTTTCCTTAGATGAAGGTTAGATCTTAGTCAATTTGAGAGCTTGGCTTCGAACAGTTATTGAGGCTAGTATGTTTAAATGTTATTAGGGTCTTAGTATAGATGCTCGGCAAGTGGCTACGTTGACTTAGTGGCTTTGGAGACAATATTGGTGCACATGAGAGCTTAGTACTTAGGTCAGCAATATGGTGAGACATATGGGTCGGAGTAGGAATGCTTGTCCTAGATGGGGCTGCAAGCTATTATTCTCTTTATGAATCCTTGGAGTCTTCGAGCTTAGCTGCGCATGATCGGTTCAAAGGGTTAATTCCTATCATTTGCTTAAGGGTCGGAAAGATTGGTCCTTAAATTTGAAGTGGTCTCTTGTTCCTGTTCTCTTACGGTACTAGCGGGCTCTTCTTCTTTTGGTCGGTAGGGAATTAGGTTGGATACATTAAAAGTACAGGAAACACCATATCTATCGGGTAACTCAATTTGGTAAGCATTGCAGTTGCTCTTCTTCAAAATCTTGAATGGACCATTAGCTCGTGGAGATAGCTTGTTCTATCTCAAGTATATAAATCATTCTTGGTTGAAGTGAATCAATACTAAGTTTCCTAGCTGGAAGGAAACAATTCAATGGCCTTGACTACCAATCTCTTATTATCTCTGATTAAACTTGGTGATATTCCTGGTCATAGATTAGTGTAGCTCATGCAATTCTTAAGCTTGGTCAACTCCGAATTGACTTTCTTTAGTAGCTACAGGGGTACTAATCAAATTTAGGGGATAGTAGGATTGAGGCCACTGACAACCTCAAATTGGGTCTTCCTAGTAGTGTTGTGGACAGTTTGGTTGTATGCGAACTCCACTATTAGTAGACACTGAGCACAATCCTTCAAGTTCTTTCTTACAACAGCTTTAAGTAGGTTACCTAACACCATGTTCACCACTTTAGTCAGACCATCAATTTGAGGGTAGCTACTAGAGCTAAATACAAGTTTAGTCCCAAATCTTCTCCAAACAGTCTTCTAAAAATAGCTTAAGAATTTTGTATCTTGATTTGAAACGATAGTCTTAAGAACTCTATGTAGTTGAATAACTTCCAACAAAAACAAATCAACAATATATAAAGTATCGTTAGTTTAAAGACACTGAATGAAGTGAACCATTTTGCTTAAGCAGTCCATTCCTCTAGAGGTCTAAGGTAACCTTAGGATAAAGTCCATGCTAAGGTCGGCCTAAGGTAAGGTTGGTGTTAGTAGGGGTATATACTCTCCATATAGCTCTCTCTTTCCTTTAGCCCTCTTGTACACCTAATAACTACCAACTACCTTATGGACATCCTTAGCCAAACCAGGCCAGTAAAAGTTCTTTTTCAATAGATTAGTTATCTTAGTCTCCCAAAAATGACCAAGTAGTTCACCATTATGAATTTCTCTAACCAACAACTCACGCGTGAAATGGTTCGGTATGTATAGCCTTCAATCTTTGAACAAATAGCCATGTTTGAGCTAATATCTTCCAACAGCAACTCTTTTCGGCACTACTTAAGAAAGGGACCAAAATGAGGATCATAAGCATACTACTCGGTGATAAGTAAAAATCCTAGTAACTTTGTCTACAAAGTGGTCAACAAGGTTTGCTGACATGATAAAGCATCAGTGACTACGTTGGCACTTCCTTTCTTGTATTGAATCACGTAGGAGAAACCTTTTATAAAATCTAATCACTTAGCTTGCCTCTTTGATAGTTTGTTCTACCTCCTAAGATGCTTTAATGACTTATGGTCAGGGTAAATAACAAACTCTCATGGCAATAAATATTGTTATCAAATAATATTGCCAAATAATAAGGGCTCAAAAAAGAGAGTATAACTCTTTCTCATACATAAAACAGTTCACGGTAGCACAACTAAGCTTCTCACTGCGATATGCAACTAGTCGTTGTTCTTGCATCAGGATGACACCAATTACAATACCTAACACATCGCATTCCAATTTAAAGGGTTTGTCAAAATCTAGCAATGACAAGACAGGGGCGGTAGTGAGCTTCTCTTTAATCTCCCAGAAGCTTTGTTCAGTTCAGTCACTCCATTTAAACCCATCACTCTTCTTTTTCAGCTCAGTCAAGGGAGCAGCTATGGTACTAAAGTTTTTAATGAATCAACTATAGAAAGAAGTAAGGCCATGAAAACTTCAAACTTCAATAACATTCTTCGGCGTTGGCTACTCTAAAATAGTTCGGATCTTCTCCTCATCAGCTCAAACTCCTTCCCCTAATACTACATACTTAAGAAAAATTACTTCATCTTAATAGAATGTACACTTTTTCAAATTCTCATATAACTTCTCAACTCATAGAATATTAAAAACTGTTCGGAGATGTTGAACATGGTTGTTTAGGTTGGCACTGTATACTAATATGTCATCGAAGTACAAGACCACACATCTTTTGATCAGATGTCACATCACATGGTTTATAAATCTCATAAATGTGCTCGGTGTATTTGTAAGTCCGAATAATATAACCAGCCATTCGTAGAGACCGTGCTTCATCTTAAAGGCAGTTTTCCATTTATCTCTTAACCTCATGTGAATCTAGTGGTAGCAACTTTAAAGGAAATCTTTGAAAATACCTTGGCGCTATGAAGCTCATCTAACATGTCATTGAGCCTCAGTATCGGATATCTGTACTTGACAATGATACAGTTAATTGTTCGACTATCGATATACATGTACCATGTATCATCCTTCTTTGGAATGAGCAGAGCTAGTATAATATAAGGGCTTATGCTCTCCCTCACATATTCTCACTCGATGAGCTCATCCACTTTTTTTTTAGCTTAGCGGCCTACTTAGGGTTCATTATATAAGCAGGTCGATTCGACAAGGTAGTGGCTGGTTTCAAATCAAGATAATGCTTTATGCCTTAAATTAGGGGTAATCCCTTAGGTAGTTCCTCAAGGAACAGGTTGGAAAACTTATAGATCAGCCTTCAGGTTTCATTTAGGATATCTTTCAAATCTCTCATCTCCAACAATCTTCGAATCAACAGAAACATAAGCTCATCAGCCTTCTTAGCAGCTCAGAGCTCTTTTTGTTGATCACTAAGACCTTTTTCTTACTAGCTCGAGTCAATTGGTTATGGGTCCCATTCACTTATGATTGTGTCATGGGTTACAACACAATCTTCTTTCCATCCTTAACAAAGGTATATGTATTTTTGTATCTGTCGTGAACTAACACATCAGCTAAACAACCAAGGTCTTCCAAGTAATAGATGCAAACCTCCTATAGGGATGACATCGCATACTACTTTATCCCAATACACATCCCCCACACTAAACGATATGGATACTTGATTAGTATATGTAGAGCACCCTTATCATGAAGCCAATGTAGCTTGTAAGGTCAGAAGTACTTAGAGGTCAACAATCCTAACCTCTGCAGAAAGGACTATGCAACCACATTGATACAACTTCCTCCATTCACTATGATGGTACACAACTGTCTCTTGATGGCACACTTAATATGGAATAAATTTTCCTTATAGTCTTTCTTAGAGTTTGGTAGGGAACTCAGTACTCGTCTTAATACTAGGGTTATCACTTCTCCTTAGTCATTATAGACACAAGTCTCCTCTTCCTTCTCAGCTTCGGCCTTTCCAACATCCTTCTCCTCTTCGATCTTGCTCTTGTCAGTGCTATCCACTACATCTCCTCAAAGTATTATGACATATCAAATCGGAAACTTAGTAACCATGTGTCTAAAGCCTAAACATTTAAAACACTTCACCTCACTAGTCTTCTGTCTAGAGGTCTATCCTTTCTCATGTCCTCAGGGTCGACCTTACCTTAATTTGGCTCTACTACCATTAAGTTGGTCATTCATCTCCTTGACTCAGAATGGTCTCCTTAACTTAGCTTGAACAGGTCGGTACAAAATAGGGGCTCGGGAAAATGTTGGTCCAGGTTGGTTCAGAGCACTTTTTCTTTGTTTTTTTACCCTCTATGCTATCTTAATTGCCTCTTCCAATATATAAAACCTCTACACTTTCACAATGTTGCAAATCTCATATTTGAGCATAAAAATATACCTCGATACTGTGCGGGACTTTAATTCTTCTACGTTGGCTTAAATTATAAGCATTTGGAACTCTCTCACATAGGTATCAACAGATCGGCCTCCTTAGTGAAGTTCCTACAACTTTGCAGATATATCTTGCAAGTAGGTCTTGGGCATAAATCTACCCCTTAACAATCTTTTCATCTCATCCTAAGTCCTTACTCCTCGTCTTTCATCCCTTACTTTGATTGCATTCGGATTTTTCCACCACATTGTGGCATATCCAGTAAACTTCAATGCAACAAGTTAAACCTTAACTACATGAGTATACCTATAGCAGTCAAACATTTTTTCTACCTTTTCTTCCCATTTTAAGTATTCATCGACATCTCCATTTTCATCGCACGGTAGAATTTAGACCATAACATTATCCAGTCCTCGAGGAGCTTAGAGTCCTCATTTTCGCACCTCATAATACTTAGCTTCTTCTTTTTCCTCTCCATTAGGTTCCACGTCTACTTTGTGATCATCCTTTTTTATCTCTTTCAACTCTAGCCTTCATTTAGCACATCGGTTTGCAACTCCTCTAGCTTGCTGGGGTCAAACTAGGTGATTAGCTTGGCCACCTTAGCCATACCGTCTCTCTAATACGTTTTCAAGTGGGTTATGCTATGGTACACCTAAGGTTGTTGCCTATTAACTTGCATCTCGGTAACTAAACTCTCAACAAGGTTAGTAAGTCTGTTGAGTTTGTCATCAACTAACCTAAGAGTATTATTACTATTTTGATCACAATCATGTTGAATACCATTACTTTAATCTCTAACAACCTTAGACACTCAAATCCAACATGGTATAATACTTTTTAAACAAATTAGCAACACAATACACAGGAAAACAATGCTACTTTACTACCTAAAACTTCAATTAACACACTAACAACTTTAATACCCAATAATCACTCGAATATGACAGAAATGAACGTGCTTTATTTTCGTAGTGAAAAACAGTGTAAGAATAAAGTAGCAATGAAACTACACTTACTAGCACATGAACCTCCACTATACGGCTCACAACTTTAACTTGCTTCAACTGAACATACTATACCAATTGTGGAAGGAACACAATAACCACCAATAGTAAATACTAACCAAAAACCTCACTATAACTTCGCACACTCCCTCTTGGAATTATGCTCTGATATCAACAAAGCTGATGTGTCTTCAAGGGTTGGACATATAGAGAAGCATTATAATGAAGAGAACCAAAAGAAAAAAAAAAAAAAAAAGAGCTAGCAAAGCTCAGGAAGCTATCAATTAGATATAATGCACCAATTGATCCTACTTGGCCGATAATCGATCAAATATGACTCACCAATCTGAATTATAGGGTCACCTACCACTATTCTTAGCTAAATAAATAGATAAGAGTTAAAGGGTAATGAGAACAATAAGGTTGCTCAAAGGGGAAAACTTGTAATAATCTGATATTAAAAAATGGTGATGATTGTGTATAAAAATGAATAAGGTTTATATATTAGCCTAATTAGGGTTACAAGCACATAGAAAAGATAAAAAGGATATTTTACAATTGAAATACATAAAATATACTAAAAGGGATAAAAGAGATAAAGATTATTTAGTAAAGAAAAAAATAAAGAATCTTTATGGAATATTATGCCAGAAGATACATGTCTCATGGTGCATAGTCACTCTAGAATATAGTACAACTCAAATGAAATGGAGAAAATGAGGGTATGCAGTTAGAGTCAACCTAATTTGGATAAAGTCAATCTTCGACCAATCAATTACTAATGAATATTCGCTATAGGCGAAGGTCGGATCCTAATTTGTTGAAGAGCTTAGCTTTAGACAATTGTTGAGGCTAGTATATTTGAATGTTGTTAGGGTTTCGGTAAAGATGCTTGGTAGGTTAGCACATCAACTTGGTAGCTTCAGAGATAATATTAGTGTACATAAGAGCTCAGTGCTCAAGTCAGCAATAGAGTGAGACATAGGGGTCGGAGTAGGAATCCTTATCTTGGATAGGTTGTGAGCTATTATACTCTTCATGAGTCCTTAGAGTCTTCGAGCTCAACTACACATGATCAATCTGAAGGGTTGATTCTTATCACGAGTACTTAAAAGGTGGCTCGTAGAGAGTAGTCTCTAATAAGACTCTACTAAGAGTTGGTCAATTTAGTAGTCAGATCAATACGAAGGAAAATACCAAGGTCTAAGGTAACCAAAGGGGAGGTATACCCTAAAGAGGTTCTTTAGATAGTGATGAGAATAAGAAGAAGGGAAAGGAGCTAACAATTTCATCTTTTAAGCTTAGTTAGGATGATGAATGTATCCTTAATAGGTTTGTTCATCGTTTAGATGCAAGCTATGATGACCTAGCAGTATGTCTATCCCTTTTCTTAAGCATGCTTTTACCAAAAGATAGGTAGGATGTTGAAATCAAAACCTTAGATATGCCCTTGAGGGGATGTTGAAGGTATTGTATCATTGTTTTTACTTTTTATACTGTAAGCGAAGATTTGTTTTTGCTTGTTAGGTATGCTACTAATCATAGAGCACTAATATCCTTATTTTATAGGCTTTAAGTAGTATAAATGCCTTAGCCATAAAATTGCATGCTAAATCGAGTCATGTAGATTAGCTCCACAGTGAAATGAATAATGTTGTCAACAATTGAGTGATGAAGCTGAAGTTCGATAATTGAATGCCAAGGTGGAGGAGGCAAACAAGTAGAGGAAGGCTAGCTTTGCTAGCATGGATCTTGTTCAAAGGGATATGAGGAGGACTAGTAAGAGAATTTAGTAAATGGCCATTGAGATAGATGCATTTTTCCAGTAAAGAGATAAGGTTATGCAAGAGGTGGTTTCAATATATGTGGTAGTGCAGTCAAGGAAAGAGGAGGTTAATAATATCATTCTTGCTTTAAAGAGGATGTGGGTAAGAGTGGCTAATGATAGAGCTTGGTTTTAGGATTTGGAGAAGTGTGTTTAAGAGTAGAACTAGTAAATTGGGGACATGGAATGTTTTATTTCTTGAGCAGAAGGAGATAAAGATGACTACTTCGCTAATGCTGAGTGGTAAAAGTACTAAGAAATGTCTACTAACACTCAATTGGAATTTTTCTAGGGACATGTTCCATAGATGTATCCTAGCTTGTCTTCAATTAGCTTACTAAGAATGTGGGGAGGGGTGGCCTTATTAATGTCCATGCGCCTTCAATTCCTTAAATTTAGCTAAGGGAAGTTGCTCTTAGAAATAATGATAGAGTCTAGTAGCTCTGTAAGTGTTGTTCATCGGTCTCCTCTTGAAGGTTAATTTAGTAATCTTGCCTCTATTGTAGATATTTTGTTTAAATTGGTTATATGATTCTTAGGCTCATGATCCTTTGCCTTTTTTATCTTTGTAATTCTACATAATTTTTGTAAGTGTCATTGCATTTGTTTATAATGGATTTTTTTTTCCTTTGTAAAGTATGATTGTTATTTTTGGCTACTTGGCTCGTATACCTACGACTGGATTTATGCTGCGTAGTGTAATGGTTAGGAAATGTAGTTGTATATGCACCTTGTAATAATTCGTTTGACGTGATAGCTCACACAACTACTAGTCTATAGAGTATTATATTATGGCGCTCACTTGTTAAGAGCTGGGCCTAAGAAAGTAAGACATTAACACTATTAAGTAGCTATAGGATTAGCAGGATACAATCATATCTAACGAGTACCTTCGTCAAATGCAAAGTCTAGTAAGAGGACTCCTTCTTCGATCTTGTTAAAAGGTGGGGGTAGTTTGTTTTATGGGTCTTTTGTAGATGACTTGTTGTCTGGGTTATTTGGCTCATAGGCTGTGCTTGCATGCCTTTAAATAAAGTGAAGGGTTTTGTGAGTGTAACCTTTATAAGGGTCAGTTTTCTTGTAGGCTACCTCTATATGCCTATGAAAAGGTAAGAGGATATAAATGCAACCTGTTTAAGGATTGGCTGAGCCTATGGACTACCTATGTGTGCCTTTTGTCAGGCAGGAGGTTTAAAGATGCAATTGTGGTAATGGTTAGCTCTACTGGAGGTAAGAGATTATGATATGGCCTTTGTATGGGTTAATTATGCTTATAGACTACCTCTATACACCTACCGAAAGGTGAGAGATTTAGAACATTTGACCTTTGGTAGAGGTCGGTTCTACCTAGAGGCAAGAAATTCATGATATGATTTTGTAAGGGTCAATTATGCTTATAAGCTACCTCTATATGCTTGTTGTAAGGTCAAAGGTATGGAACATCGACCATTGGTAAGGCTCGGTTCCTCCTAAAGGCAAGACAGAATTTTAAGATTATTAGTTGATATATTGCTATTTTCTATTAATTATTATAATAGCAATTATGGTTCACATTTTCATGCTTTTTTAGTTACAACTCATTATATCTAAACTTGATTAGATCAATTAAACTTGTCTATGATTTTTTAGTTTAGAAGACATTATAAACAACATGAGCCTAAAAGGATTAATTAAGATCAGTCTGATAAGATCGATATAAGAAAAAAGGGAAGAAAGAAGACATGGATCTTCCTATCCTTGATGAGGAGTTCATTAAAGATTGTACCCCTTTTCTATGCTTGAAGCAACATCAATCAACCTTCCAAGTTGTTGAATCGAGTACGATGTGTACCATAATGTTTATAGAAATGGATGCAACTCTAATACCATAATGTGAGATTTTAGATTTTATGCTTCTCTTCCTTCAAATCTTACTTACTTCTACAAGAGATTAAGCTTTAGAAGTGGCACTCTCCTCAAAATAGAGATGATAATAGACTTAAGCAATCTTCAAAAGAGACTACAAAGAATTTCCTTAACATTAAGGCAATTGTTCTTAATGAATGAGACCAAGTTCCTATAATGTCAAATGGAAGAGATAGCCCTTCCTCCTAATACTCTAAGTTCCTTTGACTTTGATCATTTTAAGAACATCCCAAATGAGGAATTTGACCTCCTTTTTTTATTCTATTGACCATTAAGATTTGCTTTAATTCTCCTTACTATTCCAGCTATTTAAATTTCTTTTTATAAAGGTCTTATAGCTATCAATTCTAGAGAACCTTAACAGATTAAGCTATCAATGGGTATATTTGATTGCATGTAGTGTAGCCTTAGTCAGCTAGATATGTCTACAATAGATTACTTAATCAACTACTACATAGCTAGTCGACTGCCATAGACTTAGTTTGGCTCCCTTTTTAGCTCTATATCAATGTCTTTGCATCAACATCTAAAGTTAAGCTTAGTTAACTTTAAGGAAAATTATTTCTTAGATAAAAGAATGTTAAAGGTCAAGTATTAATTATGGAAGAACTATCATTTTCATGAATTGTGTTCCATAACTTCACTTGCATAGTTAACAATAGTATACTATGTTACATAGGGTAAATTACAAGATGCCTCCAATAACTTCTCAAATTACACCTATGCCCTTACTTTTTGATATGGAGCAAATTCTCCCACTAACATGCATGGAGGTCACTTATTTTACATTCGTGAATACATCTTTATAGAAAATATTACAAAGCATAGCCACATTAGAAATACTAATTAGTAAAGCAATTAAGATAATATTCTTCCATAGGGATTGAAAAAGTCTAATTTCTTCTCCTCATATAAAGTTAGAAAGAGAGAGAGAGGGAGAGATACGTCATTGATTTGCAAAAAGGAAAACATGGAGCTAAAATAACCAAAAAATAAATATTATGATAAATTACACAACTTGCCGCTATAAATATTAAAAATTATAGAGATCCCTACCTTTTTAAAAAGTAAGCACTTCTCCTCATGTAAAGTTAACGTAACAACTTACAAAGAAATTTTAGGCGACGTAAATGCACATAGATGTTGACATGGTATTTAGTCAATTTTAAAAACAATAAAAATATAGAAAATAATTAAAACACATAATTTTTTTTCAATTAAAAAAAAGAATGAAAAATGGGTATTTTCTTTCTTTCTTTCTTTTTTTTTTACACATTGAGGATAGTGCATGTTTAGTTTACTAGATGCATAAGTTATATTGAACTTAATTTTACGTTTATAAATATATTGAGCCATATAAAGAAATTTGACTATAGTCTTTTTGTATTGAATTTTCCACCTTAATTGGGTCTTCTAAAAATGAACCTCGATTTTTCATTTTCCTTCTTATTTTACAAAGAAGTTAAAGAATAGATGGTCTAGGAAGATTTTTTTTTCAGTAAATAAAGGTGTTGATTGTGGTTGAATCAATTAGAAGAGATGAGATGAGATGAAATGGGCTTCCACTCCTTGGGGGAGGTCTAGATAGGCTCTAATCTAGGTAAGCTCCTTACTCCTTGTTACTTGTAAAAATCCTTTTATAGATATATCTACGAAGGCCTCTTAATGCTAAGTTAGCAAGAAGGATAGGGAGATAGAGATTAGGAGTTCACCGAGTACTACCAATCCTTAAGGATGATGATCAAGTGAGGGTATGTTGTGAATACTAAGAGGAATGTATATGAGGGTTTTGGAACTAGAGATCTTTTTACATATTGGCCTTTTACACTACTTATAGTGTGAAGAGGTATAATTACCTGGATACGTGTCGGGTTAGAACTCATCCATACTTGGCAGTAAGTAAGGGATATGCATTGCGGAGGTAATAAGGTGGCTTTGAGAATTGGTTAGCTATGACCATGTTGATAACCACGTCTGTGATTTGGAGATCTCACATATTCAAGATACATCAGTTGTGCGTAGTATTGTGGATGTCAAGAAATACTTAATGAGTTGAGGTAGAATGTCAGTACTAGAGATAAAAAGGGGCGAAGAGATAAGAGCAAGGTGGCTTAAGTACATCATGAACAACAGGTTAAGCCTTAAAAGAAGCTTACAGGGTAGGGAGCATCATTGCCCCTTATGCTTGGATTAGAAGGTGGAGTAATTCCTTGCATCCCGAGCTCGGCTAAATTGTTGGTGGAGTTCTTAGATGTAAGGAGAGCCTCAGGGATGGTGCTTGCTAGGGTAGTCGTTTGAGTCCTTGAGAACAGGTACTTAGAAGATAGATCTCCACAGGGCCTAGAAATGGTGGAGATGTCCAAATAGGTTGAAACACTTGAGGAAGATAAGGAGTTCAGTCCTTTAAGGAACATAGGGAGTTCAATCCTTTGAGCTCCGATAGGCCTTTAGAGACCTTTATTAGACTTAAGTCTCAGGCCTAAAGAAAATTCAATATCAACACTTACTTCTCCCCCTGCCAAAACTTTCCTCAACATCAATGATGCAATAAGAGTAGGTCTATCATGTGCATAAGCTTTAGGTGAGCAAGGTTTTGTTCCAAGCAGGGTGTCTACGTTGGCCCTTAGGTGAAGTAACGCTTGACAAGGCTAATCTTACCATATAATGATTTTTTATTATGATTGATGTGATTGTTGAGCTACTCGAGATGCAATGATATGAAGGTAGCAAAGCCTCAAAAGGTTGAGGAGGTTAAGGATGGTAGCTTATAGGGAGACCTAGTGAGGAACTGTAGGTTGGCTCGGGGTGGCACCTATGCTTAAGAGCAATAAGGGGAGTCTAAGGCAACCTCCTAACACATCGGAATTCAAACCATTGATGTGCCAAATGATGAAGAGCCCGTATTATTAGCGTACTATGACAAACAACTGGTCATGCAACAGAAGCCTAAACCTTTTGTGGACTTAACTAGGAGACCCATGTAGTGGATGGATTAACTTCATGCCAAGTTCTAACACTTTTTTTTCTAAGAAAAGCCATACTATGGCTCCTACAAAGTTGCTCCAGCGACACAATGAGGTGATCTGATGTTGTTAATTTTTCTCAAAGTGCTTCATGCTGGTCATTTAACTAAAACCATGTTTCTACCTTTGTTGTAGTTGTACGATATGTTAGATTATGTGATCATATACAACCGTGAGTATCAGTAGCTAAGAAGGGCCAAGTGAGGGCTAATGTGAGAAGGCTTTGTGAGGCGTTAGAGGAGGAAAAGAGGCAACATGGTGACCCGTTAACTACATATGGAGATCTAAAGCACTAACATTAAGAGCTCAAGGAGCAGGCCATGAAGTTGGAGGTTGAGATTAAGGAATCCTAAACCTCAGCCAAGTCTTTTAGAGAAGAAGTAGCTAAGTTGCGGGCTAAGCTTAAGGGTAAGGATAGAGAGTGGGAAAGAGCTCGAGCTAGTTTCGCTCAAAGGGAAGTCGAGCTACAAAGTAGGAGGGGTCTATTTGTTGAGGTAAAGTGCAAGCTTTTCTTCGAGACCTTGAACAACCTCTTTGTGGAGAAAACTATAAGTAATACTAGCTTTGCATTAGTTAAAGAGGCTCGAAAGCAAGTTTGTGAGCACTTCCCAAGGGTAAACTTGACCTTCCTGAATTGGCTTGATGACCTAGATGTTAGTGGTGGTAGAGAAGAAGAAGCATCTTTAAAGGGCTCTATAGAGGGGAGCTTTAACGATGGTAGGAATGAGGAGGCTGGTCAAAAGGAAGATGAAGAAATTTTAGTTGTGGACTAGGTCATAGTATCCTTTCTTTTTGTTTATTTGTTCTTTTGTTTTTGTTTAAATATTATGTGTAGCTCAAGTGGAATGCTAGTTTCTTCTTCTTTGGGAGGGGGGATTGGGATGCTGATCTTCCCTCCCCCCACCCCCCCTTTGGCGTAAGTAATCGACTAGATTAATGGAATTCTCCTCTTATTTAGTTCATTTCCATTCTACTTTCCTCTTTTGTTGTCTCATTTTTTCTTGGTTGTATTATTGTCCTCAGTGTTCTAATAGGGACTTAAGTTGTTAAAGTTTCTTAAGTCCTTGTTCATGCTCGTTACTTAGCTCATTCACTTATGTGCTAGGTTGTTCATACTTAAATTTTCTCAAGCACAATGTGCTTGAGTTGTATGTGGTTTGTCTTTACGAGGTGTAAAGTAGGTGGGTTGGCTCGAGCAATTCTCTATTGACATCATACAATTTATTGGGGTGAGTGTACCTTAGGTGGAGTGCATGTGTAGCAATCATACCGTCTTCTACAATACCACTTCTAAAAGGCATTTAATGCATGTATAGTGCGTTGATGTTTCTTATAAGTAGGGGTTTGGTGGGGGTTAGTTGGGCTACCATTCAATCTAGGTCGTTGGATAGGTACTACGTAGAAGGTTGGGGTTGTGTTGGACCCTTTATATAAAAGGTGCATGTGTCATTTTTTCTCCACTTCAAATACATTCCAACATTCTTCTATTAAGAGATGATTGAGAGCTAATACTTTCTTTTGCTTTGCTATGAACAAGTTGAGCATGATTAGAGTAAGAGAAAGGGTATTGAACTCAAGAGGAAGGCATCGGGTCCTCCGATGTCCTCATTCAAGTGGTGATCATGAGGTATAGGGAGTCACTCGATAGTGAAGGGTGGCCCTCGAGTGGTAATCGGGGGGTATACGTAGATCTCTTTATTGAGTCTTCATCCAAGCCATAGTCACTCGTGTAAGGGTGAGACCTTGAGTGTACATCCACCACTTATTGGGGGTGGCTTCACTATGAGAAGTGTTCATCTACACAAAGTTGTGAGTTGAGCCTTTTAGTGTTGCTTCTCAAGTTCTTGTACAGATGGGGCTTTCATAATGATTACAGTAGCAGAAGAGGCCTCTTTCCCTACCTTGTTTTTTATTACCAAGGTAGCTTGGAAGATCTTAGTGGGATAATGTGGAACTCCTTATGTTGCTTTGTAGGTAGTGTTGATGGAGAGGGCATATCAATCTCGAGAATCCCTCTTAAGTCACTCCTATAGAAGGTTAGCTTATCTAGGTAGAGTGGGGCTTGCTTTTGAAGCTACCATGCTTATGAAGGTGTAGCCATCAGCTCGATTGAAACTTAAGGATGCAGTCATGTTTCCCCTAATGGAGGCTAGAAGTTAGGTCAAAGTTGAGAGTAATTCATCTCAAAGAGAAGCCTCATGTAGGTTGTTGAGTCAAAGTTGAGAGTAGACATTAAGATTTGGTTCTAAACAATGAACTAAGAATTGGCCTTATGCCTCTTTCTTATAACTCTTATTTTGCTTTTGTATGTATTTGGGGTCTGGATGCCAACTTGTAAAGCCTTGAAATGCCTCTTTGTTTAATGAAATCTTGTTTCGTTTTATATCCACCGTCTAATCTTTTTTATTTGATTCATACTCTCTCTTTTGTTTTCTGCTTCAAGTTTAAGACTTCAAGGAATGTGTAATTAAGCCTTACGAACTTCACCAAATGAGCTTGCCTTCACCTATGATTGAAGCCTTAATCCTTATGATGTTGGTGCAAATACCAACTCATATGAGGTACTTAGGAATGAAGGTTGACCTAAGGTAAAGGTGTGGTAAGGACCTACATCGATGATTAGTGCATTGCCCGTAGTGTTAATATAGATACTAACCCAGTGTACGCGTGTAGGGATGAAAATAGACCCTAGTATAAGAGAGTGGCATAGGCCATTGATAAGCAAGAGATGAATTAGACAAGTGTAAGAAGCTTATCATTGCGTTAATCAAAATTGAGGGTTATAGATGTAACAAACACATTACAAGACTTAGTTAAAATATGGCTTTAAGTTATCGGCATTCCATACTCTAGAGATGGGTTGCTCGCCGAGGGTTTCTAGCCTGTACGCTCCTTTACCTGAATCTTCTACAATGTGCACTGGGTCTTCCCAATTAGGGCAAGCTTACCCTATCCTTCACGTAAGTTAGTGGCTTTTAGTTTCCTATGCATTAGCTATCTTGGATGGAAGACCTTATGCCTTACTTTCTTGTTGTAAGATCGAGTCATGCGTTATTGATAAGCCATTACCTAGGAGTACAAGATGTTAAGTACCTCTTCGATGGTGTTAAGGCTCACCTTGAAGGCTATGTGGTTAGTATTTATGTCAAAATTCTAGACCTTACTTGTAGGTAACTTAAGCTTAATAAGGAGGATGACTTTCAAGTCGAAGGCCAAACGAAAGGGGGTCTCCTTCGTAAAGGTTCTATGAGTTGTTCAATATCTTCAAAGTACATAGGGGAGTTCATTCGTACAACCACCTCTAGCTTGCTTGACCCTTTTCTTTAGGCTTTTGAGGAAGATCTTGTTGATTGCCTTGACTTAGCCATTGGTTTGTGGGTAAGCAATTGAAGTGTAATAAAGCCTTATGTTGTTCTTCTCATAAAACTCCCAAAACTTATTATTGTCAAACTATCTGCCATTGTCAATGATTAATGTATAAGGAATCCTAAAGTGGGAAAGGATGTATGTGAGAACAAAACCTTTTGTAGCCCAGGCTGTGATGGTTACCACTACTTGGACTTTTACCTACTTGATGAAGTAGTTAACTACCAATAGGATGAATTGCCTAACTTCGGATGCCTTTAGGATCTGGCTAAGCACATTTAATCCCCATTAGGTAAATGGCTAAGGGCTTGTCATAAGGTATAAGTTAAAGCCCGGTATATAGGAGATCGAGGAATGCTTCTAGCATTGGTGGAATTTTTGAACTAAGGCCTTAACATCTTCTTTCATTGTTGGTGTAGTAGCTCAGTCTTAGGGCTCGAATGTACAAGTCTTGAGACTATATGTGATTACTACACACTCCTGTATGGAGTTCCTCTAAAGCATGGATGTCTTCTTTAGGTCTAAGAAACTAAAGGAACGGCATGCTCTAGACTCATCGGTACAATACATTGTTTATGAGTGCATAGTTGGCTATGGCATTACCAAATAACATATTGTTAAGTTATTAACAATTAGCTATAAACTTCAATGTTTACAAATAAAAGGAAAAAGGAAACCCTAACCCTAATTTATACGTGAAAGTTCCAAACTCTTTACTTCTACTCGATCTTTATGTAATATTTCAGTCTTTAGATACATTATGATGGGATCCATCTAATAGGGTTGAGAATCTACTAGTTAGATTTCAAGGACCTCTTGCTCTCATCCTTATTAAACCTAGATGTTTTTATTTGTGATTTTGATGAGAACAAATCTATGCAAGCATGGCTAATCAATTATTGCTATAAACCATTTTGTATATTCTCATAAGAACTTTATGAATTATATTTTTTAAGGAAGTAAAATTAACTTGGAAATATTTTACAACTTATTAAATTGATTCTGATGTTGTTGAAAGAAGAAAAAATAATAAAAAACTGTCTACTGTATTTAGGTGTGTTTTTTTAGTTGTTCTAGCATAAACTGTTCAATTGGTTATGCTGGAACCATTTAGCTAGTTGCTTAAGGAGTTCTATGATTAGTTGTAGGTTATGGAATGTGTAACTAGTTATCTTTAGACAATTTGGCTGGTTGATGCAAGTTAGTAGGGTGTAGACTATGCGGCTGCTTGTCCTTGGACTATCAGATAGGTTGATGCAAGATAATAAGGTGTATTGGACTGTATGGTTGGTTGTTCCTAAACTGTCTGACTGGTTAATGAAGGTTAGTGAGCCATGATGAACCATGCGATTGGTGACTTAAAGACCATCCAAATGGTAACCTTATTTAAATGGATTATTCAGCTGGTCTGATCATAACCGTTTGACTGGTCCATATAGAAATTAGCCATTACAATACATTTAATGTAAGATGAACAAGGCCAACAGTTAGATTTTTGCTAGAGGATATATATGCAAGTTTATGGGCAGTTGAAGTACAATTAATAGAGATATATTCCTACAATCATTCCTCTTGTCTGCTTGTACTTTATTCTAATTGTTTTGTACTCATTATTTGTAATCTTTTGTAAATCCTAATATAGTGCCAAGCTTCATATATGTAGTTTTTACTCAAGAGAGCACTATACTAAGTGATTAAGAGTTTTTGTAATTGTGAGACCATTTGTGATAAAGATAAGGTGTAGGCACTTGTGCCTTTGAGATTGTCATCAATAAAAAAATGTGTATGATGACCTTGTTGAGGCATCGAGTGATCGTAAAGAGTAGAAATCAGTTTAAACTTAACGTTAAAATTTTGGGCTCGATTTCTCTATCCCTTTGTCTTTATATTTCTATAACCTAATTGTTCTTAAATATTTCCACATTGCATCTATTTGTCGATTTGATCAAAGATTGTTATCAAAGAAAAAAGTGGTCATTAAACTCAATTCACCCTTCGTCTTGAGTTCCTAGCGTAATATTTCAGTCCTTTCATGTTACGTTCGAGGAGATACTGTATGAAGAGTGGTTTGTCACGGTCATGTTGTGCAGGGGCGATGGATGAGGCCAGTCTAGAGAGCCTGTTCACTTCTAGGCTTTCTGCTTAAGTGATTTTATTAATCTTCCGAGAGGTTAACCCATAATGAGGTCCTAGACTATTTATAAGTATTTGATCATTCTTTCCCCTTTGGTCCCGTACTCATTCCTTACCTATTGAAATATTAACATAGAATCTAAATGGATGTCTAACTTCTCCGCTCCTATATCATTAGCTATCTTTAACCCTGTAATGAGTACCTCCTATTCAACTTTGTTGTTATTCGTTGAGAAACCAAATTTCAAGGCATAGAGTACTTTTGTTCCATACGGGCCCTGCAATGTTATGCTGGCCCCACTCAAACCCACCCACACTTCCTCTCCCCCCCCCCCCCCCTCCGCCCCGCCGCCTTAGTGGAGGAACCATCGACATGGAGTAATATCTTGATCTCTATGCGTGGTTCTTCTTCTCCAGTATACTCCGTAATGAAGTTAAAGAGTATTCACACCTTAATTGCTTGCTGAGGATGAAATTAAACATTGTGGGCATTGAGCTCGAGGGCATATTTCATCATTCTACTTGAAGCATCAGGCTTTTGAAGAATCACTTTAAGCGATTGGTTGGTTAAAACAATGATTAGGTGTGATTGGAAGTAGGTCCTAAATTTTTGCTAGGTGAATTTCTCGATCTTAGTATATGTGGTCTCTGGCCCTTGTAAGATGTAGCTAATGTAATAAACAAACTTGTGTTCGTATCCATCTGCTTAGACGAGTGCTAAAGATAATGTTTTGTTACTAACAGTAAGGTAGAAAAACAATTCTTTGCTGGGGATAGGTTTAGAGAGCACTAAAAGGCTCTTAAAGAACTTCTTTAAGTTGTTAAACACTTGCTGGCACTAATTTGTCCAACGAAACTCGGAGGGGTCCTTTAATAACTTGAAGAATTCTAAGCATTTGTCAACACTTCGAGATACGAAGCGGTTTAAGGCAGCAACTCTTCCTACGAGGTATTAAAGCTCTTTTATTGTTTTTGGGGATGTCATGTCATGAACTACTCAGATCTTGTCCAGGTTACCTTCGATTTCTCACTTAGTGACAGTGAAGCCGAGAAATTTTCCTTATGCTACCCAAAAAACACATTTTTGGTGGTTAAGCTTCATTTGGTAATAGCGGAGAGGGTTGAATGTCTCGACTAAGTCTTAGATATGGCCTTTCTTTTTCTTGCTCTTAACAATCATGTTATCAACATATATCTTGACACTTATACCTATTTGTTATTTAAAAATGGTAGTGACTGATCTCTGGTACGTGGTCCTTGCATTCTTCAAGTCAAAAGGCATGACTTTATAGTATAAGTATCGAAATCCATGACAAACAAGATATAGACTTCATCTTTGGGTGCCATTCAAATTTGATTATAACCTAACTAGGCATCCATGAAGCTTAGGAGGGTGTATCTTGAAGTGGAGTCAATAAGTTAATTGATATGGGGAAGAGAGAAATAGTCTTTAGGGTAGGCTTTGTTTAAGTTAGTGTAGCTGACGCACATGTGCCACTCAGTACATCGAAGTAGTCAATTTCAGTATTAATAATTAGAGCATCACTATGCGGGTAATCTACACCCTGCTTGTCATCTATGGTGAAGCTAATGGCGGTGTCAATCTTTTGCTTCTTAGTCCATATAAGGTAAACCTCGTAGTTGGTAGAAATGGAGGCAATATCACCTGCGAGGCCTTGGCTGCCAAAATGATGTTCACTTATCCTCTTCGATCATGATGATTTTGATCATTAGTGGTGTCATCCTTTTGCTGGTTCTATTGCTATTGTTGTTGTTGTTGCTCGATTCAACGAAGTTGGGTCGGTCACTAGATCTGGTTTATCTCATTTGCAACTAGGTGGTCAATGTGGCTTTTGTGAGCAAGGATTTCGATCGCATTCTTGAGGTAGCTGCACTCATTAGTGTTGTGGCCATGAACATGGTTGTAGTTGTAGTATTTATTAGAGTTGTTTGCCTTAAGCGTTTCTCTAACATTGGGAGGTTGGGGGAGTTACCGTCGGACCTTATAGAAGACCTCTCCAAAGGGGCTATTGAGAGGTGTATAATAAGGGTAGTCTGCAAATCTTTGTTTTTGTCTATCTCTTCGTTCATTAGATGAAGGCTACTTAGTTTCTCGCAAGCCTAACTGATCTTTGGCTAAGCCTCAAACATTGCCATCAATTTCAAATCTAGCTTTAATAGCATCTTCATGGGCGACGCACTTCTCTACCACCTTCATGAACTTATCGAGTAAGTTTGGTTTGTTGAGGGATACTATGTCAAAGAGTTTCCCTCTAAAGTCAATCCTTGTGATTAGAGCCTGGATGGTTATTCTCGTATCAAGCTTTGAGACCTAGAGCTTTATACCATCAAAGCATTCTAGGTATTCATGCAAGGACTCATTGGGTTGTTGTCTTGCGTTATAAAGTGTAGAGGAGTCCTTACGTGAGACTTTCGAGCTAAGGAAGTACTGCTGGAATTTGCTCGCCAGTCATAAAAAAATGTAATAGAGCCATCGGTAGGGGTATTAAACCATAGCAAGACCAACTTTACTAAAGTGGTGGGGAAAGCTTTGCACATGATGGTATCAAAGAAATTATGAAGGCTCATCATGGTGCAAAAGTGGACTAGGTGATCGTGTAGATCACTTGTCTCATCATATGTATTGAGATAAGGAAGCCTTACACTTGTAGGTAGAGTCTCCTTACGAATGAATGGCGTAAACAGGCTTTTCGCTATTGACTAACACAACCCTTGAGCTGATGACCAACTTTCTTTTGGTCTTGTATGCTAGATGCGCAACGAATGTGCTCGCTCAGTTGCTCAACATTCATGTCCTCAAATGCCTTTGGAGAGTGTTTTAGGGATAAGTCTCCACCAGGTTTGCTTGTTGCAGAACGCTTGTCTTGCGTTTGTGTTTTAACATAATTGCAATTCAACTAATGATGTAGGTCTTTAGTTACTTACTAGTCATACTAAACTTGGTCACATGAACATGCTGGGTGTAAAGTTTATAGGTCATGAGTTCTGTTCGGCTATGATGGTAAGCTGATTGTTGCTTGGTGCATTTTTCAGTAAGGCTACATCCCTATGAAGGGCTACATTATACTCCTTGGTCTTATGATTATCTTTAAGTAGTTGTTGGATAAGCAATCTAAGTTGTTACATTTGATGAGCTTGAGTTCTTAAAGCAAGAGGTGTTGGTGAACGCCATGGTAGTGGCAACTTGTTACCATCACCCAACTGTGATGTGTTAGCATCACTTAACTATGAAGCTTGTGGATTGGTATTTTTGCTCTTAGCCATCTTTATAGAGTGGCCTAGAATGGTAGGCGCCAAAATGTTGATTATGATTAAATCAACTAAAAGAGATAAGATGAATTGGGTTTCAACTCCTTAGAGGAGGTTCAAATGGCCTCTAATTTGGGAGAGCTCCTAACTCTTCATTACTTGCAAAAAGCCCCTTTATGGATATATCCATAAGGGCTCTCTGAGGCTCAAGTCAACAAAGTGTATTGTGAATACTAACAGGAATGTGTGTATAGGTTCCAAAACTGGAAATCCTTTTACTTATTGGCCTCTTACACTATTTACAATGTCAAGAGGGACAACTACTTGGATATATGTTGGCTTAGAACTCATCAGTAGTTAGCGGTAGGCAGGGGATATACGCCGAGGAGGTGATAGGGTGGCTAGGAGTTGATTAGCCATAACCATGCTAGTGGCCACATCTATGATCTTAGGATCTAACATCTTTAGGATATATCGGGTATATTGACCTTACTACGGATATTAGGGCATAATGAGCCGAGGTAGAATGCTGGTACTATAGACAAGAAAGGGTGAAGAGATAAGAGAGAGTTGGTGTAAGTGTATCACGAGAGACGTACTAAGCCTTAGAAGAAGCTTGCGAGGTAGAGAGCATCCCCATCCCTCATGCTTAGACTAGATGGTGGAGTGATTCCTCTCATCCAAAGCTTGGCCAAATTGTTAATGGAGTCCTTGGATTTAGTTCAAGCCTTAAGGATGATGCTCAATGGGTGCTCAGAGGATGAATCTCTACGGGGCCTATAGATGGCGGAGATGTCTAAGCAGGTCAAAACACTTGAAGAAAGTAGGGAGTCTAGTCCTTCAAGCGCCAATAAATCTTTAGAGATCTCTATCAAAGTTAGGCTTTTGATTGAACCAAAATTAAGTATCGACAAAAAGTCTGGAAAAATTACCTTCAAATAAGTAAATGTTGTCACAACTTTATTGTTTATTTTTTTTCTTTAATTTTTTGTAGTCGATCTTACGTTTCTTTCGTTAGGTAAAGAGGGTAGCAACATGTTAATCATTTTTTACTGAAAAATAGGTTAGTCGCTTTTATCCATTTCCCATTACATTTTAATTTTATGTTTTTAGTTATTTTTTATATTCTTTAACTTTCTATATTTTTAGTATTTTTAAAATTAAATATATTTAAATAGATACCATATCACTATCCGTGTGTATCCATGTCACCTAAAATTCCCATGTAAGTTGCCAAGTCAACTTTCTAAAGGGCTAAATGTTGACTTTCTAAAATGACGTGAGTCCATATAATTTTTAAGATTTTTATAGATTGTCATATAATTTACTCTAAATATTATAACAAATCACCGCAATGTATATTCAAAATTAAATAAACGTTTTACTCATGTTTGACTTTTAATGCATGTTTCCTTGTGTTATTTCATTTTTATTACTTCTCTTCAAGAATCATTAAATGAAAGGAAAATGATTTTGATTACGGAAGTTTGTTGAGAATTTTGTTTCCAAGTTGACGTCGACAGTAATAATTACTTTCTTATTTAGCAACTTTTATTTTGGGAGGGGTGGTGGGGGGCAGATGTAATGCTATGTTATTTAATGGCTTTGACTCGGAAATTATCCCCATCCAGCAATTATTACTCTAGATGAAAGCCATAGTTGGCACTCGATAAATGAAATTAACGGTACTAGTACTAACCGATTGCACTTCTCCGTTGCCTCTGCCACCGTGTCTAGCTGATAAAACTGGATTTCCATCGACGTCATGCTCCACAGAGATGAAGTTAATGACATCACCCATATGTATTTTCATCACCCCAGAAGCTCCCTTATGATGCCAAAGTTTTCCACCTTGGCCTCCAAATGGACCAACTTTTCTCAAAGGATATAGGAGAGAAATCGGCTCAAAATGTGCTCTAAGTGCATTAAGACGATTTTTACCACACCGACCATAAAAACCAATGATTTTGCCACCAGTTAGAGGAGAAGAGAAGTACTTCCCCTTTTCAATGCCAAATGGTCCATACGTAACTCTATTGCTTTGAAATGTTAGTGATTGAATACATAAATCACCATCTTCAATGTAACCCGAAAATGAAGTTAGATACTCATCGCTTTCTAATTTGATCTGCCAACAGTCATGAATGTAATTAGATTAAAAAATATATATCAATCATGAGGTTAGGTAAAATAATAAGCTGATCGAATTCAAGCAGTAAAAAAGAAACATTACTTCGAGTAGGTTATACATCAATACAACAAATTAAAGATAAAAGTACATTGCTTTAATATTAATTGAGTTGCGATACATCTAAATCAAGTTATTTAAACTTCTATATTTCAGTAGCTGCATCTAGATCTAGGGAAAGGTTGGGTTTGACCGATCAACTAGATCAAAACCAACTTGACGGTCCACTGAATTGGTCTAAACTCGTAAGTCATTGAACCGTAGTTTCTAATTAAAAAAATGAAAAAAAAGAAATTTTTTATAAATTTAATTTAAATATTATCTTTAATTAAAATATAAAATAAAATTGAATATATATTATTACTTATATTTATAAATTAATATCAAAATCGAATAATATATGAGTTTATAAAAAAAAAATTATTAAAACCTATATATTTTAATATTGATAAAAGTAGACGGTTATAGTATAAAATATATTACTTTAACTACTAAAAGAGTTTTTCAACAAAAAAAAAAAAAACTACTAAAAGAGTTCGAGATATAAGATATCACAAGTTCCATACGATCTTGTCTAATTTTTGAAAGAGTAACTATTTTTGTAAATAATATATTTTAATGATTTATAAAAATGTAAGTGTATTTATGATTTAATACTATTTAAAGTCATAAGAAATATATTTATGCTATATATAAAATGATGAATGTATTATAAATATTAGATAGATACTATTCTTTTTACAATATCAGTTTAACTCCCATATATATTATATTGTTTTCTAAAGTTTCCTTTAAAGTAATAAAAGAGCATAGTAAGCATTATTTATCATAAATCAAATCCTACATTGATTATATTGGCAAGCTTTCCTTGAGATGTTGCATATAGAAAAAGGTTTACTTACTCAACTAATTAATCATGCGTATAAAATAATAATTATGCATTATTGAAAATGCAAATTATTAATATCATACCCAACAATTAATAGTGTACGAATCATTAATCTTAATATTGAACCATTAATAAACTAAAATAATCAAAATTTTAAATTCTTATGATTTGTTAATGGTTTTTTAAATAAAAAATATTTTTTTCCAATTAAAAATAAATTAAACAGTTCACAAGCTGAAAACCCACCCATTGAACTGTCGGATTAAGTGAATAGGCTTAGAACCAACCTAAGCTAGGTCGGTCCCTATTCAAGGGGGACTAAGCCCTTGACTCAGTTGGTTTGGATCAGGTTTAACCTAACCCCAAGTCTAGCTACATCAAATAAATCACTAAAATAGGAAAACCACTATTAAGGGTGTAAAATAAGGAAAGAAACATTTTCAATTACTATATAAAATGAATAAATAAATACAAATATATATGTGTTTATATTAGATGTCTTAAAACTATATCAGGACATCCTTAGAGAGAGAGAAAGAGTAAACTACTAAGGTGGAAAAAGGGACCTTAAGATTCTTAACAAAATCTAAAATTTTGTATTATATATTAGATAGTACAAAAAGTTTATTTCAACGGACAAAAATAAGCATATTAAAATTTCATATTTTGTACTACACGTGTAATATCCCTTATAAGTGCAGTACCATGTGAATTGTGGAAATGAGTTATACTAATTGATAAAGTTAGGGTGGTAAGTATCATGTTAACATCAAGTAAAAATTTATAGGTTAAATAGTTGAAATAGATAAATTAGTATTTATTGATATGCTTATTCATTGCTTTTAGTATAAGATATTACAAATGGTACTAAAGGCAACATTCTACCAATAAGTGGATGATTTAGATTTAGCCCCAATTTAGAGAAGAGATTTAAGAATACAATATCCTACCATAGGTGAATGATTTGAATTTAACCTTAGTTTAAAGAAAAAATTTGAGGAGAGCAAAGAGCGTTATTAAGATGATTCTTTATTTACTCTTAAGATGACTTAGAGGTAAATGGCGGTTTAAATCATATGTTAGAAGAAGGAAAGAATTAAGCTTAATTATAAGGTCTCACAAAGACAAAAAGATTGTGATATCAATATGGATTGTAGGATTGAGTTGTACCAATATATAAGGTTAGGTGATGAATTCCATAGTAACATTAGTTACAAAATCTTTTAAGTTAAGTATTTAAAATGGATGTATTAATAATTATTGGTATAGTTATTTACTACTATTGATTTGTGTTTTCTTTATATCATCAGGTTTTACGAACAAAATGCTACCTTAAAATTTGATTGGATGGTTTTTCACCGTCCAAAAGCGCATTGACGTACGGTAACGGTTTCTGCCGGCCTAGAAATTTATAAACCTAGTGAAGCGCTCATAAGTTAACAATCAATAACGACAAGACTTGCTTGAATGCGATGATGCAAGAATTTTAAACAACTCAATAGATAAAGAAATGAAAGAATTTCGGTACATATATAAATAATGATGACTCTTAAAGTACTTATCTCTAATATATTACATATGATTTTGAATTTCATTAGCAAAATCATTCTAATCAATATTCTTGTGTTTATAGGTATTTAGTCCGTTGCAGATACAATTGTGCAAATTAAAAAGGTAAAGTATTGGGGAAAAAGAAGGGGAATACATGGGTAGTGTTTTGTAAAATCTTTTACCATATATTTTAAAAGTTTGTAATTAAGTCAAAAGGAAGTGACATATACATATTGAAATTTAGCCACAACATCAAGCTAGTAGGTCTAGGGTTTTCAAAGTTGGAATCTATTAATGGATGCTTTATAATACTTACTCAGGGCTATAAGAAAATTTTATATCTTTTGATACGTGTTACACTTTGTAAAATGAATAATTGCATAAAAAGATTTTTTATTTTTTTTATTTAAATTCTTATGTTGGTAGAATACTCAGTACCAATTTCATTCAAAAAGTAGCTGGAAATTGTGGAATTACCTTGTGCCTTTTCCCTTTATGATTGCCTCCATGTATGGGGGATTGAATTACATCTTCATCTCTCTCGTACTCGAACTTGATGGACTCGATCACTGAATCATCATTACCGAGCACAATAGCAATTTGCCTGATATTTGTATATTTTCCATCATCCCATGACGATGAATCACCGTCTGAACCTCCAAATAAACCGATTGATTTGAAAGGATACATTTCCTTACAGTATGGCTTTACATATGCCCCGATTGACTCAAGATATGAACCGCATGTTCCTTTAAAGCCAACTATTTTCCCAGCATTTGCAGGAAGAGAGAAATATTTAGAATATATACCCCGATCATTTCCATAGGGTCCATATGTTCTTCGAGTACTGTGAAACATCAATGATTGAGTGACGGTGCGGGCTCCAAATTCTCCAAAATATCCAGATATTGATGTTAAGTATTCATCTGGCTGATCCAAGTTAATCTGCACGTTTCACATTATCCAAACAAAATGAATGCTTAATACTAATTGATACACAATTAGTAAACAAATCAGAAGACTGCCCCGTTCATGATTGGAAGTCTACAAGAATCCAAACCGGCTCATAAGCTATTGGAGCTCAGTTCGGCATTCACTTGTGTTTAGTATAAATTTAATTAAAAGAAATATAATATGTTTAGATACTCACTGATTGGAACAAGTAGCTCGAGCTTTCAAGTTGTATCTTATACTGAATTGCCTCTCTTAAGCTCTAAATTTTCAAGTCAAACACAAGTTCAAGCACAATACCCTTTTACGTGAGTCAAATTCTTTAAATCTCCAGTTGCGATACTATCCTTAAAAAACCACCTAAAGTGGGAAACTTTTCAAATGTAAAATAATAAATAAATAAATAAACCAACCGTGTAAGTTTTACCACCGGAACCACCATGCTTGGACGATTGTGGGGCACAATATTGAAAGCTAACGGAATCAATTACAAGCCCACATGCAATGGTAATTTGACTAACATCACCAGGTTGTCCATCGTTCCATTGATGTCCTCCTTCTGCTCCGAAAGGACCATAAGTCTTGAAATGAAAATGATGAGAAACAGGTTCAAAATACGCTCCAATGGACTCAAGATAGTCATGATGGCAACTTCCGAATAATCCAACTATCTTGCCTCCGGTTGATGGAAATGAAAAGAACTTCCCTTCCTCCGTGCCATATGGTCCATATATCCTTGTGTTGCTCTGAAATGTGAAGGACTGAATGCTGATATTCGATTCTTCATTTGCTCTCATGTAGCCTGATATTGAAATCAAATACTCGTAGGGGTAGTCCAGCTCAATCTGTACATTGAATATACAAAGTAACAAATGGAGATTGAAGTTGAAAACTAAAATAATATATATAGTATAAAAAAGAAATTGTTTTAGGTAGGGATGGAAAAAAAAAATAAAAAAACCAAGTAACGCAAATCGAACCATAAATTGAACCGAAAAATCAGATTTTAATGAACCATTTAGTTCATAATTTGGTTCAATTTAGGGAAGCAAATCGAATCAAGTTAAATTACATTAAAAAAATTTACAAATCAAAATATATAATTAGGTTCAATTTCAATTAAAAACCGAACCATATATTAAGTTTAGTTTAGTAAAAAGAGATAAATTGTACCGAATTATAAAGCATTCGCCCCTAATTTTAGAGACTTAATAACAATTGCAGATATATATATATATATATATATATGCATTTATGAAATTATAAATTAAATCATGTTTTTAGAGTTTAGAAATTCATGCACATTATAAATAAATTGAGGGGGTCTACATGCAATTCCCCCAAACCTAAACTTCTACGGTTACTTACCAGACCTTTTGTGCCCTTTTCTCCGGTTTTGCCATGGGTAATTTGATCTCTTGGATGTCCATATTTGTCATATACGATTGTGATCGACTCAATTCCGTCACGAGCTACGATGACGTATAGTTGCCTTACATCAGTATATTTTCCGTCATCCCAACTTTGTCCCGTCTCACCACCAAATGGGCCCAATAGAATCAAGGCGGGCCATACATCTTCCCATTAGGCCTATTATCTTCCCATCGTTTTCGACTGGAGAATCGAAGGGTATCCCTATTTCTATCCCAAATGGTCCGTATGTTCTTCTATTGCTAGTTAATTTGAGCGAACTAACGATGTGAGGTGTATATGCATTCCTAATGAAACCTGAGATAGAAGTAAAGTATTCATCTGGATATTTCAATATTATCTGCATCAAGGAGATACAAGTTAGGCTTGAGATATAACTTTTACATGAGAAATTTAAACTTCAACTCGACCATCTACTATATGAGGATAAAAGGGATGAACACAATATCTAGCTATTTACAATATGGTGAATATAAGTAAAATATTCTAGAAAATAGTTTTGAAATGATATCAAAGCTAACCTCTTATAAATAGATGGATGGTTTAAGGATAGTTTTAAGTCGATGAGAGAAGAGTTTCACTAAAGGTGAAGAGTATCGCTACAGTTGTAACTTATGACATATTTCTAGAATGGCTTATAAGTTGAGATTAACAAAAATGAATTGAATCGAATGCTGAAAAAAAAAAAAGAATAGGACGTATTTGTAAGGTTTCACAACAAGAGCAGTGCTTGTTTTAGTGAGGAAATTGTGACATCCTATATTAAGAGCAGTGCTTGTTTTAATGAGGAAATTGCGATATCTTATATTAAGTGAAGTCTTATGTAGATTGTAGAAGAGAACTAGTATTAACTTATAAAAGCATATTAATAAATATCTTGTTAATACTAATTAAAAACTTTTAAGTTAAGTGGTCGAAAAAAACTCATTAGCTTGATTACTCATTGATTGAATTATAATAAGATATTTTTTTTAATTAAAAGAATCCCAAACTTGTGTTATTGCATTAGAGCTGATCTATTTCAGTCTTGTCCTTGAACGTCTATCCTAAATTTAAGGTTTTCCATGTGAAATATGTATGTCAATTTCTTCTCCTTTCAGCTTGTTTTATCCCTGATTTATATGTTTTATTTGATCTATAACCAAAATGTGATCTTAGTCACCTGACCAGCAAATGAGAGTAAACATTCATTATAGTAGTTTACGATAAATTGATTGTCAGGGAAAAATGCTTATGAAGACAGTAGTTCCAAGAGAGGAAAGATATATGTACTAACCGTGGAAATGTCTCCTAAATAATCTCCATGAATAGATGAACGAACCAAACACCCATTCTGATCATAATAAGAAATAATGTGTGTGAACTCTCTTGAGTTGGCTCCAATAGTTATTTGCCTTATCCCTGTGTGAATTTCATCCTCAAAAGGACCACCACCATATCCACCATATGGTCCAAATAGTTTGAAGGGAAAGAGTGAAGACACTTCCATCGGTCCACAGTGTACCCCAAGTGTGTCAAGGTGAGGTTCTTTATCCAATTTTGTCAATGCCTCGTGCCATTGGTTCTTTGTCTTCTTATAAAGAAACGAACTTAAACTTTTGAGAGCCAAAGGAAGTCCTCCTACATAATGAAGAAAACTTCTACACAAGTCTTCATATCCCTCTTCAGGATCATCATTTCGGAAGGCATGCCTATAAAACAGTTGAAGTGATGCTTCTTTGTCCAAACCAACGACCATATACTTGTCATCAACCTTTAAATCATTGAGCAATGCCCTATTTCTTGTAATAATCAAAATTCTGCTTCCGGGACCAAACCAATTGCGATCTCCTGCCAATGCATCTACTTGGCTTTTATTATCTACATTCTCAAGAAAAATAAGAACCTTTTTTCGCCATAATCTCATACTTATCTCAGCCTTATTGGTATGGACACCATACATAATGAAGTTTTCCCTAGGCTTTAAAATATCATGAAGAAGCTTCTTCTGATGAAGCATAAGATCCTCGGTAGGCTCATTTTCAACAAATGTTAAGAAGCTAAATCCATCAAACTTGTCGAAAATATGGCTGTGTAACATTTTGGCAATGACCGTTTTCCCAACTCCTCGTACACCGTACATGCCTAAGAAAAGGACATCATCAGATCCGATGTTGCAAAACGAAACTACATCTTCCACAATTGACTCAATTCCAATTGCATCTTTAGCATTGTAGAGCGGTTGATGAATATTCCGGCGAATTTCCCCCACAATCATCTCAACGAGCTCTGCTTCATCACTGAGGTAAAGTGTTACGGTACGAAATTCTAAATGATTGTCCACAAGCATGATGAATTCAATTATGTCAAAAAAAAAAAAAAAATAGTGAATCCATAACATAGCAATAAACATGCAATAAAGAATGTATTATATAAAGTATTGATAGCTTTTTGATGGTGCAAGAATTTTTAAAAGGCCACTATTAAAAACTTTTGAAATTACAAGGATCACAACATTTTCAAAATTCAACATTTACCTCATGAAAAGCTTGTGCGACAATTAATTAACTAATGTAAAATAATAAAAAAATGTTTTAAACTTTTTTTTTTTCTAAAGAAAAGCACAGAAAATTAACTAAAAGAAACTGTCAAGGCTATCGTTAGCCACCTAGGGGTAAGGGTAGCCCGCAACAAGCCTGACAGTTTCTGCGGTTTTTTTTTCCTGCATTTTTCTTTTTTTTTTTTAATTTTAGTATTTTTTATTAATTAATTAAATATATAAAATTAATTACCATATATCTATTTGAAATTTGCACTTAGGGCTGCAATGTCAGTTTTTAAAAAAGTGAGTGCATATTTTTCAAAAAGCCAAGGTTTATATAATTTCCATAATTTTCGAGTTTCAATTTACCCATTTTAGAATCTACTTCTTCTTCTTTTTTTCTTTTCTTTTTTTTTTTTTATTTGCTTGTCATCATCGTGAAAGGGATCCTTCGGTTTTGAAAAGTTGTCTTAAATAATAAACTTCTTGAAAATTTCATTTTCTCTTTTCAATTTAATCATTAAAATGTTAATAATATGTTTGTATCTCTACATTTACTTTCATAACGAAATTTATTAGACAAGCTAGTTTAAGAGCAGCTAATATTTCCTTAAAAACTGCATGCACTTTTAAACTAGGTTAATATCTGAATTTTCCTACATAAGGATTAATTTTACTAAATAAACTTAGAATTCAGGGTAAGCAAAACTTTTTCACTAAATTGGCTCAAATTTTATGATGAGTTACTAAAAGTTAGATCAAGTAACTTTATAAAATTTCACTAAATTGGCTCGAAATTAGGGTAAGCTAACTTATACTCTTTATTTTCTAACTTCAATTTTTTTAAATCAACATGCTATTATTTGAAAACTTAAAATTTGAATTTAGATATATAATCATCACTGGAAATTGATTATAAGACTTGAATTTTTTATGTTAGGAGGTAAGGTTACACCCAAGACTATCCAAAATAATGCTAATTCCCTAGGCAATTAAAATAACAAATATAATTACACTCGCTCTCATCGTGACTTACATGAATCTAACCTTAGAAATGCACTAATTACAGGTTGATTTTACTGCCATCTAAGTGCGTAAATTAATTTAACAATAACAAAATGAAAACCTAAACTAAGCAAGTTAATTCTCGAAAAGCGTCTAGGCACATCATACTCACACCAAAAGAAGAAGGAAAAAAAACACCAAAGCTCATAGCTTAGAGAGGAGTAAAACCAACTCCATATATTGATATATTATGTGAATATTGTTATACGATAACATATTACAATCTATGAGAAAATTACAGTAGAGAGGATAGAAGTTTGGAGTTAGTTTAAATATGGGATCAAAGTTTTAAAAAATTTAAATAAGGGATTAATTTTTTATAAAGTAGTTAAAATAAAAAATAAGTGTTTTGAAAAGTTTAAATGAAAAATTAACATTTTACAAAGTAGTTCAAATGAAAAATTTATAATAACTATTATTTGAACCATTTTGTAAAATATTAATTTTTTATTTGAACTTTTCGAAATGTTTATCATTTATTTTAATTGTTTTATGAAATATTAATTTTTTATTTAAATATTTTAAATTATTAATCTTTTATTTGAATTAACACCTAAACGTTTATCTCCTCCATTGTAATATATAACTTGTATTTCACCAACAAAAACCATTGTAGCCCAAGAATTCCCTGCTCAAATAGGTCCATTGTAATCAATTAGTTTAAAAAATTGTAACTAGTGCTAATATTTTATTCATTAGTTGACTTTATATATTACTACTCTATATCTTTCACAATTCACGTGCGATTCCATTCACATTTCATTTACATATATAATATATGTTAATATGTAGAATATATAATAATATGTATAAATATATATATGTCAATACAATATATATAATATATGTAAATTGTAAAAAATATAAATAAAAATCTAGTTCAACCGCATCATTTCAAATTAATTGAGGGACTTGAACCGCTTAAATCCGTATAAATCGATAGGTTTTTAGCTATAGTAGATAAGTTTTGTCCCAGTTGATAATTCCAATGTAGCCCTTCTTTAAGACTAGTTAAGGCTACTAGTTACTTTCATGCATGTAGTTAAAAGGAATTAACGATATTAGAAAAAGAGTAAGTCCTATTTTTTGGAGAAGATTTTTAAATTTGTTATTTGAGGAAATTTGGATTCTCTCTGTAGTTAAACTATTTCAAGGCATCATAGGATTCTCTCCAAGCTAGCCTAATAAAAAGATTGACAATTCTCTAATTAACGAGCAAGAAATTTTATTTTAATTCGATCCTATAACAATTATACTAATGTTTGTAAGAGGATTTAACCTTTTAATTAAAAATGTTACTAAAAAAATGCAAAAATGCCATAAAAATGTTCAAACTTATTTACTAAATTGAAAAACACAAAAAAGTCATTAATATCTTCTTTTTCAGAACTTGTACTTTTATTTTTTTCATTTCAATCCACAATATTTTCGATTTTCGTCAAGTGCTTTTGTTTTTTTTGTTAATTTTTCTATTAATACTGGTAGCATATAATTGGTCAACGTATAATTATTAAATAAATGAAATATGAAAATATTAAAGAAATAATACAAACATATAAAAATTCAAAAAAAATATTAAAAAACTAAAAAAAAAAAAATTATTTATGGTAAAGTGGATCATGTGGCCAATTAGCTGTAGTAGATGATTGCCTACCACCCTTTCTTTCTTTCTTTTTTTCATATCAAGTTAAGTCAAAATGGGAAATTTTTTTACCATTTCATACGGGCTGCTTACCCATTTGCGTGATTCTTCAATTCCCATCCTGACAAGTTTCCAGCAAGCGTAAGCGCATTTCTCCACTTCTCTACTAATTCTTCTTCTTCCATGTGCTTGCCCGCACGCCTACCAAAACCTTCACCGAATTTCCCAGTTTGCTGTCGGACATCTCTCGGATTCACACCGTAAAAGATGGGAACGACGGTGTGTTCGTTTTGTTTCTGCCTCTCATTACATTTCAAGATCTCCACCAACTCATTCAAACACCATCTTGAATTCGCATAGTTCCTCGAAAATAAGATAAGAGCTATCTTTGAGTGATGAATAGCATCAATAAGCTTTGGTCTAATGGATCGCCCAACCTCACCTTGGTCGTCATCTTTAAAGTAAAGTATCCCTTCCCTCCTGAAAGCACTTAAGAGATGAGAAGCAAACCTCTTCCTCGTATCCTTGCCTCTAAAACTGAGGAACACGTCATATGTCCAGACATGCCCCATAATTACAATGTTTCGATGACTACAGAAAATTCAAACCTCAAACCGGTGAACTAATGCCCGCGGCCAAATTCTCATCGTAAATAAGCAATAGAGAAGGGCCTAAGGAACTAGAATGGTTTGCAATTTCGAATATATTCTAGCTACAATTGACCTCGAAAGAAGAGTTTTATTGAGAATAGAAATAGTAGCAAGAAGCAAGCAAATTTGAACAATGGACGACATTGAGCCGTAATTGGGCCTTCACTTAGAACTTCCCGATTCTGGTTCTCGAACGGGGTCTTAAGAAATAAGGGAGTTGACTCTGATTGGATGTCCAAAAATAATCTTTTTAATAGAGTAGGTGCAAGGGCGTAATCACTAATCAGAGTAGGTAGGACAAAATAGCTTGCAATTGGAATTATACAGAATAAAAAATAGTAGTGAGCAATTCAACCAAGCGTTGGAATATTACGGCTCGGCACGCATATTTAAGATTGTTGCTACATTTAGATAACCATTTAGGAAACCCAATTCCATCTTACTTTTCCGTAAAATCGATTTAAATCACATATTTTGCCTCTAATGGATAGTGACTTCGATTCAATCATTTAATTCAATTTCTATAAAAACTTATTAGGTTTTTTAAGATTAAAATATAATATTTTCTCTTATATTTTATAAAAAAATACATCAATTTGCTTAAGAAAATATAGATCAAAGATAAACAAAAATTAAATTGTAAAAACTCCCAACTTTTAATTATATGATTTTTATTACCTTACACATAAATATAAATTAAATTAAATTATTTTTATTGATTTTTATTCGACCTCTATTGACTCTCTCAACTCTTAATCATTTCTCATTCCCAGGTTAACATTTCCATCCTGGGTTGAGAACATTGATATTTAATAGAGATTACATGGACAAAATAGCTATAGTGGCTTATCAAGCACCGAGTTTGTGTCTATAATTAGGGCTAACAATTTAAGATTGGATCTATTGACCGAAATAAGGCATAATACATTATCAAAGCATGTTTTTAAATTAAAAAAAAAATCAGCATGATTATTTAACTAACAATATCCGTTTAGATCCATTTGTAAATATATCTAAATTGGGTACGAAATCTAAAACCTTTTATAAACCAATTTAATAAAGAAGTCTGGTAGATTGATCTCTTGTGGCTAGCAATGCATTCAATGTCAGCACCACAAATTTTTATAGGTTTATAGTTTACTTTTATGTCCCATTAGCTACTTAATTATCTTACTCTCTTATTTGACATCCCTTTTAGCCTCCTCCCTCCCCTCCCCTCTCCATCCCCTTCTCCCAACAAAAAACTCTCTCTGTCTCATCCATTTCTATTGCTCCATGTTGTTTATAGTTGTCATGTTCTTTTTGTACTTGTCTCTGCAAAATATTGGTTTTAACCATGCTCTGAATGCAGATTGATGGAAGAGTAATTCTCACAAGGTGTGAATAGGTTGTGTTTAATATATGTAGACACCCTAATTATTTCGTTCTCCAATTTTTATCCTTTTAAGTTAGTATTAAAGAAAACTAAAATTGAAAAAAAGACCCAAAAAGTGAAAATCACAAAAGAGTAAAAAAAAATTAGAAAATATAAAATAAAAAATAGAATAATAAATCAAAAAAGGGTACCACATTGGTTCATTTGACTCAATTTATGGTTGAAATGATTTTCAAGGTCAGAAACAATTTTACCAAATTATGAAAAATGGTAGGTATTAAAACAATATCAAAGATGAAAAGGACAATTTTTCCTATCACTTTCTCTTTTTTCCTCTTGTTCCTGTTTTCCCTTTTTTTTATTCCTTAATTTTACCAAACAAAACATTAGGTATCCTTCGGTTGGATGTTTTTATTATTTAGCAACTAATAAATTCTTTAGTCAATTATTTGCATATTAACCAAAATTACTTGACAAAAGGATCTTAAGGTACTAGATGAAAACTATAAAATTTATATTATATATTTAATGGTAAGAAAAAAAAACTATTTCACAATAACGATATATATATATATATATTTAAAGTTCCAAAAATAATCTTACATTAAGTTTTCAATAATGTTGTCAGACCTAACCTATATAATTGATTTAGACATGTAAGAGAATTAAAAGTCAAGTAGTCAAACTAAGTAGAATCAAGATTAACGAAAATTAAAAAAATAGGTCATATTTTAATGATAGAACAAATAACTATAAAATTACAAGATCAAAGTTTATAATTGGATCAAATCCACATTAACAATTAAATAAACACAAAACATGTGCTCTGTACGATATATAGGTCCACATAAATCTAAACTTCATCATACCTAAATTAATTTAAAAAAAAAAAATATCAGGGTTGGAACCTCACATTATATATTTATAGAAAGTTCGTGATTTAGTTTAAGTAATTATGTCTATATATCTATGGCGTGATTCGAGTTGTCTAATGCGAAAAGGTTATTTTGATTCAGTCAATAACAAGTTTAATAAAAAACTAGGCATTTCTCCCTTATTTCCTATGTCTCCTTTTATGATGTTTAGTTAGTTTTTCGTGGTCGTAAATGCAATTCGCACGGAATCCGGATTCCGAAAAAGCCTAAATCACAATTATTTCACTGCAGTCCTGAATGACAATGCAAACTTCATAAATCTTTTTGTCTTTCCAAAATACCCTCAAACTTCATCTTCAATCTTTCTCAACGTCATCTTTTTTGCCTAGTCTCTCTCCATCCCTCTCTCTGTCTCTGTCTGTTACCCCCTTCTCTCTCCTCTCTCATCTTCAAGCTTTCTCTTTCTTCTTCTTCTTCAATTTCATGGCTTTTAACACTCAGAGTTAGAGTGCACTTCTTCTTCCAATTCTACGAGATCTCTCTCTCTCTCTCTCCCTAAATCTATGAAACCCCTGAAAACAGCGAGGAAACCCAAAACCCAAACAACCTCATCAAACCACAACAATAAAGACAACACATATGCTGATGTGCGACACCTTAAAGGATCAGTACCAGCTCCTGGAAGAGATCGGTCATGGTTGTTTCAACATAATCTACTAATGCTTCTGCCCACTTCGAAACTCCTACTTCGCATGCAAAATCATCAGCAAGATAGTCTTAACCGACCCTATTGACTAACAATGCATCTAGAATGAACCCAAGATCGTCACCCTTTTGTATCGCCACCTTACATCCTCTCCATCATCGACGTGGTCGAAACCTCCGAGACGCTCTCTCTCATCCTCGAGTTGTGCAAACTCGGACGAAGTATGTTCGATTTGAATTGGAACAAATTCAGTTAGGATTTCAACCGGGATCAAATTTTTTTTTTTTTTTAATTATCTTATAAATAAATCAAAGGAAATTTAGACTTTAAATCACCCATTTCGGTTTTATTCCTTTATCAATTTTGTGAAGTAAACCAAGTGATATTAATTCAATGATACCCAAGTGAATAAGGTAATACACACTATGGATCTATTACAGCTTTATTCTATCACATCATAATACTAATTCCATTTTCCCTTTATTATATTTAACAAAGTGAATGGGTTGTAAATTTAATTGGACTTATGTAAGGAGGTGAAGAAATTACTCATTGAAAAAGTATATGTATGATTGCATTGATGTTTTTCTAAGAATTAATGTGTTTTTACCAACCAAACATACGTATTGTATTGCTTTTTAATCTTTGCCCCTCATCAAGATTGATATATAGATCTTTCCCAATGGAAGCATGGTGTCGAGAAAGCTCTTCCTTGACACGTGAAAACATCAGCTTCGACTTTGTTCAACCTCGTGATGTTGGATTTTCAATAATTTGTTTTCCTGAATTTTTGCATGATGATGAATGCACTACTGGAGGTTTTGTTTGTTTTCTTTACCAACAAATTTCTTAAGTGGAGTAAAGAGCATAAACTTTAGAAAATGAAAAAGTATACCTTTTGCAGGTTCATTGTAATCCTTGAGCTGAAAGTAAAAAGTCCCACATTGGTAGTTCTGTGTAATGCTTGTACTATTGAAACTTATAAAAGGAAGATATTGCAATATGATTTTCATCTGCATCGGCGTGCAAATACTTCGTTAATGGATTAAGCATCGGGCTAGATTGAAATGCGGCACAAAAATATGTGGGTGTTCAAATAACGTTCCAGGCTTTAGCCTCTGACTTAGGATAACACCTTTATAAGTGAATCCTGATTTAAGACATTTACCTTGCAAACCCTAACTTAGGACATTCATGTACCAAGTGCACTTAGTTATCTACCTTCATTTAATCATTACCAACGCTGCAAAGCTAATTTGAATGGATCCTAGCTCAGGCCATCCATCCAATGTTCATTTTATAATGCTACAAAGGCCAAACCAAGTGGACCCCAAGTGGACCCCAACTCAAACCATCCACCATCAATTACCCAGTAGTGATCCATTTGCTTCACTTCAAAATGTTTATCAATGGCTTCTCAAGAGAACATATGAAGGTTTTATAAAAAGTTAGTTTTTGAAAACTCAGGAGAGATTTTGGATAAATTAGCCTTTTCAAGCCATGTCGAAGTTTTATAAAACTGTCACTCACTAGAAAAATATATGCTAAAAAGTGTTTTGTGAACAATTTATAAAAATTGGCAAAACTTAGACACTCCAACTTGTATACCTATATGATCAAGTGACAAATATATCTAGTTATTTAAGCCAATAATTATATCTTTGATTATTTTGGTGACTACAGGATGATAATGTATAAGGCAATGAATCATTCAACAAATAATCAATATCAACTAACAAGCAACACATAAATATCAAGTAGTAAGCAAATAACAGATCATTAGAACTTCTTCATCTATATGTAATTGCTCCCTTGGCACAATCCTTAGAATATCTCAAGTTTAACAATTGAATCACCTACAATAAGTTAATGAGTATTTTAGGAATCGTCTACTAAAATAAGTTAGATGCCTATTATAGTTCATGTAGTCCTAGTATCAACCCCATTTATTATTATTATTATTATTATTATTATTATTTATTATTATTATTATTATTATTTACATTGATTTGTTATTTATCATTTTATTATTATTATTATTATATATATCATTATTTTATTATGGCACGCTTAGGTTATTAACATCATGGACTCAAATTTCCACACTTCATATATCAGTAGTTTAAATCTAAGATTATAAGGGTCTTCTCATTATTTTTGACTTCATATAATAGTTAATTTATTAAATTTATACTTATAAGTTAAACAAAACTTATTAAATTGGAGGTTGTACTTACTTAAATCTAAGATTATAATGTTCATGGTTTCAGCTCATCATTAATAACCTAGTCTTTGACGACATTGCAAATGTTATTCTTAAAGAGGAGAGTTGGTGCAAAAATAAGAAAGACAAGCAAACGAGTACACAACAAGTAGAAGCCCTAACGATGATACAGGGGAGATCAATGGAATGCAGCACAAGTGAAAGCTAAAATCATAAGAGATTAAAGTCAAGAAATAAAAAGAATTTGAAATGCTATACTTGTGGCAAGAAAGGTTACTTGAAAAAGGATTTTTGGAATTTAAATAAGAAAAATTCCAATCCTCAAGGAAACGTGATAAGCACTTCAACTTGAAGCAGGAGAAGATTTACTGACATTTGGCTCTTTGACTTAGTAGTTACTTTTCATTTAACTTCTTGAAGAGAATGGTTTTATCACCATAAACCTATTTCAAGAGAAATTGTATACAATTGTAACGACCATGCTCCAAAGATTATTGGTATTAGGAACATAAAATTGAAGATGTACAACAATACAATTTGTACTATTCAAGAAGTGCGACATGTAGAAGGCTTGAAGGAAATTTTGTTACCTTTAGGATAACTAGATGATCTTGGATGCAAAGTTGAAATTGAGAACAAGATTATAAAGCTAATTAGAGGGGTGCTTGTACTTATGAACAAAGAAAAAATAGCTGCAAATTTATACATGTTGAAGGGAGACACTTTACAAGAGACAATAGCATCAATTGCTTCAAGTAGTTTAAGTGAAATATCTACAATGATGTGGCACGTATCTCAAAGAATGAAGAAGGACCTACTTCTTAATCTCACAAAAAGTTCACTACCTTTTTATGAGTATTATGTTATTAGTAAGCAGCATCAGTTAAAATTTAACACATCAAATTCTAAAAGTAAAATTATTATAAAATTGATTCACTCTAATATTTGGCAAGCACTGATTCCATCCCTAAGAGGAGCAAAGTATTTTGTATCCTTCATTGATGATTATTCTAAGAGATGTTGGGTGTACCCTATCAAGAGGAAAGTAAATGTGTTTTCAGTTTTCAAAGCATAAGTTGAACTTAAATATGGAAACAAGATCAAGTGTTTGAGGATAGATAATGGAGGGGAGTATATCGGTAATACATTTGATAAATTTTGTAAGCAATAAAGTATCAAAAGAAAGTTTACTATAGCATACACTCCTCAACAAAATGGAGTAGCAGAGTGGATGAATAGGACTCTATTAGAAAGAACAAGAGCAATGTTAAGATCTACGGGCTTAGATCAAGCACTCTAGGCAAAAGCATTCAATACCACATGTTATGGTGTAAATCAAGTCCCATTAATAGCAATTGAGTTAAGGACACCAATGGAGATATAGACTGGTCAACTAGTTAATTATATAAACCTCCATATATTTAGAAGCCAAGTGTATAAGATGTACAATGCCCAAGAAACTACAAAGTTGGACCCAAAATCTAGAAAATGTTTATTTTTAGGATATGCTGATGGAGTAAAGGGGTATCTCCTATCAGATCCCATTTCCCATAAGGTTATAATCAACAGAGATGTTATCTTTACTGAAGATAAGCTATAAAGTACAAAAGAAGAGGATAGCACTTTAAAGAAAAATTCAGAGATTACAATTGTACAAGTGGAAAAGGAGTTTAAACAAAAAGATTTCTTTGAAACATCAACAAAGCACGAGGAACAAGAAGTAGACAATCCTGAAGTTCCAAAAATGTAAAAGTCAAATTACATAAGAAAAGCACCAAGTTAGCATTCTAACTATGTTATTAGAAGCAATCTTACATGTTGTCTTCAAATCAATGATGGATAGCTATTAACTTTTATAGAAGTAATGAGTAGTTCAGATACGTCTCAGTAGATGACAATAATGAAAGAAGAAATTGAAGCTCTTTATAAAAATAAAACTTGGGAGCTTGTATCACTACCAAAATGAAGAAATCCTATTGGAAATAAGCGAGTTTATAATATTAAGAAAAATAATGATAATCAAGTGGAGCGATATAATATACGATTGGTGATAAAAGGCTATGCTCAAAAGGAAGGAATTTACTATAATGAAATATTTTCCCTTATGGCTCGAATCACAACGGTTCAGATGGACCTGGTAATCTTACCTCATTTCTTATGTATCATTTAATAGCTATCTATCGTATTTACCAATTATAAGTATTATATAATGATATAATTTTTTTTACTTACCTCAAAACTACATAAAAATTCTCATGACCCATTTCATATTCATTTGGTTTCACTTACACTTAATTATCACTCCATACTCCAATTCTCCAATTCATGATTCACTAAAGGTTTAAGAATTCTTGATCTGATCATAGCCCTATAGCACTATTCCTTTTACTGTTCTTACACATATAAAGGATTTCCAAAATTGATCACCAAAATACATTTGATATTTGTTACACTCCCAGCTACAAATATGTCAATTGTCATTACATTTGTACATATCCAAAAGTTTACACTTTCGTTAAAAAGCATAATTACATCTATTAAAAGATCGTTAGGGTATCCACATATATGAATAACTAACATAGAATTAATTCTAATTCTCCGAAAAACATGATCAATCATCATACCATATCCATAATTCAAATTACTCAAAAGAATTCCACTATATTTGTTTTCTAATTAATTCAATATCATTTCCATTTGTTGATTTGGTGCTTTATACTTCCATAGAAAAATCAGAAATAACAATCACTTCATATACCTTATCATTATCAGACTCCTTATTATTGTCATCATTTATCATCTCTTTTATCGCATATTCTCATTCCATACAAGATTTACTCTTGAATTAGGTTTTGATTATATCTTTAGTATAGGTTTTGATTCATTTCTGAATCAGTTTCTAACTTTTCCCTCTCAATGTTTTGTCTTCTTAAAATTCGTTTCTATATCATGCTTTATTTCACTTCAGATTATACTATCTCGTATTTATACTAAGCACCAAAGCTGAGATTATCTCAGAAATCCTATAAATTTCGGATTCACCTAAATTTTTAGTGCATATCACCATATCTCTCTTGTTCTAACTTAAATTGATTTCCACTATTGTTCATAAATCTCAGCACTTCATCACATCACACCAATTACAACATAAATTCCTCAACAAACCTTTTAGGAATTTCATCCACAATATTAACATATCCTACTAATTAGTTCTATCAATATTCTTTACACCTCAACTCTATAGTAACTCAAATATTCTTCTTTATTTAACCTAAATCACTTCAATAAACTACTAATTCTTGCATGTACAAAATACTTCCAAAATCGGTCACCTAAGACGTATCCAATCCCTTTTTTATATTTTACTCATAAGGATATAATATATTATGATAGATATATATATCCAAAGAATACACATCCATTAATGAGCGCTACTATATCTATTGAAAGATCAATAGGATCCTAACTTATATGAATAACTAATCATATGATCAATTCAAACTCCTAACAAAAATATAACCAAATAGTACATTGTATTCATCGTTCAAATATCTACCACATTTATCTTCCCAATCATTGAGTATCATTTCCATCTGGTGATTCAGGACATTATACTTCAATAGAAAAATCAGAAGTAGTAATCATTCCTTCTACTTTATCATTACTAAACCCCTCAATGCTATTATCAACTATCACCTTATATACTATATTCTCATGTTGTATATGATCGTAACTTACTCCAACTAATCCAGGAGAATGTGAAAGCCATTCAATAAACCTATTGGGGTTAATCCCTTAAAGATATATGATATGCTTGCAGTACAAGTCGTATTAGTAGAATAGGGTATCTCTTTTCTATTGTTACTATACATATCTTACTAACATCACCTGAGTTACAATATTTTACTTCCACTTGAATCATCTCAACTAATCACCAATTTCTCCATATGATCACATCACTGAAGTTAAATTCGATTAACGCCTATCTTAGTTTAGCACGATAGTCACTACTTATCTAATAATTTGTAGTTCGTTACTTTAATATCCCTTTTGTTTTTACCCACTCTCAATGTACTCCTAAGATGTCTAATTCTTTTAATTGTTCATTTCAAAGCGAGTTTACTAGAACACCGCTCTGATACCAATTTAGAACTGTCACGCCCCGAAGCGGCAGAGTTGTAACAGCCCCGCCGTGTAAACCATCCTAAGATAGAAGTTGGCCTTACAACCGCTATCTTAGACTTGATCTACACAAGGCATCCACGACCAACCCGCTTTGAAGTAAACAGTTTTTAATTTAAATAATTCATTTACTTAAGAAAGTGAGAAAAATTATATATAATTCAGAAATGAAAAGTAATAACATATGTGTTGATTCTTCAATGTTTTTCCTCACTCCCCAGGATCTAGCAGTTGCTAGCTTCAGAGTAGTTGCTGCCGCTTTTTAGCCAGCACCTATACGACGTCTAGAGGGATGTGAGCAACCACAGCTCAGTAAGTTAGAACGGAGGACTTAAAACTATACCATACACACAACAAGATTTTCAATCACTTATTAGGTGCTATGCATTTGCAAGCAAATGTCATCGCACGATATTGTCCGGCTCGTCGTGAGATTAGAGAAATTGCGCCATTTAAAAAACATGAGAGAGACAAAAGAAAAGAAAAACAAAATAGAATATGGGATATAATCCCTATTATTATAATAAATTCTTTGTACCTTACTTGTGGTTTTTACCCTAAATTTTGTTTAGAGATTTTCCACGTAAAATCCTTGTATTTATCTTCTTCTCATTCTCAAAGTTATTAGTTATAACTTTACCTTATTAGGTCTTAATTAAAGGTAATATTTATAACATTTGAAAGTTGTTCCTCTTTGTTTTTTATTTTTCTTTTTTTCTTTTCCTTAAATTATCTCCTGCCATGCCCACATTTTATGTGCTTATTAATATAATACACCCTTGATTGATAATTCGATCTATAAAAATAATATACACTATATTGGATTGTTGTAATGGTCAAAAGCAAATAGTCTTGATATGCTATTGTGATCAAATTATAATCTTTTATGTTAGGACAAGCATCATGGCTATTAATTTTGATCTCTTATCGAATGCCCGTATAATATATATATATATATATATATATATATATTATATTACTAAAAGAGAGACATTGCAATTGCTTTTGTAAAACCATTCGGTGAACATGGTTTAACGTTCTCCATAATATTATGTTATAAACACATATAGTATGTGTATATAAAATATTAATATTATATCAATGTTATAAAAAGAAGTTAATTGGATTGAGCTAGTTAATACAAGGAGCATGCATATATATATATATATATATATATATGTACGTGTGTATGTTTGTGTATAGATATTTTTACTTCTTATGCCTGGTGAAACATATATTATGGATGTTGCCATATATGTCAATGTTACTGTATTACTATCGTATATATATAGATTAATTGTAGTTAAAGTGGACAATTAAAAAATATATTTATTGTAAATTTCCATTATTACAATAATGATCGTTATTGTTGTGAGTATTACTATAACTTATTTCTTGCGTTTGTTATTTTAATATATATTTTCTGTGCTAAAAGCAAGGTTAGAAAGTCACTAAATTGATAGGATCCCAGATGTTTTGCCTGCATTAATTTATATCTATTTTCATACGCTTTTGGAAAAAAAAAATTAAATATATTTCTATATAAAAGGCTCCCCGCTTTGACCATCTCATAAATCAAAATATACATTCCTTATACAAAATAAATCTCATCCTAAATAAGATGCCCAAAATTGCTCTACCAAAATATATATATATATATATATATTATTAAAGTATTTTGAGATTTAAGTAATCACCACTCTTTTTTTTCATAATTCTATTAAATACTATTAGAAAATTATACCATTCAATAGTAAATTTCTAAATTACTTATTTTTACTCCCACTAACTCATTACTAATGTTTTTGCTTCCACTCCTCATCCTTCCCTCTTTTTACTAACTCGCTACCAATATTTTCTCCTTCCTCTCTCTTAGATTTCCTTTTAGTTTCTCTTTAACAATTTTAGTCCGTCTTTTTCTTGATAATTTCATATAACTGACAACCCACCGATTGTTATAAAGCAAAAATTATATTTTTAGGGTATGCTAGTGGTGTCTGTGAACCCAATCCTCATCAGAGATTTACCTTAATGTGGAAAGAAGTTGAAGTAATGAAGTATGTATCTGCCACCGCATGCTTATCTAAAAAGTTGAAGTATGTGTCTCCACATGCTGTAGATGGTTCGGTGGTTCACCTTGGCTATTCAATTTTATTCAGTTGAGCAATCTAAACAGTATAAGAAATTGTCTAATCAGCTTACTTATAACCTATTAAGTTTAGTTCCTTAATTATTTGAATTTGAATTGACTATAACCAAAATTAGAGATTGAGCTCAAATTTGAGCTACTCGAGTAACTTATTGAATAGGGCTCATATTTTATGATTTTTGGCTTGATAAACTCATAAATATAATTGAACTCCATTCTAATTTGAATACTAACCGAATATAGATATTATTATTATCATTTTAATTAAATTTATAATTTTTTTAAGACTATTGAATTAAAACGAGTTTAAATCGAGTTGAGTTTGAACTCGTTGAGTATCACTTCGTGTTGAAATCGAGTTTAGGATTATAAGTTCTATTGAGTTTAAGCTCGAACTTTGAAATTTTAAATCCAACCTAAATTAAACTTAGTACTATATGATCTCAACTAAACTTAACTCGTTTACAATCCTACTACAAAGTAAAGGTTTTCAAATGAAATCAACCATCACCATTAAAAAAACAACACGAGGCATCTGAAATTCTCGATTTCAAAGAGAGGAGCTTTAATTTGTAATAATAAGGTCTTATATTTAGTTTTAAATTATTATATAAGCCTTTTTGTCAGTGGGGGCGTTTCCTTGAAAATGGTACAGCGTCATATTTTTCGTTGTTTTATTTAAATATATTGAAAGGTTCTCTTGGTAATAGGCTGTCGCATTTGACTTAATCTAAATATATATAATTATTTTTGAATTATTCTTATAAAACATTATAAGCCTGACATTCTCAACAAAAACAAAAATAACGAACCATTTCTTTAATATTATCATACTAAGCTCTTTTAACTTATCCTTTTTAATTTTATTCAACAAGCCTTTTGGTTTATTTTCTCCTAATAAAGTCTCTTGTCGTTTGGAGTGCACATAGAAACCATTTCCTAGAGGTAGAAAACTCGTGCCAACTAAGTTTGAAAAATGAATTTCCTATTTAGAAAGTTTTAAGTTATTTTTCTACAAATATGTCGACTTTAGTTTTAAAATGTATTTTTCTTATATAGGAGGACGTATTCTTAAAAGCAAAAATAAAAATAAAAATTTAAGCCTAGAAAACAATGGAAAATTGGAAAAATATTCCTACAAAATGTGTTAGAGATGGCAGTTTTCGGTGTATCAGTAATTCTAGATTTGTGGAACTTGAACGAAAGCCGCTCCCACGGTTCAAATCGGGCAGCTCCTCCAACCATAAGGCTAGCAACCGATTGTGGTTCTTTCACAAGTTTTAACTGGTTTTCCACTAAATATTTTTTCTAAAGCTAAAACGTAACTGCTTCCTGACTCAGTTCGAAACCGGAAGATTGTCAATTTCAATTTCGTTTTTAAGTCAATATGAGTCCCCAAAATGTATGTTCCGTGCTTGCCATATGTGCCCAATTGGAGGAATTTCTTATCCCTTTTATTTGCATTATTTTTCTAATTTTGTTCATCTATGGCATTCACTGGCCAAAATAATATCAGAAAAAATGTGTATGCTCACGTATGACTTAAGAAAGAAAAAAGAACCGAATACATAAAATACCAAAAAAAAAAACAAAAAAGATTTCTTTCTTTGCACTATAGGTAGAAGGCTTCATACAATCCACTGATTATTCCAAAAAAGGGAAAAAAATGAAAAAAAAAAAATAGTGAACCTTGAAAATATTTTTCAAAAATATAGTACTTGAAAAAATTATCTTTTCAAGAGACGATTTCAAATGGATTAAAAGAAATCTCCTCTTGAGGAATCGATTTCATAGGTAAAGGCTCCATTGAAAGGATTTGATTACGGACAAAATCATAGAGCTCATTCAATCCCATGAGAAGTTACATCAGGCGCATTTTAGATTCAAAAGCCAGAATTCGATTTTGCAAAGTGCAAGTAAAATATTCAATTCTTCCACATGTACAGGAGAAATATACAGGTAACTGCTGAAGCTTATCCCAATACTTATTGAGCTTGTTAAAATACACACTTATACTTAGATTCATTTGTTTCATGTTGCCAATTTTATACTGCAATTCAAACGCCAAAGGTCCATTTGCAACTCCATATTGTTCCAAAATTTCAACCCAAAGCTCTCTAGCTAATTGAATGTGCATAAAACTCTAAGTTATATTTGAATTCATAAAGTTTATGATCTAACATCTAACCATATAATCACTTCTTAACCACTTCATAAGATCAACTAAATCATTTTCTGGCTTAACAACAGATCTATCCAGAAATCTTAATTTTGATTTTGCTCCTAATACCTATTTCACTGCTCTACTCTAAGCTAGGAAATTATTTTCATTAAAAATAATTATTCCTAGCATCATACTAAGGCTATTAAATCGAGAAATCTAATATGGATTAGGGAACAATGCATCGGTATTAATCCTAAATAATTTTGCATTAGGATTCATGATTTTCAAGCAACCAAACAAAAACTTCAACAAAATGAAAAAAACTTGTGACGTAACAACAACTCCAGCGAAGAAAGACTAAATGTTGTGACGCAACGTCAACTTCGGTGAAAGAAGTCAAAAAGCCGCGACGCATTGAAGAAACTATTGCGGCTGTTCTAAGCCCGTTCTGATATCATCTTGAGTTCTACTATCTTCTGATACAAAGTTTTAACAAGAAGACGAAGTGTTTGGATGTGCAAGACCTCCATGATGAAGAGAAAGAAAGTGTGTTTATTCACCATACTGCTATAATGCTTATATACAAAGTTAGGCAAACAAAATAACTAACTACCGAAGAAACTAACCAATTTGCTAACTCCTTTCCTAACTAAGAAAATACGTGTAGAAATAAATAGATCCTAATACACAAATATAGGATGCATTACTACTAATAATTTCTTAGGCATATATGGTATAATAGGAATTGGGAAAACGGTCATTGCTGAAATGTTGCATGTTCATATTTTTGACAAGTTTGGTGTCTTCAACTTCTTGACATTTGTTGGAGATGAAAGTACCAAGGATATTATACTTTATCAAAAGCAGCTTCTTCATGATATTCTAAAGCCTAGGGAAAGCTTGAAAATGTACGGCATTCATACTAATAAGACTACAATAAGTATGAGATTATGTTGAAAAAGGCTTGTTGTTTTTCTTGATAATGTGGATAGTATTAGCCAAGTAAATGCGTTGGCTAGAGATCACAATTGGTTTGATCAATGAAGTAAAATTCTGGTTATTGCAAGAAACAGGGCATTGCTTAATGATCTCAAGGTTGATGACAAGTATATGGTCATCGGTTTAGACACAAAGGCATCACTTCAACTTGTTTGTACGAATGCCTTCCGAAGTGATGAACCTAAAAAGGGATATGAAGACCCATTTGGGAGTTTTCTTCATTATGTAGCAGGACTTCCTTTGGCTTTTAAAGAATTACATTCTTTTTTTTTTTTATAAGAAAACGGAGAAATAATGGCACGAGGTTTTGGCAAAATTAGATAAAAAGCCTCATCTTAAGACGCTTGGAATACACTGTGGATCTATGGCGGAGGCTTCTCTTTTTCCCTTCAAATTGTTATGACCAAATGGTGGGCATAGTGGTGCTCCTTCTGATGATGGAATTAACTCGGGGGTTACACGAATTGTTCTTGGATGCAATGCATAGCATGTCACATGCATTATTATCTATTATGAGCAGAGTAGGTGTTTGGTTCGTTCATATATGCATGGTAAAGATTACGAGGGAGACAAATGTACGGTTAGTACATATATCTTTCACCCCTTGAAATTATTGTCTTCATGAATACTCTCACATGACTATCAATTTATAGTAGACCATTCTAATGTAGTAGTTACTCTTATTCTCTAGTCAAAACACATAAACCGGACATAAATCAGGGTTGAAGGAGAAGAAATTGACACATATAGCTCACGTGGAAAAACTTGAATCGGGGTGAAAAACACTACGAACAAGACTGAAATGAATCAACTCTAATGTGATAGCATAAGCTTAGACTCTATAAACATTGGAATTTTATGAGAAAAATCACAGATCTAGGATAAGATATTGCAGATAAGACTTAAACAAAGTCCACTATAGTGTAATAGTACAAAGTACAGGTCCTCTTAGTCACTAAGCAACAATTGTTGATGATAATTCCTAACAAGTATCTACGAATAATATGCTATAAAACATGCATATAGGGCGCGATTCAAATGAAAGCTCTACATGTAACTCTATAGGAAACTTAGGTTGCAAGCAATTACCAGCGAGGAAATAAACTCAGCCTACCAACTTAGGGACCTGGATTTTGAATTAGGATACTACGCCTACCAAGATTGGACACTCGTATTTGACTCTGTAGGCTTTAGTGGGTCCAGCCCATGCGAAAATAAAATAAAAGAAAGGGAAGAATAGGTCTTAGCAGGAGGAAAAATATTTGCCTCTTATCATCTCAATTTTTTTCAAATGTACACATGTAAAAATATAATTAATATTACATATCAAAATTTTATTAGTATACATAAGTTGTTCATCAATTTATATAATATATTGATACTGATTTTTTTTTTTTCTAAAAGGTTAAGAATCTTGATTTTCTTTTAATAAATTTAATCAAGAATAGTAAGAATCTTTTTGTATTATATTTTCTCTTTTAATTTTTTCCCCTATAGCTCCTCGGTGTGATCATTAAAGAACATTTTACATTCACTGGAGAATAAATTTCATTCGGAGTTTGGTCCGTAGGTTCTTTCTCTCCAACTCTTATCGGTTTTCTGCGTAAATCTTTTATCTCTCATTTGAAATCTTTCTTTTCTTGATACTATTTTATTTGTGTGTGCATTTTTTTTTCTTTTCTTAATTTATTTGAGAAAATGATTTGCTTGGCTTTGTTGGTTGGAATTCGTGGATTTATTTGTTACCACTAATTTGCAAAATTAATTGATTATTTTCGGTGTTGGTATCCCCAACAACTCAACCTATTGGCACAGGGATAGTTGGCCAAGCGACTTGGCCGATCTTCATCAAATACTCTGACAAATGGCCTAAAACCAAATTCAATATGAATTCGATACATATCCTAATAGGAAATGAATAGTTACTACTAGTTTATAAAGGGACTCCAATTTTCACTATGAATAATTTAATAGAATTCATCTTAGAGAAAGACTCGTTTCATAATGTACATTCTTAAGCCCATCTTTACATAGAAAGAATTGAATCTAAGGTAGAGGAGATGGTTAGAGTTACTAAAGGACCATGATCTTTTAATCCACTATCACCCAGGTAAGGCAAATGCAATTGCAGATACCTTAAGTAGGAAAAAGTTTAATAATGCTATCATGTTAATCATGAATAAAAGGGAACTGATTGAGGAGATGGAAAGCATTAGTTGGAAATTTCAGTCAAGGGAAGTAAGTCAATGTTAGCAAGGCTAGAAGTGTAACCTACACTCTTGGAATGTATCAAGGAAGCTTGAAAGGAAGATGCAAAACTACAAAAGATGTAGAATAATCTAGATAAATGGCTTGACTTCAGAGTTGACAATAAGGGAATATTAAGATTTAAGGGAAGAGTGTGTGTTCTAAAGAATGTGAAAATTAAGGAAGTAATACTAGAAAAGATCATGATGTGAAGTTTTCTTTACATCCTGAAAATAATAAAATGTACAAAGATTTGAAATAAAAAATTTTGGTGGATTAAAGTGAAAGGCGATATGACATTGTATATCTCAAGTATGTGAATTGCTAGATAATGAAAGCAGAACATCAAAGGTCAAGCAGGTGACTAAAACCTTTGTCGATACTTGAATGGAAGCGGAAGCATGTAACAATAGACTTTATAGGTAGGTTACCCAAAATAAGAAAGTAACATAATGTGATATAGGTTATAGTAGAGAAGCTTACCAAGTCTGCACATGTTCTTGCAATGAAGCAAATTACAACTATACCTCAATTGGTAGAATTATATATCAAGGATTCTAGTTTCATGTCATGGTTTTGACAATCTTTGCAAGTAAAACTGAGAACTAAGTTAAACTTTAGTAAAACATACCATTAGTAAAGTGGTGGATAATCAAAATGTACTATACAAACACTAGAGGATATATTAAGAGCTTATGTTATAGAGTTTGGGAGAAGTTGGAATGATCACTTACCATTGGTAGAATTTACCTACAACAATAACCTTTACATTACTATTCAGACAACTCCATAGGAAACGTTGTATGGACCTAAGTATTGATCTCCGATGTATTAGGATGAATTAGGTAATAAGTAGACAATCAGAATAGTAATACTACAAGATCTTAAAGTGAAAATGCAAGTGATATGATAATGAATGAAGGTTGCTTAGAGGCGACAAAAGAGTATTACCACTATTAGAAGGAAGTCATTGGAATTTTAAGTAGATGAGTGGGTGTTTTTGAAAATGTCTCCAATGAAAGGTAGAAGGTGTTTTGGTATTAAAGGGAAGTTAAGTTTACGATAACTAAGACCTTATTAGATTAAGAAGAGGATTAGAAAGGTATCTTATGAATTGGAACTACTTGAAGAAATGGTGAGTATTCATAATGTTTTCCATGTTTCGACTTTAAGATAGTTTGTAGGGGACCCCACGACTATATTGGAAGGGCCATCTATAGAATTGAAGAAGAATATAACATATGTGGAGCATCTAGTGAAGATTTTAGATACTAAGACGCAAAGATTGAGAAATTGCAATATCAAATATGTTAAAGTGTTATGGAGTTAACACATTATAGATGAGACAACCTAAGAATCTCCAGATCACACGAAGACTTAATATCTTAAATTATTTACTCAAGGTTAGTACTCTGTTCATGATAAGTTATCTGTAGTAGGATGAAGTTTTAGGTATACAAATTAGTCTTTTAGGTAACTAAGTTTCAAGGACAAAACTTTGTATGGGGGGGGGGGGGGGGCGAGGTAAATTGTGTGACTCTAGCTGCTCAACTTCCTTTGATTGCTTAATTAACCAATACAAGTTAGGGCTCTCAGAATGATTTAGGATCTTTCAAATTGAGCTAAATTCTAATGTATGGTTATAAAACTTAGACAAAAAGTTTTAGTATGGTCAATTTCTCAAAATAAACATAATATTTAATTTCAATTAAACATACTTTTACCAAGTACATTTAATAAGTATCGCGAACTCAACGTTTGAGCCTTGAAACGCAATGAACTCTTAGAGATAAATTATTTGACTTATAAAAATAATATTTAGGGATCAAATGACATATGATATGATTATATAGTCATGTAACATATTTGTTATATACCTGATATGTTAATATATTATTATATATACTAAGTAATTGCTAAAATACATAATTAATTATTAAAAATTATTTAAAAAATAAGAAAAACACTCCCAAACTTTGGAATCATGTGTAGCATCTTCTAAATTCAATAAGGGTCATGACTTGTGAGTTGGCAATTACAAATTAAGACAAAATATATTAGCATTACATCTAGGAGCCAAATCAAATGACACTTGGGAAAATATGTTTCCACTTCCCCACCAACCTACCTCTTATAAATCTAGACTTAAGTAAACTTTAGGCATTTTAAAGCATTTGGAAACTAGAAAACCCTATTAAAACTAAGATTTAATAGGAAAAACAAAAATAAGAAAAATATAGTGCAAAAATCAAATTTAAGGTTAGGTATTGGGGTTCCAATAGCAAACCGAGACTTGACGATGTATAGGTTGGAACTTAAGGCTCTAGTGGTGAGAGGAGTTTGGCTAACAACCCTTGGTGGCCAGACAATCGTACGCCCATAAGGATAAGTTTCGCAATTGATTTTGTTTTATTTTCTAAAAATATCAAATTAGAGTAGAAAATTATGAAAATTAGTTTTCATAGGATATTTTACATTTAATTTCATGTAGTAATTTTATTTTATTGAAATATCATTGATTTATGATACTTGCCTAATAAAATACTTTTATTATAACAAATTTTAATTGAATTTTTTAGAGTATTAAACAATGTTGTTTCGAGTAGAAAAATTTTATATAATACTCTTATAATACATAATAAATTATGGTAATAAGAATTTTTGAAAAATAGTATGTCTATTATTTATTGTAATTTATTTTATATTAGTTGGTGGTTTCCTAAATATAGAAATTAAAGAGATTTTAAAGTAATTTATGCACAAAACCAACTTGATACAATTTTTAGAGCTTAGCGATATGAAAATATGTGTTATACTCTTATACTAGTAAATAGTATAATTATTTATTTGTTTTTTTGGCTATTTATAAGTGAAATTGAGCTAAAATAAGGATTATAGAATATATTAAATAATATACTATTTTAGTGTTTTTCATAACCAAAATATAACAACTATAGTTTATTAAGTATAATATGATTTCCTAGCTTCAATAGACTATGGATATTAGTTACTATATATTTTTTTACTATTTACGTATATTTTGTCAAATATGATAAATATAGAGAAAATTAGTGTAATTAACATTCTAACATAGGGGAGTTTTCGCTACTGTTGTATTTGAAATATTCTATACTGGTCTTAACTTTGTTTAGTTGGAAAGTGGAAATAATATAAGTAATCATGGTCCTCTGATCGAATTAGAAGCTAGATTAGAAATAGAAATAGAAGCTACATTAGAAATAGAAATAGAAGCTACTTTACTTAAGAGTTTTTGTGTAAACTAAACTTAGAAGATTAAGATAGGCAAAATAATGGGGATTTTAATTAGTAAACTGAAGATATAAGTTAATTGGTATTTTATTAGGAATTTTTAAAGTTAAACTAGATTAGAGAGTAATTTGGAGACTATTTAAGAAGCTACATTAAAAGTGAAGTCAGAGACTAAGTTAGAAATAGTTTAGGAGTAAACTAAAAGCTAACAAATTAATATCAATTTAAGATATATTCACATGTGATCTGTAGTTAACCTTAGTAGTATTTGCACTTGTTAAGTGAAATGCAAAAGAAGAAGCTTGTACTAAGGAGTATGTTTGGAAACATATTGCTGGCTAAGTAAGTGGATGGGTGTATGCATTACTTGAAATTGATGTGTGAAGTGTATTGTGATGCTCTATGTTGGACATGTAATGTTGGTTGCTCATGATCTACTGATGTGCTATGTGACTTTGATATATGCTAGGCATTAACTTGATAAGAGAAAAAGCTCAAATCTAGCTAAAAGAAGGCTTAATAAGCTTGGTTGTTTTACTTAATATTCATTTGAGAATTAATTGATACATTCATGTTATGCCATGAAAAGAACCTATGATTCAGTTTTCAAAAACTTATGATTTTGCTAGGATAAGTTTATAAAACTAGGTTTTTGTGCATATAGTTTTGCATTAACCAAAATTTCAACCATACTTTGTGGTTTTACTAGCTTGAAATATTTGTTAGGCACCTAAGTATATTAGCTAGATACCAAGATTTGAAGTTAACCAAACCGGATGAGTTGCTAGGCTAGTTAAGATATCAGTACCGCTATATATCATGTGTATTAACATGGCATACTATATGCATTATCTTATTTATTTGCTAGGTAGTTAACTTAATATAATATTTGTATACCTATGCTATATACCTTATTGTGTTGATGCTTGTTTGTCCACTCTCACTTAACTCAACAGTAACTAAGGGGATAAGTTGTCTTGTCCTCAAGTTAAGAAGTGGATTTTGGGGGAAACATCACTAGTTCGATGGAATTTTGAGAGGTTTAGATAAAGTCAGTTATTTTGGAAAGTAGAAGTGATGTTAAATAAGTACAATGGAAACCGAGAAATTTAGTTTCACCAAATGAAGTTTTAGCTTTTGAAGTTTTTGAGATTTGTAAATGTTGTACATATTAGTAACCAAATGGCTATAGCTAAACTATTTTTTAACCATTGAATATATGATAAAGTGATCCTTTGTTAGATTTGTGTCTATTTATAATAAGCTTACCTATGTAATGATACATTTTGTGCTATACCGAGATATGACACTTTTAGCCTAAGAAATTCTATTTCTCTTCATTTAAATATCTTCAAAACCTATTTACATTTAGATTATCACATAAGCCACATCAATTTCTTAAGTTGACTATATAAAAATACCTCAATAGCTTGCTTGTTTTGTAAGAATCAAAATTTCTCCCAAGTTCAACCTCAAAATTTCAACAAACTAATCACATGACATGAAAATAAAGTGTGTGAGCATCTTATGTTCGAAAATTTAGATTGAAAGTACATCATTTGTCTGTTTTAAATTTTAATAGAAAACTAGTGTGTGCGTGCCATTTCTTAAGAAACATATATTTGCACTACAACTTTTGTATAATTGGTTTGATTTTTAAAATCTACACATATAATTACCAAAGAAAACCAAAAATCATAATTTCTGGACAAAATTTAATGTTTTTAATAAAATATTTGAATTTCAAACCAAATTTTATGACTGACAAGCATTGGTATCTCTAGCCATCATTAACCCCTAGGCTATTGTTGACAACTCTTAGTGCTACCTCCCTTGCCAAGTGGTGGTAGTGGTTCTACATCAGGTTTTGGTTGGATGGCTAAACTCCAAATTAGCTCTATTTACTTCTATTTTTCTAAACTTTTCCTTAATTTCTCCCTCATTCCCAAACACTCTCACTAATTTTTTCTATGATCTATAATGTCTAAACTTAATGATGAAGGAAGATTTTTGAATTTATAGGGAAAGATGGTTTTAGTGATTAATAATTCGATTGCCAAGTGTCTTGTCTCCTTTTAATCCCATAAGACTATGTGTCCTTAGCTTCCTAAAAGTAGTCTAAAGTAATTTTAAAGAATGCTACGCTTAAAGTATAATGCTACATAATTTTTATTGGATTTTTATTAATTTTCTTGAATTAATTTAGTATATATTAGGTATTTTAGATAATTTTCAATACATTTTCCTACACAAAATCATATTTATTACTAATAAACACTTCTAAATATTATTTGTGTTATTTTATGATTTTTAGTGTGTATATATTTTATCTCTAATAATTTATTAATTATCAAAACATATTTTACGCGTTTTCAATAAATAATAAATAATATACGTATATCTTACTAATATAATATTTATTTTATTACTTTATTTTCTCAAATCCAAACTCGTAAAACCACTTCTACTAATATTTTTAGTTTTATCATAAAATTTAGACTCAATTGAATAATTTTCCTAATATCCCTAAATTTATATACAAAATCTGAACCATCTGATTACAGGGCTTACAAACATATAAAATTAAGGTCCTTTTAAAAATTTTCATACATAAAATCAAATTAATAAAAAAAAAATCGAATGTTTTGTAAAAGTAAAAGGATTAATGTAATAAAGTATTATAAAAAAATGAACTATAAGAAGTTTGATCTATATTAGAGGGTATATAAACATTTACAAGATGACTTAAAATGGGAATTTTTTTATTTTCCTTTTTTATAAATAAATTTATTTTCATATCTTCTTTTCTTTGGTTTGTAAATAAAATTAATTTTTTTATGTGTAAATTTTAAATTATTTCCTTCAGTTAAAAGGCAATTTTGAAATATTAAATTAAATTAAAAAAATTTGAAAATAATATCATTTACGATTTAATAGGTTAGCTCTCAAATTTAAGATCTTTGGTTTCTTTCAAAAATTTTTCGAAGGAATTTTCAAGAAAAAAAAAATGTTAGTAGCTAAATTAGAATTAATCCACCTAATTGATTCTAAATCACTCTTTTTCCTAATATAATTGAATGGCGACTTCGTTTTTTCTTTTTAAATTAAGAAACTAGATTTTTCCTAACTTTAGTCAAAGGTTTAAATAAAATAGGAGCAGAGTTTGATTTAAATAAGTTAACGAAAACAAAAACCAAAAAAATCAAGCTCGGCAAAAAAAGTTTGGTGAAAGAGAGAATTGATGGGGGCTCATTAATTATGAGTTTATTTCCGTTCACATAAATTTTTAATCTAATAGATCAAGGTTATGATTGCTCTCCTTTGGTGTTAAACACCATGACAAATGATACTAAAACACCTAAACTCTTTCATTTCGAGCAAAAATTCTTGGAAATTGAGGGATGTAAGTATGTTAATGAAAGAGCTTAGATAAACCAGCATGCATCTTTTGACATTATTGGTTTGATTCATAAACAAAAAGCTTGTCCAAAAGCTCTTTTTGATTGGACAAAAGAAAATGCGCCGAACACTAACATCATGATCGGAGGATATTGGCTGATTTAGAAAGAGATCAGAGCAAAGTAGTCTCGTTGGCAGATGTTTCCAGAGAAAGAAGAATCAAAGCCAGGCAAAATTGGATACAGTGTGGTGATAAGAATACAATTTTTTTTTTCACCAAACAACCTTGTCAAGATAAGCATATAATAAGTTGCTAAGGATTTAAAACGATAGGGAAGAATGGCTTGAATCTGAGGGAAATGTTGCGCCTGAATTCTTAAGCTTCTTCTCAAGATTGTACACAACAGAGGGCTAGAGACTATAATTGGCATCTAAAAAACATATGGCTTACCCAACCAATAGAAGATGAAAAAGTGTAAAAATTTAGGATCTCTGAAAGCACCGAGCTCAGACGTTCTCAACTAACTATTCCACCAATTGAACTCGGCTATCTTGGCCGAGTTTGTCATCATTGCAATAATAGATTTCCTCATGTTAAGTACTTTCTCTTATGACTTTAATAGTACTAACCTTGTTCTCATTCCAAAAATTAATGATCTTGAGTATGTCTCCCAAATTTAGGCCTATCACAGGTGTAACTCATCGCTCCCAAACGATGTGCACTTGCACGGAACTGATACGTAGATCAAAAGCTACGCTGTCTCATGCCAAAACCAAATTATCCATCAGTGTGTGAGTCCACTATAAGCATCTATGCGACCATCCCGTAACCACGGTATAGTCTACTTAGAGATTCTTCTCGATACCTTAAATCAACTCAGAATGTTATCAAGATTAGCAACCCGCAAAGCACATCAGGCGCATAACTAATTTCAACGATGTCTGTGTTTATTTGTTTGAGTTTTAAAGGTGATGTTTCATCTGCTAATTAGAGTACCAATACGGACTGAAGTTGATGAGTCGTAATAATTAATACGATATTTGGCTAATTTTTCTATTGCATGAAGTATTTTTCAAACAATATACTCATATATATTTTCTTTAGCCGGTGAAATCGAATTTTGTCTTAGAAAATAGCATAACAATTGTTAAATAATAAAATAAAGAAGTAAAATTTATTTTATAATTATTTCAGGTCTAAAAGGTCGGTGAAATAGTTGTTTGCCAAACAAATGCATCAAGAGGTATCTATTATTTAGAGGAGAAATGGTTATTATATTATATTGTTATGAAGTGAACACTGGTCTTTCCTGCTTTACTAAACTGGCTCCGCACGTGGGAACTTTCTGTTTGACTTTTTGTTGCGCGTGATTATATTTAGGGGCGTGAACTGGATTGGAGTAGACAGTCTGTCCTAGCATGTGCCTCGGTTAGGCTTCCTTTTGCGTTGACTTCCGTAGCGTTGACTTTGGAATGAGACAACTAATAAATGCTTGTGAAGAATCCGACTCTGGGTTGTCACCTAACCAACGCTTTGATACTATAAAAATGCTACTTAATGTAATGTTAAATTACAATTTAGAGTAAAAAATCAATTTTACTTTTTAGTATCAACATTATCTTATTCGTACTATTTAACCAATTCTTAAATGAGAAGATTCACAATAATTAAGAATAAAATATTACCTTTTTACATCTTTATTTTTTTTAGTCTTTTGAATCGATTGAAATTTTCAAATATGAAATATATTTGAACAGTATTGTGTGAAAAAATGTATTCTGGTTACATCCAATTTTTATAATATGTACTAGAAAAGCAATAATTAAATAGTAATGATGATTCAAATCATGAATCAAATTAAATTAAATCAAACTACCTTTTATTTGAAAAATTTACGAATTAAACTATATAATCATATTAAAAAAAAATAAAACCGCAATATTGAGCTTGAATTGGTTGGAAGGCTAATGGTACCGAATTTAACCGCGTTCAAACCCTTCTGTAGTGGCTTCTGCACCGAAGAGGAAATGTTGTTTGAGCTTGGCTGGAATTTCTCGCACGGGTCTGGGCCTGTCTTTTTCTCGGCTTTCTTTTACCGTAATTGGTTGAGCTTCATGCGTTGGACAGGAGTAAATCTAAGCTTTCTCTTTTGGCTTGCATCATCCTAGACGTGATATGGCGTCTTCATGTTTCAGTTCTCGGTCTATTTTGCATATAAAAATACACTCATAAACATGGTGTAAAGTTGGAATAATCATGTTATTTTTACATATGTCAACTATCCCAATTTAAACTTTTACATAAACGAAGCAATTATATCGCGGATCATTTACAAGAGTTACTTCAATAATTAATAATTATTTTGTCACGTGAAAAACCAACCATATATTGCACAAAATCATAGCTCGTGACAATTAATCTTACATCAATAAGCATTTGAAGCATCATATTTGGCAAGAAAAACAGCGGAGTGGCAGCAATGGGAAAAAAGATTTATAATGTATTATACGTCACGTGTTATTTATATAAATAATAACGAAATAAGTAGTTCGTGATTTATACATATTATATATATATATATATATCAAAAGTTTATTAATATTTACATATTGATTCATAGTGTACATATCATGCTTACAATGAACAAAAAAGACTAGAATAGGTAGACAGGAAAATATAAAATTAAAGTACTTGAAATCTCAGTTTTAAATTGGTCTAGTGAGCAAACAAACTATATTGATAAGACCTTTTTGATTTAATGGATTTGTAATCAAATAGATCTGTATGGTGGATTATAAACTTGGACATCACTAATAAATAGGTCCAAAAATGGTATGACCTATCTACTAATCACGTCTAGTTTAGTTATATTTCTTGAATCAGATGCTAAACTGTGGCCTCAGTTGGGGACAAACTAGGTGCGCAGGGATAATAACTATGCCGAGCTGCAATATTCCGTCCCCGGTTCAATTGATTGGTACTTAATTTATTCTGAATAATCAACTGCAAGTTTCTTTCTTTACCGATACTCTATTAGGGCATCCCAATGTGTGTTGCTCAGCGCAATTTTCAAGGGGACAGCACCCCCCGTGGAGTTGTTCTATAGACTGCACTAGGGAAGGTTGCTTGTGGAGTTGTGGACTTTCACGGAGGAACACAGTTAAGTGCTTTTTTTTTTTTTTTTTTATCTGGCAATGGCTTGAAAAAATAAGCCAAGGACGGTTAAATATTTCTTTTCTCAATTTTGGTCCCATAAAATAATGCATAAAAATTAGTAAGAAACTTTTATGATGAAATATAAGGATAATGATTAAATAATAAAGTTTTTGGTATGTTGATGTAGTATGTAGGGATTTTAAATGAAATCCCTGGAGATGGCCTTAAAACACTAATCTTTCTACGTCCATTTGGGTGGGAATTTATTGGGAGGTTGGCTTAGGTGTAAGAAAAACATAATTTACCCACCCCTTGATTGATCCCATCTCAGTTGATTTCAATTAGATCTCCTTCTCCACTCATGACGATTATTGAATAGTCATAGTCAACCCCTCTATTTCTTCAGCTCCAGTTCGAGACAAAACAGTTGCAGGGATAAGCAACTAGTCCCAGTTTTACCTTGTGATCCCGATCACATTGTGTTACCAGCTTGAAGCCGTCCTTGGTTCGATTGCCTTGATGTTACTGCAACTCAACTGTGTTTTTGTGTGTGTGTGTGTGGTAATGGAAGCAAACAGAAAATACGGAAAGAAGTGTTGGTGTAACAGACTTGGAGAGTGAAAGAATTATGGCAAAGATGAATGTATTAAGTTTGCCTCTCCGTGTACAAAGTTCACATATATACAGTTCCTATGGTCAGTCACCATCTAGAAATGAAAACCAAAAGCTAACTTTAACCACTAGCTAATAACAACTAACAATTACTAATAACTATTAACAACTGCAATTAAACTAACAGCTATAACTATCTCAAGATGGAGAGTATATATTCAATACTCCCACCTTGGATAAAAGCTAATGAAAATGTTCTAGTTATAGTCCCTTAGTGAACATGTATGTGAGCTACTACTCGGAGGAAACATACAATGAAAGTATGTTATATTCAATGACTTTGTTATGAACAAAATGCAAATCCATTTCAATATGCTTTGTTCACTCAATTAATATGAAATTCTTTAAGAAGAGAAATCATCCAAAGTATTTCACAAGTAGTAACAGCAAGTGCTCTATGCTCCAATTCAACTGAACTTTAGGCTATTGTCATCTATTTCTTCGATTTCCAGTTCAACAAAGAACTATCCAAAAACACACAAAATGTAGTTCTTGACTGCCATGAATCTGGGCATCCTCCCTAGTCACTGTCACTATACGCCTTGAGCACAAAACCATTAGTAAAAGAAAAACAGTTGCCTTGTCCAATAGTTCCTTTTATGTAGCATAAAACATGGTTGAGTGCTAATTGGGGGGATTGCTTTGGACTATCCAAAAAATTGACTATACATAGACTGAGTAAGTAATGTTCAACCGTATAATGCACAAATACAAAAGTTTTCCAATTATTCTTCTATAATGCAAAGCATCAACTGTATTTGTGTTGTCATCTCTAAACAACCGATGATTAACCTCAATTGGAGTAGACAATGGCTATGCTCTAGTGAATCTTACATTTACTAGCAAGTTAAGAGCAAACTTCCGTTGTGAAAGAACCAGTCCTTGCAATGATCGCACAAGCTCTAAGCCAATAAAATACTTGAGCACCCCAATATCTTTAAGTTTGAATTGTGTGTGCATAAAACTCTTGAACTGATCAATAAGAGAAGGATGCTTACTAGCAACTACTATTTCATCAACATACACTAGAACAACTACCATATCATCCAACTGTAAGAAACATATCTTAAGTTTTGTCCATATCTCCTTAGCCGTGTTCATGTATAGAATAGTTGAAGCAATTGAAGATAAAATTGAACGAAGCAACCAGGCAACAATCAAGTCGTTGCACAGATTCCAAGCTATGTTCAACTTGTTTGATTTGTCTAAAATTGGAATAGAACCATCCACAAAACCGACTTTATTTTGGATTGATAAGGCTAGCAGAAATGAACAGCTCCAGGTACTGTAATTGAGGCCAATGAGAATAAGCATTATTGCAATCGAATTTTGTGAATCCGAACGATAAATAAAATAAGGAGAATGAACATCTTCTGTATCAGTTATCCACATGATTAATCAATCATGAGAGCAAGCTCTTATATCATGTTACTATAACCCAACTGTGTTTGTGTATGTGTGGTAACGGAAGCAAACAAGAAATACGGAAAGAAGTGTTGGTGTAATAGACTTGGAAAGTGAAAGAATTATGGCAAAGGTGAATGTATTAAGTTTGCCTCTCCATGTACAAAGCTCACATATATACAGTTCCTATGGTCAGTTGCCATGTAGAAATGGAAATTGAAAACTAACTTTTGCACTACACTAACCACCAGCTAGTAACAACTAACAGATACTAACAACTACTAAAATTAAACTAACAGCTATAACTGTAGCACTTGACAACTGGCTGATATTTTTATATTAAATAAAATTACTCTTTTACCGACGTCCATTTTGGCTAGAGTAATTGCAACCCTTCTATTTCTTAGGCCCTTCTCTACCGCTTATTATAAGCTCTCGATGAGATTTTGGCTGAGGGAACAACTTCAGTTTACGTTTTGAAATTTCTTGCAGCCGTCGAATTAAACATCGTAAAAATAATGGAAAAAGTCTGGACATATGATGCGTTCCTTAGTTTTAGAGGTGAGGATACAAGGAAAGGATTTGCTTCTCACCTGTTTAGTGCTTTCAGGAGGGAAGGGATAGAATACTATAAAGACAACGACCAAGACGAGGTCGGACGAATCATTAAGCCTAAGCTTGTTGATGCTATTCATCAGTCAAAGATAGCTCTTATCTTATTTTCAAAGAACTTTGCTGATTCAACGTGGTGTTTGGATGAGTTAGTGGAGATCTTAAAATGTCATGAGAGACAAAAACAGAACGAACACACGGTCATTCCCATCTTTTATGATGTGGACCCAAGTGATGTTCGAAAGCAAGTTGGGCCACTCGGAGAAGGTTTTGCTAGGCGTGTGAACATGGTGCACGTGGAAAATGCAGAATCAGTAGAGAAGTGGAGAAATGCTCTCACGGTTGCTGGAAACTTCTCCGGATGGAAGCTGAAGAATTATGCCAACGGGTAAGAACTAAGTGGCCTTTCTTAGTTTGTTAGAATATTTTCATTTTCGGTTTTAATAAGAATATGTAGATAATTAGAAAATGTGAGATATTTTCGAACGAGATTGAACTAATACTTTGCTAGAATTTAAAACAATTTTCAAATAAAAATGTGATGGCATATAAGTTGGACTCCTCTAACGGTATTTTTTCTAATAAATTGAACTCTTTTAAGGGCAAATTATGTACATAAGTTGAGCCCTTTAATATCGTTAATGTAATTATATGAGTATACATTTTCTTTAAGAGTATATAAGTTCCATTCATTAACATACATCAAAATACAAGGGCTTACCATCCAATGGTGATAAAATAAACCAAAAAGAAAACAGGACCTAAAGGTCCAATTTAAAAATGGATACAGATCTTACATAAAAATGGAAGGCCTTATTCGAAAAAAATTCTTACGCAACCATCGAACGGAACTCAGTGCTCTAACATGGAAAAATCTCATACAGCACTGTAAAAAGTTAATAATAATGAAAATAATAATCAAAAGCTATTGGAAAAATCTATATCTGAAAGCAAGACTTGGGTGCAATCCTTTACTTATTGGTGGAGGGACGGTTTTAGATATTTAGATATGACATATTAATCAAGATAATCTCTTATTAAAGCAGTTATATGGTGGAAGTAGTGATCGCATCGAATTATTTGGGGGTTAAAATATGAACAAGAATTTTAGTGAGAGAGAGTTGCTTTCTTTGAAGATTTTTTTGGTGAAACAGTTTTCTTTGAAGTTAAGAACAGATAATAATTTTTTGTTCAACGAACATATAATTGTAGAACCTACATGTTATGCACTGCCTTCTCTTACATTCCTCCTTCTGCTCTCCATCTTTTTCTCTAGAACGTTAAAAGGAAGTTGATGAATAGAATCAAATATATTTTCAGTATTTTTGTAATTTATATTTAAAAGATAAAAAAAATAAAAAGGAATTTTCTTTTGAAATTTTAGTATTTGAAAAATTTCTTGAAATATTCCCCCTACCTTTTGAAATTAAATAACCCATGTTAAGATGATCTGAAAAGAAAAATTAATGTAAAGAAATATAGATTTAAAATTCTTACGTTTGTACTATAAACTAGTTAGAAAATAGCACAAACCGTAATTTAAACACTTTAATTGGGCTACCTATTCTGAATTATAAATAATTATTCATGCTTTATCTAATACTAGCTATCGGTATACCGTATTGCTTGTATAATTTTTTTTATTTATTTTAAATTTATAGTAAAACATTTTGTATTAATTATTACAAATTTTACTTCTAATGTATCTATGTAATTTTTTCTTCCAAAAAATTATATTAATGAAAGAAATTTGGTAATTGTGAAAAAAAGGGGCTTTATTGTAAGAAAAAAAAGATAAGGAGCATGTCTAATGTCCTGTATCCAGATTTAGGAGCTTAACCTAAATATAGATATGAATTTAGCCGTATTTAAATGAGTTTAGCTCATTTGTCTCTCATGTTAAAATTTTCTATATATTAACCATTTAAATCGTATTGTATCATATCTAAGTTCATTATATCTGGATCCCAAATTGCCAGCCCTACACTAGACCCCTCCATAAATAGTAAATCAATAATATGGATAAAAGATTCCAACTTTTTCACTTTACTTGTGCTATACAATTTCTCCCTCATATCTCTAACTTAAATATTGGAGTAGTCATGTCGAAATTACCTCCAATGCCTCTTTTTGCTTACATTTGTTATCTTGTACAAGTAATCAAGCACCTTACCAAAATCAAATATCAACACAATCCAAGAGCTAAAGTCATAATTTGATGGAACAACCTTAACCAACTAACCATAGAAGGGTTAGGAATCTAGGTGTAAGTGAGTGAATGCCACAAGAACAAGTCTTGATGAGTTCAATCGTTATGAAGCAAAAAGATTCTCTCTAATAAATTCATATTCAAATTAACTCAATTGCTTTGTTCATTATAAGCATTGCTATTTATAGGCATAATAGAAACCTAATAAATTATGAAATAGTTTGACAAGAAAAAAAAAAAGAGTAAGAAGCAATTTAATTAAGTAAAATAATAAAATATGAAGCTAAAATAAAGGAAATAAGTGAATCTAGTCTTACTTTTTCAATGTAATCAATTCTAATCGACCATATATGAAATTCAATTGAGCTACTGATGCTTTATTCAAATTTGATCAACTTTATGCTAGTAGGATTACTTGATCTTCATGTTGGCTTATCTAATCAACCAAGTGATGAAGGAAGTTGTCTAAGTACCATTAAAATATCAAATTTAAGGGAAACCTAAAAATTCACTTAACTCATAATTTTGTCTTTAAAATAACATCTACAAGCTATAACTAAAAACATGATGGAAATCAAAATCCCAACTCCAAATCTAGAAGATCTTGAGAAAAAACTAGCTCAAGGAGATGCGATTGAGATTCTAATTTTAATCAACAAGTTATCAAAAGGAAAGTGTTGAAGCCTATGAAGACTTGTTATAGGCAATATTCAGGTTATCAAAAGAAGTCTATAGGAGACTAAGCTCAGATATAGAAAAGGAATTCAATCAAAAGCACATTTGGATCGTAAAAAAACATGTTGAGTGGTTTTGATTCTGAAGGAGGAGTTAATGTTGCTTCTGATAATAAGTTGGAGACTTTACAGGACAAAACTTTTGACAAGTGAATCAAAAGAAGCTTTGAAGCTATTTTATGTGAGAAAATCTTAATTGAACATTATTTCTACATCTTACAAACAATGAAAGAGAATCATATAGAGCCCAATACATTAAGATGCAATTATCTACTTATGTACATATGTAACTATTAACTATTTGTAATGATACTAAAGAAGAAGACATGTGACATGTGGGGTAATTTTTTTTTTTTTTTATATTGGGGGTTCAAAACCAACCTGAACCTGGTGAGCTAACTCAACCGATTCACTAAATTGCCAATTCAGTAGGTTTGACTGACCAAACCTCATAGGCCCTTAAGGCCCTATGATTCGTAGGTTGATTATTTTTTATTATAGATTTCGTACGGTATATACGTGCGATATGACCTTACCTTAGCTTACAGGATCACTAGGTGTTAGAGGTGCCAACCGTCTAGCTAAGGGTTGAGTCTAGAGGCCTCTGTTTAAAGGTGAGTGAGGGCTGCATAAACCTACTCATAATCATATGTAAGACTCAATTTTGACAAAAACTGAGAATTGATATACCATTATATTTTAAATACAAAACGCAAGGTTTCGTTATTATATAAGTTCTAGTATGATTTCCGGATTTAACTGCTGTCGATATATCTCCAACCCTAACTTCGAAGGGCATTAAATCTAAGTTGCATGTAATACCTAGTCATCTGCATGTATTTGTATAGTATACTAATTGTTCATGCATTCATTTGATTGAATTAATTTGTTGTATAACTTGTTTATTGTATAGTTGAGAAAATTATCTTACTAAACTAGTTAGCTTATATCCTTGTAGTCTACTTTCACAAGTCGACCTATTTGTGAGTCAGGCCATTGTATGCCCAAGGTTAGTAGTATTCCAATGGGTGAATGTGAGAGTGAGATTAGTGATATAAGTAGATTCATGAGGTTGTATTTAGACTTAAAACCTTATTATGTAATATTATATGATAACAATTTGTAATATGAATTATTATATCTTCTCATCTGTAAATCTCTATATATGTGTGTGTTATCTATATTTAAATAATATTGCTTACACTTATCTAACTCTAGGTTATTAGTTATAGTAGTAGCCTTATATATCATATGAAGGGTTATATGATATATAAGGTCGTGACATTATCAAATTAATTTGTTAAATGCAATACTACAAAACAAATGTCATTGTTATTCAATCCGTCATGAGATTAGAGAAATCATCATCACTTTAATCTAGGTTGAGGAGCTTTAACACAATGTAATAACTCATAACCAAACTCGAGCTTATACAATGGAGATATTGCTCCTGACCACAACTACCTCTGAACACGTCCCTAACCTCACAATAACCTCTTATCCTATCACTTAGTTTGGCCGTAAGGTTGGGGAAAGGCTAATCCATGGTGCCTCTCCCAAGGGGTCGAATTTGGCAAAACAACTTTAATTGTCTCATACTTGATTGCAATACATGTCATTTTAACATTTTTAATTCAAGCTCGTATCGACCAATTTGCAAGCACATAAAAAAATAAATAAATAAATTCATAACAGTACAACAAAACAAGTAGCTTAGCTACCAAATCAACACTTTAGTATCCAACACAGGCATAGCATGTACATAGTCGACTACTTATAACCACAAGTAAGCATATACTCTAGTCTCAAAAATGCCAAAAAGCATTTATACTTAAGAAGAGGTTCACTCAAGCTAAACTTTCACGTTAGGCTCCTAATTGTTTGGAAATCCTATGTATTAAAGCATATATCACGCTTTTATGAGATTTTATGAAAACGTTAAGATTTTTTCTATTTCATTAGCTTATCTTTATAAACTACATATTTATGTAACAAAATTGATATACGATTATGTTGTATACATAAATATAATATTCCTTTTTATTGTAAAACTATGTATATACTAATATATGTGTGTTTATATATATTATAAGAATTTATACGGGCATCCTAAGGTATTTAGAGATTGATTACATGCTTATATTATATACTATATGGTTTGTATAAAAATATTCTTAATATACTAAATTAATATATTACTTATAACATATCATTTCCATCATATGGAAATGTATGTTTTAATAGTCAAATCACATTTTGATTGCAGGATGGTCATTATAGGATGATATTTTTCTATAATAGTAGAAGAAAATATTCATCTTGTTGTACAATTATCCAAATCTAGTAAAATTAGTATCATTGGATTCATAAAAATAAGATGATGCAATATATAGAGTCTATTCATAAAAAATAAAATAAAATGATATTTTATATCTCAAGCACTATAACTTGTAAGCCTTCTAGAGATCATTTCTTCTCAATATTATGAATAAGTGAATAAACTCTTTGCTCTCTATTAATAGCAACACCTTCCATTGGATGAAGCATAAAATCCTTAGCTATTAGAACCTAAGCATCTTCCTATATTAACACTATACTCCCTTGTCCAATATGCCAATAGTAGTTTTTCATCACTACTTCCTTCCATTTGTGTAAACTCTGCCAACACCAAGAAGATCTTCCACCAATTCTTGAATGAAAGAAATCAATCTCATGGAAATAAATACCTTTTTGTACTCTAACCCATAATGCATTAGGTCTTTCAATATTTCTCTAAGCCATCTTTCTAAGCATTGCATCATTAAACAACTCTAAGTCTCTAAATCTTAGGCTACCCTTACTTTTTTCAAAAGAAATATCATGCAAGACTTCTAACAAATCCTTCTTGTTGATAAATCGACGCTCCACCAAAATCTTGCTATCATAGAAGTAACCTCTTGACACCATTTCTTCAGGAACTTAAACATGCTCATAACATAATATGGTATGGCAAATCCAACTGCTTTAATAAGGATTTCCTTTTGTCTAGGTGATAGAAGTAAATTTGACCCCCTTGCAATCTAGCTTTAACTTGTTCCTTCACAAATGCTAAGGCATTTGATTTAGATCTATCTTACTCAATTGTTAGACCTAAATATTTGCCAGGTTGGTATGAAGCTTCAATCCCCAATATACTATAGCAACATCAAATATTCAGGTGTGTTCTAGTTAAAGGACATAGAAGACTTCTAAAAACTAATTAATTGCCTTGACACTAAGGAATAAACAGTTAGAGCTTCTTTTAAATTCTATAAAACACCAACATTAGCCTCCATTAAAAGTAAAGAGTCATCTACAAGGAAAGGGTAGGTTAGTTCTGGGCATTCTTCTTTAATTTTAATACGTAAAAGATCTCCTCATTATCTTACTTTATAAATTAAAGCCGGTAATGAGTCTATAACTAAGAAAAAGAGATAAGGCACTATAGGATCCTCTTGTCTAATAACCTTAGAGGGTATGGTCTTCTTAATTCTTTTCCCATTAACCATGAGATTATAAGAAACTGAGGTTACACAGCTCATAATCCATTTTACAAATAATTCACTGAATCCCATTATAAGCGTAAGACTTCGTAAAAATTTCCATTCGACTCTATCATATACTTTAATCATGTCCAATGTGATAGCAGTCATAATGATGACCTCTTTTCTTAATTTTTAGATAATGAAAGGCTTCATGTGCTATTGTAGCATTATCTTAAATTAATTACCTCTAAATGAATGTACTTTAGATTTGTAAAATAATACAACTCATAAAAGGTTGAAGTCTATTTACAAGGATTTTAAATATTATCTTATAAAAGAAATTACAGAGACTGATAGGTCAAAACAGAGACATAGAATTAGGACACTGAACCTTAGGAATTAAAATTAAATTGGCTTAGTTAAAGTTAGGAGGAAGTGTACCTGACTTAAAGAACATTTTGACTACCATAGATAAAAATTCTCCTACAATACTCCAATTAAACTAGAAGAAGATGTTATTTAACCCATCCGAACCTAGAGCTTTCAAGAATCCTAGCTAAAAAACAACTCTATTAATTTTATCAATATCTACTGGCTGAACCAACGAGGCATTAACACTATCTTCAACAATAAGGTCCATACTTTTTAAAACATCTTCCATTTTGTTAGTCTCTTTGATATCTGGCAAGTACACCTATCAGTTTTAATATAGCAGATGTGAGTCCGAGTCGATCCCTCAGAGACTTCGAATACTAATATTAACCTTAGCTTTATTATTTAACCGGAAAATTATGAAAGTTTGAATTAATTAAAAATACTAAAATTAATAAACTAACTTATTTATAAGACTTGATTAAGCAATTGAAAAAGCGATAAAATTAAGAACGACTTCAAGAAAGTAATAACGTATTTAGGAATTATTTCCCCTAGAGTTAATCATGTGATCGCTTAAAATATATTCAATTCGGTTTCTATTATTCTTGACTGGAGGGATTCACAACTAAAATTAATACCTTTCTCAAGCATATTAACCCTAATCCTAAATTATTCACCGGAATCTCTTCACTTAGTAATATAATTTAGAATTGCATTAATGTATAATGAATTCCCATACAAATAATTAACTTTCCGGAAGAAACATGGATCTTATCTCTAAGTATACATGTAATCCTCTCCAATTATATAAAAATCTAATTACACATGCAATTTCTTAATCAACATGCATAATATCATATATTGATATTCTAGAAATATCAATCAATAATTAAACGACATAATTGAATCAAGCAAAGATAGAAACTTTTTTGAAAATTCTAAATCAATCCAAGAATCACATGAAACCCTAGGTTCCATAATCCTAAATACATGAATTATAAGCTATCATAATGAGACTAAAAACGAGTTCCATCAAAAACATAAAATAAAACATGAAAAACTCCTTTGATTAATGAACAATCTCTCTAATCTTGAAGTCGGTGTTGTTCTCACCTTCTCCTTCTCCTTCTCATTTTCCTCAAGTCTCTTGTCTTCTCTAATGTCTCTTCTATCTTGTGAAAACCTAATCTGTCTTTTTATAGTGTATCAAAAGCTTTTCGTTTTCTTTACCAGACACGACCTGGGACATGACCGTGTCCCCAGGTCATATAACTTTCTGCCCCTAGCCAATTTTTTCTGCATGGACTGTGTAACTTCATAACTTCTTCGTTTGAACTCCAAATTGAGTAAAATTTGATTCATTTTCTTCGTTTTTTATCCTAGAACGCGTTCAAACTTAGAAATAAAAAATTTACTCAATTAAGTATCGATTTCTTTAAAGAAAACAAAAAATGTAAGAAAAATACTATAAAATCATCATATGAAATATGTTTAAAATCAGAGTTATCACTCTTCACTTTAATAAATCTTCTCATAAAGGGCAGAAAAAGCAAAACCAACCTCCTCTCCTAACGTAACCTACACATTCTACTCATTTTTAGTTTTAGACATCTTATTCTTTGCTCTTTTTCTCAAAGTCATTTGGTGGAAGAATTTTGTATTTTAATCATCCCACTTCGACCAATTTACTCTTGAATGCCAGTGCTAATACATTCCTTCTCTTGCAACTGCTCGGGTAAGCACCTCTTTAATACTTCTCTCGTCATTCAAATTAACCTAACAGTTGGATTTATTCTACATAAAACTTAACTTCTCTTTAAGTTGATCAATGAGTTTAGCATTATTTTGAACATTAAATCTTTTCCATTTTAGGAAACTTCCTTACAAACCAACAATTTATTCATCAACCCCTTTAAGTCAACACTTCGATTCTTCTCTAACCTTACTCTTCCAATGATCTCCTTGCATCCAGTAATGGACAACCGAGATTAATGATAAATGCTTTAAACCTTATGCAACCAGTTAGTAACATGTGTCTTCGAAAATGTTTAGATCCATAAAATGTTTTCCAAGGCTCGATCCAATTGTTCTTTAATCAGGTCAGCTTCTCTTCCATTAGCCCAAGTGATGACTAGCCCTTAAAACCCTAAATCCACCAATTAGCAATCATATAACATATCTTGAAAAGCCATCATCTACCTCACTGGTTTTTCTCTATAACTAGATTTTTCTTCTCTATGCATAACCTCATTTAAATCCCCTACCACCAACCATGGACCATTTACACTCAAAGACAACCTTCTTAACTTATCCCAAAATACCCACTGATTCTAAAAATATGGATTGGCATGGCACCAAGAAATCTTACATCTTTGAATACTTTGTGTACAACTAACTATAAATGATATTGGCATCTGCCTCCAAAATATATACTTCCAAATCTCCTCTTTGCTATTGAGAGAGGCTTCGCAATAAAACAACCAATTCAACATAATATGATTTATCAAATGCCAATCTCCTTCTTAATGGATCAATTTTAGTGTATTTATTCCTTGCCTTCATCAAGAAGATAAGATAGATCTATATTTTCTAATAATACTTGTAAGCTTATTTACTGTTAAGGTTTGACCTAGAGCTTGACAGTTCCAATTGATGGCTACCATTGCGATTACGTACTCTGAAGCTAGTCACCATAGCTCTTTAAAGGAAGAATATTTACTTTGTCAACTCTCACTTCATCTAATTCAGCTTTGAATTCGAGTTTTCCCTTCACCATTATAGGCTATTACATGTGGCTCTGCAGGTTTCAAGAAGAATAGAGGAAATTATAACTTAGATATAGAAAAAGGAGCAACTATTGGCAACTCTATGATTGAAGAACCATTAGCGAATTGATTATTGTATATTTCAAGTTTCTTTTTCTTGATCGTTTATACTATGGTGCATCATTACTAGAGTAAACCATTTAACTTGGTTATTCATAGTAAATGACTTGAATCAAGCATGATCGTGAATTTCCTAAGTTATTTTCTATTTTAACAAAGTGACCAAGAGACATTCACTTTTCTTACTTAGGAAAAGAAAAAATTCTTTCTTAAAAAACTATTTTTCTTACATCCATTTTCATATTTTGTTTAGCATGAGGAATATTATAGTGGCACGAACATTGCTCGTTAAACGGGATGGACCAAATTCAAATTCCTCATCTCTCGTATTATATTATGGAATTTATTTGGGCAAAAAAATAAAGAGAAAAAGGTCTCCAATATTTAAGTATAACTTCAAAAGTTTAGGGACTCAATTGACAAAATTGAAAAACAGTTTGGGACTCTTGATTAAACTTTCCCTTCTTATAAATAATACTAGGGTGCATTGCACCAATGATACATATATCTATATTATTAAAGTTAAAGGATTTTAATAATTATCAATAACTATCAAAGTTTGGTGCTTTTATTATTTTATATTTTTATTTTAACTACTATTATTCAGCATCTCATATCTCCACATTTTCATTTTGATTGTCGTTCTATCCACTCATATTCATTGTTATTTTTTTTAATCCATAAAACCCACTTTAAATTCATGTTTTAAAATAGCAAGTGCAAGTAATAATAATAATAATAATAAAAAATTCTCCTTCTTCTTCTTTTCTCTCTTAGAAGCTTCCACTAAGTAAAGAGAAAAAAAAATAGAAAAATTAAATACTACCATTCATGATAATTTAATATGTTTTAAATTATAAAATACAGTTTTATTTTATTTTTCTATATATGCAATGCAGACATGTGTCTACTATTCTTAGGTAAAACAAATGAAAAGGTGCAAATAACCACTGACTTTCAATCTTGACACATAATACTAAAACAGTAACACTAACTCTTGAGAGGGTAGAGGTTTTATGGGGTTGTGGGTGGTCTAGTTTGGCATACAGTTTACCAAAATATCGTTTTACCTTTATTATATATTTATCTTGATTGATTTTTCTTTTCAGGAAAATGGTAAATTAAAATAAACTAAAAGCATTAAAATAGTGAAAGTCGGATTCCCATTTTAATATTAGATAAAACCAAGTCACTTATGGCCCATGTGTCATGAACATCACTGTCCTTGTTCACTTGTTATCCTTTATTAAATATTAGCAAAAATGACGTATTATACAAAAATGATAAAAAAAATTTAGACTTCATATATAGAAAAATGTCAATAATATATGTTTGTGAAATCAAAATTATAATAAATTTTTTTTAGAAAAAAGTAGTAAATGTTGGTCAAATAAAAAATATAATAAATTTTTCAAATTTTATAAATGAAAAGTGGTATTTAAGAAGTTTATACATTGGGTTGGATTTGAATTTGAATTTGAATTTTTTTTTAATAACTACTATAATTAAAACTATAAGATATATATGATAGTTAATAAATAATTAAAAAATGGTTTCCCTTTAATATAATAGATGTGATAAGCCAAAGAAAAAGAATATAATATATATATATATTGAATAAATAAAATGAGCGAGGGCAAGGAAGGAAAAAAAAAAAAAAGTGGAAATGGTATGTGCACACAAGTCAAATATTATATCTATTATGGACATATTTGTGCCTGAAATAGCCAAATCGGCGTTTGGTATATGTGCAACCTAATATTGCAGTAAATTTCACATATCTATGCTTGAAATTTCTTCAAGATTTTTTCACCATACAAAACCAATCAACTGCCAACTTAGCGCGCTCTCAATTCCTCCATAATTCACATGGCCACGGAAAGCTATGGGATGCAACGGAAGGCATTGGCCACATTACCTTTTTAAAAATTACTTTTTAACGTTTTTTTTTTATTTAAAAATAGATACAATGATAATAAAAATAATTATTGCTAACTATATTGGATGTAATTATTCAATATAGAATACAGATCAGAAAATTGTTATCAATCATTATATCCAACTAGGTCGAGAGCAAATTGAAAACTGAATAAATCAGGACGAAATCAGGAATACATTGAACATTATCAGGGCTGTTTCCTCTATTTACATCAGCTTTGTGTTCATTAATAACTTCTAAATACTCATCTTGAAGTTGATTTTTCAGGGAATCAATAATATCAACCAGTAAATATAGTTAGTGTGATTTACTAATCACTGAGATATAAGAAAGAAACGTAAATGGGGGGGAAAATGCTGCATATGGAAAGTAATATCCTTTGCATTTGATACGAAAGGAGAAACTATCTTTAGTGGCCTGAAGTGGTTTGAAACTTGCCTGAAAGTGACTAGACAAGATAGAGCCGACACACGCTGCGTGGGATGAGGAGTCTGTTGTAATGTCATGGTTATAGCACTCCGTGCAACTAGGAATAAGCAAGAATGGCACGACATTACCTACTACCAAACAAGGACATATGGGATGCAGTTCAGAAGATGTATTTGAAAGACCAAGATGCATTTGAGATGTGCACAGGGATTTAGACCACTTAACAAGGTAGCCTTTCTGTGAAAGAGTATTACAATATTATAAATGGATTGCAGCTCGAATCGGATCATTATCAGGAACTGGAAACGTATTGTGCCTTGGACAGACAAATTCTAACGAAATTTGTTTAGAGAGAGAGTACTTTGCGTCCTTGTAGGATTAAGTTCCGATTACGAAGGCAGGGTGCAGCGTTCTTGGGTAAGGACAATTTGCCTTCATTTGAAGAGGTTTACTCCACGGAAAAAAATATAGAAGGGCACGAATTACTACCATTTATTAAAAATAAAAAAAAAATAAAAACAGAAAAACAAAATTTATCAAGCATACGTTTAAGAGTTTGGGTTTATTATTTACTCTCGTTTTTGGAGTCTTCCTCTATTTGCTATTACTGCTATATGAGGTGGAATGTATCGACTTTTAAATTTGCTGATATGGCTTAAACACCCGCTTAACAAATTGGAATATATTTTAATATTTTTATATTTAATATTATTTTATATACACTATAAATTACAACTGGAATATAGATAGATCGTTCAAAAATTTGTAATACAGAGTATAAAAGCATATTTTACACACGAAATACTGTCTATTGACATATACTAGTAACTTCAATAATTTTTTAAGGTAGAAATTACACTAAATAGGAAATAGAATAATCAATTATACAGGGAAAATACATACATACATATATATATATATATGCAACTTGCATAAACACTAAATAAACATCAAAATAAAACCACTATATATATTTAAGTATATATGTACCTAATTTTAGAATATGATAAAAGAGCTATCCTTTCTCATATTAACTATGCTCTTTATCTCAAATTGGGCATGGACCAATCCATGGCTACCGCATGGACCAATCCGTGGCCCTAACAGGTCAGCCCCATGCCATATAAATAGGGTATGAAGCCTTAGGTGAAGGGATGTCCTCTTTCTCCTAATCTCTCTCTCTAAGCGCTTCTCACTCTCCCTAATCTCTTTTATGCATATCACAATATTCTTTTTGGTAACTTAAGTGTCAAAAGGCCCTTGTTAGCAACGCTTTAGGGGGTTTATTGCAGGTTTACCATCGCCCGTGGTCATTAGACCATTAGGAGGACACGTGATAGCCACCTCCATTATATATATTGTCACCATGAATAATGGATTATTATAAGGGTTTTCTTCCATTAAGATCACACACTTATAAAATAAGATATTGCTTATATATGTGTCTGTGTGTATATATAAGAAAAAGAAAGAAAATGATTAAGCATAATTCGAAGAACTATTAATAAGTGATTTATGATTATGGTTAAAGATGTTTGTTAAAGAAACTTTTACCTTTAAAGTAATTATATACTTTTTTTTTTCAAATAGAAACCAATATTATTCAAAACAACAAAAAATTACAAAGAAGAGTCAGGAGACCAAGAGCTAAAATCTATAAATAGCAAGAGAGATAAAGGAGTGGAGGATAAGGAAACTTAAAATCCTTGCACGTCCCTAGACAAGCTTAGGAAGGAACCCAATCCACTTACGCATCCGCTTTACGTCTAATGTAAGAAAAAGAACAAAAGGAAAACATGTCTTTCAAAGCTAAAATGTCTTCAACAATCAAACTATACTTCCACAGTAAGAGAGCTCTTTTTGATAAGGCATTAAACACCAGCAAGCCACACGACTCCACCTCAATCTTTCTCCATCCAGTATTTTTAGCAAATCTCAGACCCTTACGGATTGCTTCAACCTCAACAACTTCTATGTCATCAGAATGCCATGGGATAGACGCTGCAGCAAGGAGTTCTCCATTGGAGTTGCGCACTACCAAACCCAAACCTGCTGTCCTTGATGAAAATTTCACCGAAGCATCTACATTTAGCTTGATATGGTCTGTTGCAGGGGGACACCACCTGTTATTATTAGCACAAACAGTGCCATCTTCACCTGCTCTAACCGCAATATCAGAAAAATCAACCATAGTAGCCACTTCACTTTAATTCTTCTAATAACAAGATCATGCCAGGGACATCTATTTCCAAAAATGCATTCACATCTACGTTTCCATATATGCCAAATGATAAAAAAAGAGTGTTGTAAGATGGTTCTCCAATCCCCATTCAAATCAGGCAACTTTGATAATAACTGACCAACCAAGAGGAGAAATTTTCAATTTTTAATAAATCAATGCGAAATCCTAACTACTGGAACCAAAAACCCTTTATCCAAGGGCAGCACAACATAATATGCTCAATGGATTCATCATCAGAACAGAAGTTGCAGCTCGCATTCCTTCTATAATGACGTTTGAACAAATTCAAATTTGAAGCTACAAAATTATGGTAACATTGCCAAATAAAGTGCTTAATTTTTTGTGGAGCTTTTATGTGCCAAATAATCTTCCACAGCTTCCTATCATGTTGCATCTCATTCAATCTCCCTGATATAGCTTGTTGGTTGTTATGAAACCGTTTTCTATGGTACCTGACTTAACTAAATAATAGCCACTCTGCTCATAAGGCCATACAATTCAGTCTTCCAGATTTTGCCATGGTTAAAGCAATTGCCTTAATCGATGCCAGTCCTACACTAGGAATGGAGCCTTCAATTGAATTCAAGTTCCATCTCTTGTTTTCTATATCAATTAATTCAGAAACCCTCAAATCAATATTTATATCAGAAGCATTAATAGGATGAAGCCTCAGATCATGTATTCTAGGCACCTAAGTATCCTTCCAAATTGATACCTTAATCCCATTCCCAATCCTCTTAACAAAAATTTGCTATTATTAACTCCTTGCCTCTTTGGATACTCTGCTAACACTGGGAAGCCCTACCACCAATCCTTGATTCAAGGAAATCCTTATCCGCAAATTGAACTCCTTTTAAGATCTCAACCCATAAAGCATCCGAGTTCTTCACTATTCTCTAAGCTACTTTTATAAGCATAGCATCATTAAAAGATTCTAGATCTCTAAAACCAAGACCCCCATGCTTTTAGGGAAGGAAATGTCATTCCAAGATTTCCAATGAATTTTCCTATTATTCGGGTCACCACTCCACTAGAATTTAGCTATTAATCATATGACCTTTAGACACCATTTTTTAGGAAACCTAAAAACACTCATAGCATAATTAAAAATGGCAAATGCAACAACTTTAATTAGAACCTCTCCACCTCTTGGTGAAAGTAATAAACTAGACTAGCTTTATAACTTAGATTTGATCCTTTCTTTAACAAAACTCAAGGCTTCAGATTTAGACCTCCCTCATTCTATAGGAAATCCTAAATACTTAACTGGATGATGAGATAAATTGATGCCTAGAATATTACAACAATAGGATCTTACCTCATTAGGAGTGTTACTGTTGAAGATGAAGGATGACTTCTGGAAGTTTACCTTCTGCCTAGATGCTAAGTAGTAAGTATTCAAAATTTGCTTAAAATTCTCCAACACGACATTATTAGCTTCTAGAAATAGCACCGAATAATCAGCAAAAAATAGGTGTGTTAGCTCAAGACACTGTTCCTTAATACAAATTCCCCTTATAGAATCACTACTTTGTGCTTTTCTAATCAGATGAGAAGCAAAGTCAACTATGATAATAAATAAGTAAGGAGATATGGGAGCTCCTTGTTTTACACCCCTAGAAGGAACAATTTTAGTAACTCTCTTTCCATTTACTAGAAGATTGTAACAAACAGTGGTCACACACCTCGTAGTCTAATTCACCCAAATATGACTAAAAGCCATTTTAACCTTTGAAGCCTCAAGAAAACACTAATCCACTTTATCATATGCTTTAGCCATGTCTAGTCTCCTCAAGAAAACACTTCACAATGTTGGCTATGCTTTTTCAACTTTAAATAATGAAGCATTTCATGAGCTATGATCACATTATCTTGAATAAGTCTACCCTTTATGAATGCACTTTGTTTTGGAGATACAATACTATTCATGATGGGTTGAAGGTGATAACTCTTATTTTAAATACATTTCACATGGTGATTTTATAGTATTTCCCTTACATCTTTGGTTTTTTTTTTTGTAAAGAAATTGATACTTAATTGAGTAAAATTTTGATTTCAAGGTTTAAACACGTTCTCGGATTGAAAATGAAGAAAATGAATCAAGGTTCACTCAATTTGGAGTTCAAATGAATGAGTTATGAAATTTTGAAGTTACATAAACAATAGGAATTTTGATCAGAAAGTTACATAGTCTGGGACACAACTGTGTCCCCAAGCTGTGTTCATATAGGAAGATTTGCCAAGGTCAGAAAGTTATACCAACTGGGGATACAACTATGTCCTAAGCTATGTCTAGTGACGAAAAAAGAAACTTTACAATACATTATAAAAGGACATACTAGGGTTTCACACAAAAACTTTAGACATTCAAAAGAGAAGAGACTTGAAGAGAAGGAGAAGAAAAAGGCGAAAGAAACACCGAACTTCAATATCTCTTGCCGGGGACTTTCGATATTAAGAACACTAGTTGCTTTATTACTTTGACCATTTTTTTTTCTCTCTTTTGTTTTCATTGGTTATTTTTATTACCTAGAGCTGCAATTGATTCTATATCTCTTGCCCTTGTTATGCATGACCCGAAGCAACCCAGAAGATTTGGTAGAACTTGATCCTAAAATTGAGAGAACTATTCTTCAAAATTTGAGATTGTGACCTAGATAAACTGTAGTTACCATAGAAGACAAGTCAATCATTGAGATTAAGGAAGAGGGTGAAGAGGCTAATACTAAATTCATCAATCAAGAAGACCCACCGCACATGGCTAACAACGATAATGAAGCAAATCAGACTATGTCTGACTATTTAAGGCCTATACTTATCGGAGCTGACTCTAATATCACAAGGCCAATCGTCGCGGCTAATAATTTCTAAATTGCACTCAACATCATATAAATGGTGTAACAATATGATCAATTCGATGGTTTCTAAGATGAAGATCCAAATGCTCACATCTCTAGCTTTGTAGAAATTTGTGATACATTTAAAATCAACGGAGCCACAGATGATGCAATCCGACGACGGCTATTTCCTTTTTCCTTAAGGGGTAGAGCAAAGTAATGGTTAAACTCATTATCATGAAATTCAATCACAACTTAGAACGAATTAGTAAAGAAATTTTTGGAGAAGTATTTCCCACCTACAAAGACCACTAAACTTCGAAACGACATTTCTTGTTTTGCCCAATTAGAAGCAGAGACTTTATATGATACTTGGGAGCGGTTCAAAGACTTGCTCAGGAGGTGCCCACATCATCGCCTCTCATTATGGATACAGATTCAGACCTTCTATAATGGTCTCAATTTATCTACGAGATAGATGATTGATGCAACTTTGAACACGAAGACACCCGAGTAAGCACAAAACCTAATTAAAGGAATAGCAATGAACAATTATCAGTGGGAAAGCACTAGAGCCAGGCAAAAGATTGTAGGAATTTATGATGTGAACTTGACCACTGCTTTGGCAACCAAGGTGGATCTATTGAGTAAGAAGATTGATGCACTCTCTGTTGACCCTCAACAAGTACAATCGGATGTAAGTGACTTTGGCATACAGGGTTCTGGAGCACAAGAACAACTGGAACAGGTAGATTATCTAAGAAATCCACCTAGGCAACAAAATAACCCCTACAGCAACACTTATAATCTTGAATATAGGAATCACCCCAATTTCTCATAGGGAAATCAAAACCGAGGCCAGCAAAAGACCAACTTTGGTCCACCTGGATTTCAAAGACCATTACCACCTCCCCTTCCTCAAGAGAAGAAGTCCAGTTTAGAAGAACTTCTCATGAAATATATTCAAGGCAATGAGGCTTGGCTATCCAATATTGAATCATCGTTAAAAAATCAAGAGGCTTCCAATCGCAATCTTAAGTATCAAATTGGTCAACTTACAAAAATGATCTCTGAGAGGCAACAAGGAACACTCCTAGGGAATACCGATGTCATTCTTAGGGAACATGTTAATGCAGTGACCTTAAGAAGTGGTAGAAAACTACAAGTGGAGAAGAAGGATGGTGAGGAAGTAGTTGAGAAAGAAGTGAAAGTCAACCATAAGGAAGATGCAAAGCTACTAAAATAAAAAAAAAATATGGAATCACCGAAAGTAAAGGAGTATAAGCCTCCCATCCCTTACCTGTAGCGCCTTAAGCAAAGTTACACCGATCAGAATAAGGAATTCGGTAAACTACTTGATTTTTCAAACAATTACACATTAACTTACCTCTTGTTAATATCATCTTGCAGATGCCAAAGTATGCAAAATTTTTAAAGGATCTTCTATTAAACAAGAGGAAGTTGGAGGAGCTTATAACCATCACATTGAACGAGGAATGCTCGGTACTTCTCCAAAAAGGGCTGCTACAAAAATTAAAAGATCTAGGGAGTTTCACTATTCTTTATATGCTTGGCAATTTGTTAGTAGATAATGCTTTGGCAGACTTAGGAGCTAATATAAATTTGATACCATATAAATTATTCAAAAAGCTAAGGTTAAGAGAACCTAAATTAACGCACATGAGTTTTCAATTAGCCAATAGGTCTATCACATACCCTAAAGGCATCATAGAGGATGTTTTAGTGCAAGTAGACAGATTCATCTTTCCGGTGGATTTTGTTATACTTGATATAGATGAAGATATTGAGATGCTAATCATCTTAGGTCGACCCTTCCTAGCCACTGCTAGGGCTGTTTTTTATGTTAGTGAGCATAAGTTGATATTACAGGTCGGGGATGATGAAATAATTTTTAAAACTCCAGAGGCAATGAACAAATTTCTTGACCCTGAGGACATATGCCATAATGTTAATGCCACTGATGTTGTTATATCTACATGTGTGTAGGAAACACTTACCAAAGATTCCTCAAGATATTGCTTGCAAAAAGGAGATGAAAATTTGGTGACCAACTCCAATTGTGCAAAAATAGCAGCTCAAATAGAAGTTCATGAATCTATTGTAGACAAAAAGAGGGTTGATCCACTCCACAAGCAAAGGATCTTAAGTTAAGATCCTTCAACGAGAAGCCACCAATTTTGGAACCAAAATTATCAAGAAATCATTTGGAACATGTCTTTGCGGTGAAAAGTTCAAAACTCCCAATGATAACCGCATCTAAGCTAAAAGCGGACAAAATAAAGAAATTTAGGCTACATGAATTTGATAAGTGGCATGATAAGGAGAGAAATTATGAAAGTTATGCACCAATGAAATGGAATTGGTAAGGTCGATGGTCAAAAAGTAAATTTGCACTCGTATGAAGAGTTCGAAAGCGAGATTAGGAGGAGTCCTATCTCCACCTAGATGAAGAATCATGAATTACAAGATATATCCCGTCGATCTGTTGACGTTAACTATAGCGCTTCTTGGGAGGCAACCCATGTCTAACTTTGCTCATACTTTAGTTCTTTAAGTTTATTCCATTTTATTTTTCTTTTAGTCATAGGCTTTTCTTTTTAGTTAAAATTTTTTTCTTTAGTTTTCTTTGTCTTATTTTTCTAGTTTAAGTATTTTTATTTTTTTAAGTTTCTTTTATTTTTAAATTCATGAATTTAGGCTAGGCAAAAAAAAAAAAAAATAGAAAGTTACACGAGCATGGAACACGATTGTGTCCTAACCCGTGTCCATCCAGGCCCCTTCAATGGACCACAAGTACAGAAAGTTACACGGGCGTGGGATACAGTTATGTCCCAGCCCATATTCGCCCAGGAAAGGCACCTAAAACAGAAAGTTACACGAGCATGGGACATAGTTGTGTCCCAGCCTGTGTTTGCCCAGCACCTACACGACATTAATACATCTATCTATCAAAAGAGGCAAAGACTTGTTTATGGAGGACTCTAAGGATACTCTGAATATAAAAAGAAGTAAAGCAGCATGTCCAAATAATGCTGGGACTTCTAAGAGAATGGTAAGAAGACATAATAGAAGTGCTCATGCTAGACAGAAAAAAGTGGTTTGTGGACGCCTAGAATTCGAATATAAGCTAATGGTTAATGTTGAGGAGTTTGATTCTTTTTCTGTGGAAGGCTGTAGTAGTTGGCTTGAAGCCACATTACCATGATAACCATTAGCTGGAACTGTCAAGGGCCCAGGCCAGCTCTCAATAGTAGAAGAGCTTCAATGTCTTATAAAAAAATACAGGCCTTTCCTTGTATCCCTTATGGAAACAAGGAATAGATCTAGTAAGTTTGAGTTATTGTGATGAGGGTTGAGATTTGATAAAGCTTATTATGTTGATCCCATTGGCTTATTCGGAGGTCTAGCCTTGTGGTAGAGGAAGGAGGTAGATGTGAATGTTTTAGAAACGGATTCAAACATTATTGATTCTTGGGTTTGGATTGAAAACATGAAAATGGGTTGTAAAATTTCCTAGTACTATGTTAACCCAGAGTTTTATAGCAGATTGCACTTTTGGGATAGATTGAGGTTGGTAACTCTAAATGTCTCAATGATGCTTGGATGGCAGTGAAGGATTTCAATGAAATTCTGCATAGTGATGAGAAGTTGGGTAGTAGGAAGAAGCCCTTAAGACAAATCTATGCTTTTCGTGATATGCTTTACGATTGTCAATTAGTTGACTTGAGCCTTCAAGGGTCGATTTTTACTTAGTGCAATGGTAGAGAGGATAATTTAATAAAAGAGAGGTTAGATCGTACCCTTGAGAATTCAAATTAGGTTCAAAGTTTTCCGAAAGCCCAGATAACAAATCTAATAGTATAAGGTTCAAACTCTCCTTTGATCATTGAAACATGTAAGTTTGATAAGAAGGGCTTGAGGCAGTTTAAATTTGACAGTAATTGGTTGACTATTGATGCTTGTACCCTAATCACTGAGAAAGCATGGAAGGAAAATGTATAGCAAGGTGATCATTTTGGGTTAGTAAACAAGCTAAAGGGTTGTAGAAGGGTTGTTCTATGTTGGAAGATAGATAATGTTTACAATAGCTCTAAGCTTATACAACAATTGAGAGATGATTTAAGCAAGATTCAAAATAAATCAGCTAATTCTACTAATGTTGCTGAAGAAAAAAGGTTGAAAATAGAATTGGCAGGGGAAATCAAATTGTGAAGAGATGTATTGGCATCAGAGGTTGAGGATAAATAGGCTAAAGTGGGGTGATCAAAATATTAAGTTTTTTCACCAATCAACCTTGGTGAGGTAGGCTTAAAGCAAAATTTTTGGAACAAAAGATGAACAAGACAGTTGGGTTGATAGTGAATTGGAAGTTGCTGAAGCTTTTGGTAACTATTATGAAAGATTATTCCAAAGGGAAGACATCAGTATGGTATTTGAAGTTTTGGAAGCAGTGGATCCAGTGATTATAGTTGATATCAATGAGGCTCTAGTTAGAGATGTCTTAGATGATGAGATACAGGATGCGGTTTCCATCTTAGCTCTCTTAAAGCCCTAAGTCTAAATGGCTTCAATGGCATTTTCTACCAGTCCAATTGGAGTATCCTTCGAGAGTTGTCTTAAGTCCATTAAACAGTTCTTCATTTCTGGTGAGTTACCCCTTGGCCTTAATGAAACTGATCTCGTCCTTATTCTTAAGTCTCCTTATCCTGAGTCTATCATGAATTTCAAACCTATTACTCTTTGTAATTTTGTATATAAAATTACATCTAAAATTCTAGCTAAGAGGATTTAACCCTTTATGAATTTGAATATTACTCCTAATCAAAGTGCATTCATTAAGGGTAGGCTCATATAAGACAATGTAATCATTGATCATGAAATGTTCCATCATTTAAAATTAAAAAAACATGGTCACCATTATGAGTGTGCTATTAAATTGAATATGGCTAATGCTTATGATAAGGTAGATTAGAAATTTTAGAAGCTCTTTTAAATAAGGTGGGTTTTTGTGAAATCTAGGTAAAGTGGATCATGAAGTGCGTTTCTTTTATCTCATATAACCTTACTGTGAATGGAAAAAGGGTTAGAAAATTTTTCCAACAAGAGGAATAAGGTAGGGAGACCCTATATCTCCCTACTTATTCATCTTTATTGCAGATTCTTTTTCCTTTTTGATTAAAAAGGCCCAAATAAAATGATTGTTAATAAAATAAAAGAACAATGTCCTGAGCTAACCCACCTATTCTTTACAGAAGACTCTTTTGTTTATGGAAGCCAATGATGGGATTCTTGAGAATCTTAAGGTTCTATTGTAAGCCTACAGTTTGGCCTCAAGTTAAAAGGTAAGTTTTCAAAAATCCTCTATGGCTTTTAGTAAGAATACCCCAGCTAATGTTAAAGGTAAGTGTTGCAATAAGTTGGGTATTAATCTTTTACATCAACCAGGGAAGTACTTAGGTTTGCTGATGGATTGGGCATGTCTAAATGTGAAGCTCTAAACTTTATAAAAGAGAGAATTAAATCTAAGCTCCAAAATTGGTCTAGTTTACTTCTCATACCAAGGGGAAGAGAAGTCCCCATTAAAGCTATAGGGTATGCTATACCCAACTATGCTATGAGTGTCTTCAAATTTCCTAGAAAATTATGTTAGGAAGTATCCTTTGTTATTGCAAAATTTTGGTGGAGTGGTGACTCTAACATTCGAAAAATTCACTAGAGAGTTTGGAATGAGTTATCTTGTCCTAAAGGTATGGGTAGCCTAGTTTTTAAGCATTTGGAAATGTTTAATGATGCTATGCTCGCCAAAGTAGCCTAAAAGATTATTGAGGAACCAAATGCATTGTGGGTGAGAATTTTGAAGGGCATATATTTTCTAGAAGAGGATTTTTCCAACTCAAGAGTTGATGGATGTGCCTCTTGGTGTTGGCAAAGTATTCGAAAGGGTAAAGAATTAATTATGCAAAACTATTGTTGGAGAATTGGTAATGGGAACAAGGTTTTAGTTTGGGGTGATGCATGGTTTCCAGGTAACAATGATTTCGAGTCCATCCATTGCAAGGAGCTTATCTGAATAGAAACATGAAGGTAGAAGAGCTATTTTGATAGAGAGGAACTCATGTGGGAGCTTCTACCTATTGAAAATGTTGTAGCAAATGAGGAACTAATGAATATCAAGTCTATCTCTTTGTCTTAGTCTAAATCTGAAGATAAATTAATATGGCCTCTTGAGCAGCATGGGAGCTACTTCGTTAAGTCGGGATATTGAAGGATTTGGTTGCAAAGTAGGCACTTACAAATGATAAATCCTAAAAATATTGGTTTAGATCCTAAGCAACGCTTATGGAAGATTATTTGGTGTAGCAAAGTTCCACCATAAATCAAGTACTTTATCTGGAAGTGCTACAAGAATGTCTTAGCCTCTAATCTAAATTTATTCAAAGGAAAATGCAGACCCAATGCTTCATGTTGTTTTTGCTCTAAAGAAGAGTCTGTTGAATATATTATCTTAGGTTGTGGCTGGGCTGAAAGAATACGGTTTCAACAACTTGGCCTTTGAATGGATAGCAGCTGGGCTGAAAGAATACGGTTTCAACAACTTGGCCTTTGAATGGATAGCATCAATTAAAATAATTTTTCATCTTAGTTGTTTTTTGTCCTTTTATCTTTCCAAAATATGACTGCAGATTGGACGAAGATTGCTCAACACGTGTTCTTCATAGCTTGGCATGTTTGGAAGCACAGATGCGAATGCGTCTTTGGCAACAAACATCCTTCTTGTGTGGTTGTGTTTAAGCGAATTGATGAATCCTTATGTGATGTTAATATTTTAGCCAACTCTAATGCAGATTTAGGCCATCATCCTTCTGATGCAGCTGCTAAACAAGTTCGATCCAAATGGAATCCTCCTGTCCTCGGTTACGTAAAGTTGAATGTTGATGCTGTGGTTGATCCTAGAAGAGGAAAGGTAGGTTTGGGTGTAGTTGCTCATGATAGCAGTAGTTCCCTTCTAGCAGCCATAGCAAAGACTTCTTCCTTGTTGGATGTCGGATCTGTTGAAACAGAAGCTGTTAGGGGGAGTTTGAAGATTTCAACTGATGCAGGATGGTCGAAAGTGCAAGTGGAGACTGATAGCCTGCTGGTCTATAATTGTTTATCTTTTTGAAATATTTTTATGTGTAATCAATGAATAAAATTAAAAGAATAATAATATCTTCACGTATATTTTAAAATCTAATGAATCTCAATGATTGATTTGTGAAATTAAGAAAAATTATAAAAAGGTAAATGGAGGGGATCTAAGTCTAATTTGGTGCTGACTTGGCAGCTGGATTATAGAACTGCCATTTGGACGGGCAAATTTCGGATCATATTCTGTGTTTTAGAATTTTTTTTTTTCTTAATCTATATTGCTTATGTTATATTTTGTACCTAACACATCACTTATATTTTATTTTTTTTTTCTTTTATGACATGTGTCATGTAAAAGCAATTTTTTCGCTTTTGTAAGTCCTATTAAGTTTTACGAGTTATATATAATCTATATGTGAAATTAAAGAGATATTTCACTTGAATAACATATTATTTCTTGTGCGATACGTGAGTTACATAACTCGTGTTTTAGCCTTTTTCTCCAACTTTGAATTTGGCCATGCAAATAGACCTTAGAAACTTTCTACACTCCAGAGAAATTTAACATTTTTAGACGGAGTATATCATAAGTCATTCGATTGATAAGAAATACAAAAAGGGTTCTGAAAGTAATAAAGTTAAACGCTGTTAATGATTTTAAGAAATTATAAGTTATATATATGGGTAGTAAAATACAACGAGACATAAAAGAGAAAAGAAAATACTAAAATGTTGGTTATGTTTTGTCCCATTTCTTTTCTGATGTTCTAGAAGGAAGATTTTTGCAGTTTCTTTTTACTGTTTCATAAAAGGTCAACACTTGAAATAGCGAGATATCATGGTAAAATTAAAAAATTTTGGCCAAAAGAAAAAAAGAATCGTATAAGTCAAGTTTTTATTTATCAGTATTATAAAAGTAGCTAAAACAATAAGTTTTATTTAGCAATATTTACTAATAGTTATCCTGTTAAATTATATATATATATATATATTTGAAAATTCCATATTATTATAGTAAACAATAAACAGGCCACATATGATTTTTACAGTTTTAACATGCATCTTAAAGTCATGATAATCCTTATCAGAATTGTAATTAAAGAAAAAAAAAAAAGGAAAATCAATGATATCTCTTCCACCAAGCAAAAGGTCACCTTGTCCCGAGTTGACTTTTTCGTCAAGTATATTGAGAGATGAATCAGCAATTTGTGCCCGTGAACGAACAGCCTTCATTCCATCTATAATTCATCTTTCATGTCGAAGTTTTCCTTTTCATGAATTGGCCCACTGATATTTGATATCCTTCTCACTTAATCTGATCCAAGCACAGAAATACTGTATCTATTATCTAATACATGCCATTGTGGGCCTCTCTAATTCCATCAGTGACTTTATTTTTCTATTGCATAAACGTGCTTAATCATTCGTGCCTATTCTTCCTTTATCTTACTCTTACTTATTTAAAAGATTATTTAAACTATTTTTTCCAATTATTAACTCATGGAAATCCATTAAATGATTTCTGAAAATTTTCAACTAAACTATTATAACTAATATTGTCAAAACTGGACTAGAAGGTAAACTCAAGAATAAAAAGGGATTAAAGATCAACAAGATCAATTGAAGTTGAACCAATACCGCACCGGAGTCAACTAGACTATTCTAACCAATATTGAAAATTGAAAACTTTCTATAGTTTATTTTTTTATTTTTTTATCTATATATTTTTAATAAAACTGATATATTTTTTAGAAAGTAAAAGAGAAAATAATATATTTCAACAAATAAAAAAAAAAACCGATTGATTCTTATAGGAACTAAGTTGAACCGGAATAATTGTCGATGAGGATCAAATAAGTTACTTAAACAGGTTTTATAGAGTGATTAAATTTAACCGGATTAAACTAAAAAGATTAACACGAATTTAACAACACTAATTATAACTGCAATATGATTTCTTCCCGTTAATCCATAGGTTTATTGATTCTTTATTGCCATTCACTTCCTTCGGTATGCAACTTCTGATTCAAATATAACTCTAGCCTTTTTTTATATATTTTAATTTTTATCGAATTCTTACAACTGTTACATACATACATAATCTTTGAATTTTTCTATATCATTAGTTAAAGTTATCGTATTCTCCTAATTAATTTCGAGTCTTTGGTAGTTTTCATCGATAACCACAACTACCCCTTGCGGCCATCAATTTATAATTCCTTTTCTTATATGTTGCTAAGTTAAAATTTAATATTATAACAATAGTTCATCAATCATCTATATTATTTAAGCCTTAATAGACTTGTGATTTTTTTTTTTTTCATTTCTATCAACTATCTCTAAAATATATTGAGAAAAACTATTAAAATATATATTATAATAATTTAACTTGATAATATCAAGGGCAAGTGGATAGTTTTACAAAATCATTCTCTATCTTTCTCACACTCATACCACATTTATTGTCTTAAATACTTATATTTAATAAAGATTACTTATTAAAATTAATTGAATATATCAAGAGATATACTTAATGCTCTAATTATTATCTATTTTTCATTACTAAATTTGTAAATGGATGACTCAACTTTATTCAATTATATGCTTCATGCATTTGATATTTTAATATATACACATACAACACTGGGTGTGTTGTTCACTAGTATTAGGTGTGTTGTTCACTAGTATTTCAAATTTCCCATTGACATTCTTTGATTCTCAACTAGATGAGGCAACATTTATAATATATGAGATCAAGAAACTCAAAGCAATGATGCATAGCATTGATGAATAAGCAAAAGAAATTGGCAGGCCAAAAACAATATGCATAAAAGGAATAACACACATAACCCAATTGCTGCAGCATAAGGAAGAAAAAGGAAAATTAAGGGGGAAAACTTACTTGGATCAAAATGCGGAATGTAGGAATTGTGGAGAGAAGAGAGAGAATGAGAGAGTGTGTAAGAGAGATATGTGTGATTGTGAGAGTGTGAGAGGGTGTGTAATTTAAATAAACCGGTCGTGTGTGAAAACCGTGTTATTTGGGTCGACACGGGCTGGGACACGACCGTGTCCCTTGCTCATGTAAAATTTGTATGTGTTGTATAGAGTCTGGACGGACATGGACTGGGACACGACCATGTCCCATGTCCGTGTAACTTACTGTGCCCGTGCGTGAAAACTGGATGGACACGGACTGGGACACGACCGTGTCCCATGCCCGTGTAACTTACTGTATGCGGGTGGGATTTCTGGGCGCACACGGGTTGGGGACATGACCATGTCCCATGCCCATGTAACTCTCTGTGTGCGGGTGGGATTTCTGGGCGGACACAACCATGTAACTATTTTTTATTTATTTATTTATTTATTTTTTAATTAAATCTAAAGATAAAGGAAACTTAGAAATAATAAAATTAAAGAGAAAAGGAAAAATTAAAGCTAAGAGAGGAAATAATTATGACGAAAAAAGTGAAAGCGAAAGAAAAGAAGGAAAGCAAAGTTAGATTGAACGAAAAATAAAATGAAGAAAACTTAATCAATTAAAGCATAAATAGAGTTAGACATTGGTTGCCTCCCAAGAAGCGCTTTAGCTAACGTCGATAGCTCGACAGGATACGTCTTCTCACGTTAGTTCCGTCGGATGGAGATAAAACTCCTCCCGGCCAACATGCTCCAAGTTTCCACTCAAGTATAACTTCAACCGTTGTCCATTTACCTTAAATGTGCCATTCTCCGAGTGTGTAACTTCAACAGTCCCATACGGGAAAACTCGTGTAATTGTAAATGGTCCAGACCACTTGGACTTCAACTTACCTGGGAATAAACGAAGGCGGGAATTATACAAAAGAACATGAGCACCTTCTTTAAATTGTTGACCTTGTTTGATGCGCTGATCATGATACTGTTTGGCTCTTTCTTTGTATAATTTGGAGTTCTCATATGCATTTGCTCGCCATTCTTCTAGCTCGTTCAATTGAAGCTTCCTATGAGAACCTGCACGCTCAAAATCAACATTAGCACGCTTAATCGCCTAATAAGCCTTATACTCTATCTCTACCAGCAAATGACAAGCTTTGCTATATACAAGTCGGTAGGGTGCGGTACCGAGTGGTGTTTTGTAGGCGGTTCTATATGCCCATAGAGTATCATCCAACTTTTCTAACCGATCTTTCCTATGATACTCTACAGTTTTTTCAAGAATTCGCTTAAGATCGCGGTTGGCAACTTCCACTTGGCCACTACTTTGGGGGTGGTATGGGGTGGCTATCCTATGTATAACGCCATAACGTTTCAATACTTGGTCGAGTTGAGCATTGCAAAAGTGTGTTCCCCTATCACTTATAATTGTCCTAGAGGTGCCAAATCAAGAAAATAGGCCTTTCAAAAATTTTTTTACTACCCTAGCATCATTAGTAGGTAGGGCTTTAGCTTCTACCCACTTAGAGACATAGTCTATGGCTACTAAGATATATTTGTTTCCATTTGAATTCGGAAAAGGACCCATGAAATCGATCCCCCACACATCAAATACCTCAACCTCGATGATGGGGTTTTGTGGCATTTCATCCCTACGGGATATATTTCCCACTCGTTGGCAACGATCACAACTCTTAACATATCTCTGGGCATCTTTGAATAGGGTAGGCCAATAAAATCCTGCCTCTAGGACCTTATGAGCTATCCTATTGGCACTATGATGCCTACCCGTGGGCCTCGAATGACAGTGGCTCAAAATTTGCCAACCCTCAAGGTGTGGTACACACCTTCGAATAACATGATCTGCACATACTTTAAACAGGTAAGGATCATCCCAAAAATAATGTTTCACATTAGAAAAGAATTTCTTCTTTTGTTGGTGTTGAAATTCCTTCGGTATGATCCTAGCAGCTAAAAAATTAGCAATATATGCGAATCAAGGAATTTCCATATCACTTACCTGAGTGATGGCATAGAGTCGCTCCTCAGGGAATTCATCCTTGATCTCGTTCTCGTCGAGCAATTCCAAGTTTAGATTCTCCAATCGGGATAAGTGATCTGCTGCTAAATTCTCGGCTCCTTTTTTATCTTTGATCTCCACATCAAACTCTTGCAGCAACAAGATCCACCTAATCAATCTTGGTTTTGCATCCGGCTTTGCTAACAAGTACCTAAGGGCAGAATGATCAGTATAAACAATCACCTTAGATAGAAGCAAATAAGAGCGAAATTTATCAAAGGCAAAAACAATGACTAGCAACTCTTTTTCTATAGTAGTTTAGTTCTCCTGAGCATTCGTAAGAGTTTCGCTAGCATAGTGAATTGGTTGAAAGTGCTTGTCTTACCTTTGCCCCAGCACTGCCCCGACTACATGATCACTTGCATCACACATAAGCTCAAAGGGAAGAGCCCAATCAGGTACTACCATGATTGGAGTATTGGTAAGTTTCTCTTTAAGGATATTGAGAGCTTTCAAACACTCCTGAGAGAAAACATAAGGCACATTCTTCTCTAAAAGCTTAGTCAAAGGGCAGGCAATTTTCGAGAAATCCTTGATAAATCGCCTGTAAAAACCTGCATGTCCTAGAAAACTTCTTAGGCCTTAACCGAAGTTGGAGATGGGAGTCTTGCAATCGCATCCACTTTGGCAGTATCCACCTCAATTCCTTGATAAGAGATCTTATGGCCCAGCACAATACCTTCTTGTACCATGAAATGGCACTTTTCCCAGTTAAGGACAAGGTTGGTCTCTTCACACCTGGTAAGTACCCTATCCAAATTATCCAAACAAAAGTCAAATGAATTGCCAAAAACTGAAAAATCATCCATAAATACCTCCATTATGTCCTCAATCAAATCATCAAAAATAGCTCACATGCATCACTGGAATGTAGCCAGTGCATTGCAAAGACCAAAAGGAATTCTGCGATAAGCAAAAGTGCCATAAGGACAAGTGAAAGTGGTCTTTTTTGATCTTCTGGTGCAATAGGTATCTGAAAATAATCAGATAAGCCATCCAGAAAACAATAAAACATATGTCCAGCTAATCGTTCTATCATTTGATCAATAAAAAGGAAAGGGGAAATGGTCTTTTCGTGTAGCATCGTTTAACTTTCGATAATCGATACATACACGCCAACCTGTTACCGTTCTCATTGGGATCAATTCATTCTTTTCATTAGGGACTACTGTCATCCCACTTTTTTTGGAACTACTTGCACTGGACTTACCCATGAACTATCAGAGATAGGATATATCATACCTGCATCAAGGAGTTTGATAACTTCCTTTTTTACTACCTCTTTCATGTTTGGATTCAAACGTCTCTGGGGCTGCACAACCAGCTTATAGTTTTCTTCCATTAAAATCTTATGAGTACAAAAGGAGGGATTAATACCTCAAATATCGGATATTTTCCAAGCAATGGCCCTCTTATGCTCCTTGAATACTTTCAACAACCTTTCTTTCTGTTCTTTTTCCAAATTGGATGCTATAATTACCGGTAATTTAGAGTCCTTCTCTAAGAAGGCATATTCCAAATAGTCAGGTAATTGTTTTAGCTCCAATACTGGTGGCTCCTCAATCGAAGGTTTTAACTGTGCTTCCTTCCTCTTTTCAATCTCTTCAAATCCTTTCTCCACAGAGATAGGTTTATTTGCCTCCAGTTGGGCTATCACCTCGGATTTGACAGGATCTTCCGAAGCTTCCTCCATGCCTAATTACAAGCAACTCTCCAACGGATCCTTAAAAAGAACTTTCTACATATAACTTTAAACAAAAGTGTCAGTAACATCAAGAAGGTAGTAAGTATCATCCTGATCGACAGACTTTTTCATAGCCTCCGAAATTTTAAACATAATCTCTTCATCTCCGACTCGAAGAATGAGCTTGCCATCACTAACATCAATAATAGCCCTAGCGGTAGCTAAGAATGGTCTACCTAGGATAAGGGGCAATTCAAAATCTTCATCCATATCCAATATCACAAACTCAACTGGAAAAATAAATTTACCCACTTAAACTAATACATCCTCAAATATACCTCTAGGGTACGTCATAGATCTATCAGTTAATTGCAAGCTCATGTGTATGGGCTTAGGTTCCCCTAATCCTAGTTTCTTAAAAAATTTATAAGGCATTAAATTGATGCTAGCACCCAAATCAACTAAGGCTTTGTCAATTAACTAAATTACTAATATGATAAGAAATTGTAAAACTTCCTGGGTCTTTTAGTTTCTTGGGCAGCTTGTTTTGTACGATCGCTGAACACTTTTCATCCAAGATGATTGTAGAAAGCTCCGCAAGCTTCCTCTTGTTAGATAACAAATCTTTCAAGAACTTAGCGTACTTCGGCATCTATGACAGGGCATCAACAAGAGGTAAGTTAATATGCGGTTGTTTAAAGAGGTCAAGGAACTTACTGAATTATTGGTCATTGCGATCTTTCTGGAGTCTTTGGGGATATGGGATAGGTGGTTGATATTCCTTCACCTTTGATGGCTCTACATCTGCCGTTGCTTTCGTCCCCTCCTTGCTCTTGTTAGTTTCCTCGCTACCTTTCCTCTCAGCATCCAACTCCTTCCCATTACAAAGTGTCACTGCCTTAACATGTTCCTTTGGATTGGGTTCTGTATTTCCCGGTAACGATCCCTATGGTCTTTCAGAGATTAGCCTCGCAAGTTAACCAATTTGATTCTCAAGATTGCGATTTGAAGCCTCTTGATTCCTCAGTGAGGATTCAATGTTGGATAAGCGAGCCTCATTGCCTTGAATGTATTTTGTGAGAAGTTCCTCCACACTGGATTTCTTTTCTTGAAGGAGAGGAGGTGGGAATGGTTTTTGAAATCCAGGTGGGCCAAAGTTGGTCTTCTGCTGGCCTTAGTTTTGATTTCCCCATGAGAAATTGGGGTGATTCCTCCATCCTGGATTGTAAGTGTTGCTGTAAGAGTTATTTTGTTGCTTAAGTGGATTTCCTAGATAATCCACCTGTTCCAGTGGTTCTTGTGCTCCATACCCCTACATACCAAAATCACTTACATCCGATTGCCTTGTTGAGGGCTAACTGAGAGTGCATCAATCTTTTTACTTAATAAGTCCACCTTGGCTGCCAAAGCAGTGGTCAAGTCCACATCATAAATTCCCATGACCTTTTGTTTGGCTCTAGTGCTTTCCCACTGGTAATTGTTCATCGCTATTCCTTCAATCAGGTTTTGTACTTACTCAGGTGTTTTTGTGTTCAAAGTACCTCCTACGGATGCATCAATCATCTGTCTCGTAGATAAATTAAGACCATTATAGAAGGTCTAAATCTACATCCATAATGGAAGGCCATGATGTGGGAACCTCCTGAGCAAGTCCTTGAATCGCTCCCAAGTATCATATAGAGTCTCCGCTTCCAATTGAGCAAAACAAGAAATATCATTCCGAAGTTTAGCGGTCTTTGCAGGTGGGAAATACTTCTCCAAAAATTTCTCTACCAATTCATTACAAGTTATGATTGAATTTCGTGGTAAAGAGTTCAACCACTGTTTTGCTCTACCCCTCAAGGAGAAAGGGAATAGCCGCAGTCGGATGGCATCATCCGTGGCTTCGTTGATTTTAAAAGTATCACAAATCTCTAGAAAGCTAGAGATGTGGGCATTGGGATCTTCATCTTGGAGACCGTCAAACTGAACATATCGTTGCTCAATTTGTATGATGTTAGGTGCAATTTGGAAGTTGTTAGCCACGACGGTTGGCCTTGCAATGCTAGAGTCAGCTCTAATAAGTGTAGGCCTTGAATAATCGGACATGGTCCGATTTGCTTCATTCTCGTCGTTAGCCATGTGTGGTGGATCTTCCTGCTCGATGAATTGAGTGTTGGTCTCTTCACCTTCTTCCTTGATTTCAACGATTGACTTGTCGTCAATGGTCGCCACACTTTGTCTAGGTCGTGATTTCAAATTTTGAAGGACAGTTCTCTCAATTTCAAGATCAAGTTCTACCAAATCTTCCGGGTTACTTCGAGTCATGCACTGCAAGAATAAGAAATATAGAATCAATTGCAGCTCTAACTAATGAAAATAAACAATGAAAACAAAAAAAAAATGGTTAAAGTAATAAAGCAACTAGTGTTCTTAATATCGAAAATCCCCGGCAGCGGCGCGAAAAACTTGATATGAGGCAAGCGCACCTATCAGTTTTAATATAGCGGATGTGAGTCCGAGTCAATCCCTTAGAGATTTTGAGTACTAATATTAACTTTAGCTTTATTATCTAACCGAAAACTTGTGATAAATTGAATGAATTAAAAATACTGAAATTAACAACTAAACTACTTATGAGACTTAATTACGCAAATTAGGAAGCAATAAACTACGAACGACTTCAAGTATGCAATAATGTATTTAGGAATTATTTCCCCTAGTGTTTAACATGTAACCTTTTTAAAATATATCCAATTCAATTTCTATTATTCTTGACCGGAGGGATTCACAATTAAAGCTAATATCTTTCTCAAGCATATTAACCCTAATCCTAAATTATTTACCGGAATCTTTTCACTTAGTAATATAATTTAGAATTGCATTAACGTGTAATAATTCCCACACAAACAATCAACTTTTCGGAAGAAACATGTATCTTATCTCTAAGTATACATGTAATAAGATACATGTAATTCTGTTCAATTATGCTTAGATCTAATTACACATGCAATTTCTCAATCAACATGCATATTATTATATATTGACACTCTAGAATTATCAATCTACAATTAAACAACATAATTGAATCAAGAAAAAATAGAAACTTTATTGAAATTATAATTCAATCCAAGGGTTACATGAAACCCTAGGTTCCATAATCCTAAATACTCGAATTCTAAGCTATCATAACGAATCTAAAAACGAGTTTCATCAAAAACGTAAAATAAAGCATAAAAACCCCTCTTGATTTGATGAACAATCTCTCTAATCTTGAAATCGATGTCGTTCTCGCTTCTTGATTAATGTTCTTCTCTAATCTCATCTCGTCCCTTATGTCTCTTCGTTTCTGTAATGTCTCCCCTTGTCTTTTGAAACCCTAAGATATCCTTTTATATGTGTATTACAAAGATTCTGTTTTCGTCACCAGACACGGCCTGGGACATGACCGTGTCCCTAGGTCGTGTAACTTTCTACATTAAGGCAAAATTTTCTACACAACTTCAAAATTTCATAACTTCTTCATTTGAACTCGGAATTGAGTGAAACTTGATTCATTTTCTTCGTTTTCGAGCCTAGAACGCGTTTAAACCCTGAAATTAACATTTTACTCAATTAAGTATCAATTTCTTTAAAGAAAACAAAAAATATAAGGGAAATACTATAAAATCACCATATGAAATATGTTTAAAATCAGAGTTATCACACCTTCCCATGTTATCATTATTATAACAAGAAATTATTATTATTACTATTATTATTATTATTATTATTTGTTTGACTGCAAACAAATCTTATTTTGTCATTCATGATGCATATGTATTTATGCTATTTCAAATATTACTTCTATAGACTAAGTCTTTTATTGTTAAATTTAGTATTATTTTTAATTTGTAATGTCTCCTTATTTATCATTTTATGTCTTCCACTAATATTCTTGCGATTTCTCTCATGGTTGTTATTTTTGTTTCTATTAATATTATCATAATTGTTTATATTTTCTCATCTAGTTGCATCTATGTATGGTTATTTTTGTCATGGATAACACTATTTTTCATTATAATTTTTCTTATCATTATTGTTATTGTTTCAATATTATTATAATTAGTAGTATCTGTTATATGTTTTATATTTTTATTAACTCAGTATTCCATATTACTTTATGTATGTATTCAAATAATAAGGATAAGGAATTCTAATATTATAGTAACACTGATGAGATCAATCTGCTACTAAAGACCTTATGGACATAAGACACGACATGACATTGCATGACTAAAAAGACTGACATAGAGTGGTACAACATGGGGAATAATCACCCTTAGCTTCATTAGTAGTTCTCAAAAAAGAGGAGCTAATAGCTCCATTAGAAGTCTTAACAAATATACAATACTTAAAGAAACTAAATGGGCATTAGTCTTTTTTAACGAGATTAACATAAAACGTTGTTGAAATTGTTGCTCATATCGGTCTTATGAATTTCAGCAATGCTTGTAAAGTGCTAACTAAGTGCTTTTGCTTCCAAAGCTACTTTTGCTATCTAAAATGAATAGGAATAGGAATCATCACACAAATCTTCATCACTCCTCCTCGATTTGTGCTCTTTCACTCTTTCCCCCATCATACAGCAAAAGTTATTAACCTTAGTGATATCAATAGAGAAGTGATGCTAGACTAAGTAATAGAGTTTCTTTATTTTTTTCTTTATTTCTTTGTTTTTTTATTGCTCTAGGCGTGATTTCTTCCAATTGTTTTTTTCTTTTTTTTTTTTTTGGTCATGACCAATCTTTATTTTTTTTTTTATATGGATGGTTTCACGAAGCTAGGTAGGTGTTTGATAAGGTAATATAATTTGGCCAAACATCCTCAATTCCTATAGCTTTGAAGAGGTCAGGGACTATGTTAAGCAAAGAGCTGTTTTAAGAAAAAAAACCAAACATGAAGATAGTCCATGTGTCGACATCTCTCTTAGACATTTCATCAAACAGTTTTTGTGCATCACTTGAGTGAATAAAGTTATTCTTTAATAGGATAGATGATGCGTTGATGCAGGTATGCTTCATGACCCATGATTTACTATGTTGCATTCTATATAATGTCTTTCATATGAAATGAAGTCCTTGGCTCTAATCTCTACATTCTTCAATAAAGTAACCATATATTTATTTCTAATTAAATGTCTTCCTTGAGCTTGATGTTTTATCTTTTCTAATGGATTGATGTTTGTGATAATGAAGCCCGGGCCACTTGCAAATTTCCTTAATTGAGGAATGAAACAAGAAAGATCCTCCGTCTCTTTTCTTTTCTTTTCTTTCTTTTCTCTCTCTTTTTTTCTTTTTAAATTGTGAAACTGACATCTCTTCCTTCCTCATCTCTTGCAAGTAGGGAGATCAATATTTGAGAGTTCACGATCACGTTTTGAGTGGGCACTATCTCAAACTTGCTACAATCAGCAAATCGGCTTGGTTTAAAGAGAATCTCTTTACCACTGGATCGTGGCTACTTGTAATCATGGGTTAAAAGTTTGCGATTGTAACTTGAGGACTACATCTTGAACTAGTAATAGTCAGCAAATCGGTACTATTTAAATAGGGTAGACTCTTTACTATTCGAACCGTGACTATTTATCAACTAAGGGTTAAAAGTCTATGGTCGTAACTTAAAAACTAGATTTTGTCCTTACACCAGTTAGCAAACTAGTACAATTTAAATAAAGTAGACTCTTTACCGCCCGAATCATGACTGTTCATAAACCGAGGGTTAATTAAGATTGATCTTCATTGGTGGGTGACAATAAAGAGGTATAATACTTGGGTCATGTGTGACTTCCTTTTGTAATCTCAACAAAACCAATTGCAACTTGTAATATGAATTGAACATGAGCCCTGAGTCGTAAGGACGTGCATACACGAGCACATGAGAATCGAGTATGAATTGAGTACACTTGATTTGAACATCAGTCTTGGATGTAATCATATGAGAGTAACACACTTGAGTTGAACATAATGTCCTTTTAACATAAGCGCTTGTGAGGTAATATTTAAGATGAGCTTAAGTCCTCCTTAATACAAATATTGTGGGCTAAACATGCAAAATAAACATGAAGCTTCCATGTAAGCATAAAATGTGGACTTGAACATGAGCACATAAGAGTTAAGAGCAAGTCTGTGACTTAAGGACCCATGAACCAATTATAAACCTTACGTATGAACATTTAAGAGTTGGACACTTGAATTTGTCATATTCCCTTTGACACGAGCACATGTGAGCTTCTAACATGAGCACTTCTAAACTTTTGATATGAACAGACATGAATAGTGTAAACAAAGTGAACATAAGAACTTTTGGCACCTAAGTTGAATATGAATCTTATCATATGAATAGAACATGAGCCTTGACACATAAATCTTGATCATGAGTGAACATAAGGATTGCACTTGAGTATTAAATATGAGAGTAAATGAAAGTTTTGTACATTATAGTTAAATGAGAGTGAGCATGAGTTGTAATCATGAGCCTTGAACATAATTTAACATCAAAATCGAAGTTGAACCCTAAAAATGATCATTAACCTTGATGTAAGCCTTGAACTCGATACAAGTCTTGAACATGACATAATCCTCAAACGTAACATGTAACCTTGAATATGAAATGGGTTTTGAACATGTCATGAGTCTTGAGCATGATATGATGTGAAGCCTAAACTCAACATAAGGCTAGGACACAATGTGAAGCTTAAACGCGACATAAGGCTTAACTATGGCATGAGTCTTAAATACCACATAAATCTTGAACAAAACGTAAGGTTTGAACACAATGAAAGCATTAAACACGATGTGAGGTCTCATTATACGGGTTGAACATGAGGCATTGAACGTTAGTTTTCTAACTTGAATACATGTGCTTGAACACATGAGTGAACATGACATGAAACTTAATCTAGACGTAAGCTTTGTTTATGGCGTGGGTTTGAAAATGAGTGCACATTAGGCAAATATATTACTATCAATGAGTTCAACATGTGAGTTGAGCATAAGTCATCTAATATGAATATAGGTGAGGCAAATCTTTAAGTTAAACATAAGTTCTTAATAAGGATTCATTCCATATATTGCCTTTATCGTTTTTTCTTCAACTTCCCACTTATATAGTTGTACAATTTCTATCCCATTTGCACTTATATAGTTGTATGCTAAACAATAATGTTGCTTCGTTAAGGCATTGCTCCTAAGCGCATGAAGTCTCTAAGATATGCTTCTCACTATCTATCAAGACATTGCAAGTTATTAAGGAAATTGAAGCTGGCCCACTACATTATCATCTAGCATACTACTACTAAGTGAAGAGCTATCGCTTTCAAGTGCAGAACGATAAAACACCTTCATAAAGGTTAATGAAAGCACCAAAGAGATAAAGAAGCACAAAATTCGATCAATGAACTTCATTGTTGGTCATTCTACATATTCAATTACAACTCATACTTATAAGGAAATATAAGACTTACAACCGAGTGATCAAGAAGATTACACAAAACAAGGCCTAAGACAATGTCTACCGTAAGCGGTATCATGACTTTAAAGACTATGGTACTACAACGCAACACTGAATCCTTGATGGTGTCACGAGGGAATAAGGTGCATCAAAACTCGTCGACTTACCCCTTTTGCACCATACAAGCTAATCTCGTCATTATGCGCTTAGGAAACCAAGCTCTTACTAGCTAGCAACGATCTATAGTCTATATATTATATTCATTATCACTTTCTTTTGTTCAATTGAGGGTTTAGTTTCCCCCATTCAAACATCAACCATTCTGGGAAATTAACTTTGCATACTAAGGAGACTAGTATCTTACTTTACAGCGACAATAGTAATAAAATGAAGATACTTAAGAACTTATTACATTCTCATTAAAAAATATCAGTGATGGGAAAAGGAACTTTCATTAATGAAAAGTAGTCATCACTATGCTTACATATGAAATGAAATGAAATGAAAACTGGGATAAAACTAGTGAGAACATATGCTAGCTACCAATAGTTTTTGTACTTCTTAACTTATAATGTGCCTTTTACCTTCATAATATCATTAGTTCGCTTTCGTTTCTTCATACGCCCACAATAACCACGCATCTTCTTTTTCTTAAATGCTTAAGTCTTATCCTCTTCCTCTATAGGTAGCCATGCCTTGAGGGGTTTTACTAAGGGTATTTCCTCTTCATTCACATGCTCATCAAAGAAAGTTACTTCAATGAAGTGAGACTCATTAAGTGTAAATGGATTCTTTGTTGTAGGAATGAAGATGTCTTTCTCATTCCAAGGACCCTTCACACATTAATGCCATGTTGAAGGTATCATGTGGTAACCATGCAGCCATGTTAAGAGATAATAAGATATAAGCGCATCAATCACATGGAACCATGTGGAGTTGTGGATAGATCTGATATCAAAGTCTACTTTAACATACCCCATTGTCTTCATAAAAGACTCGTAGAAGCTATTTAGTGTGATTAGTTGTCTCACTAAGTTTCAAATATTTATTTTTGCAACTTTAAAAGTTGACATTGGCATAACATTAAGTGAAAATCCATTATTAATAAATGTTGTCCTGATAGAATGACCATTGAGTATACTTTCCACATATAGAGGGTAATTGTGGTTAAGATTCATTATACAAATGTTAACATTTTTAAATGTAATTGCCCCCTTATTCATCGAAACATTCCCTTTGTGGGACATGCTATAAGACATTTCTTACATTCATCTTACGAGATCTTCGTTACTGTAGCTGCTGCCTCGAGTCGAGCATCCTCATCAAAGCTGAGTAAATCAAAGAAATTCATAACATTAACATCTTCAATAAAGAAAAAGCAGTACTGTCATCTCCATTTTTCTTGATCTTAAATCCTTTATGCTTAACTTCCTATGCCTCAATTGGCTACACATCCATGCTTTATGTCTTTATGGGACCGTGAGTGATAACATTCATAGTACCATGTTAGGTGTTATGAGCTGGAAGTGAGTTATTCCTGACATCATTATCTTTGATGATCAATTCTCCATTTTGAACTCCCTCATTATATATTTTCTTTAAAATCCAATAATCTTTCGTAGGATGACCTATATTCTTGTGAAATCTGCAATACTTTGGGTAACCCTTCTCTTCATTTTTTGGTAAATGCTTAACCTTTAGGAGTTTGATATTCCCATCATGTAGCCATTGGTCAAAGAGTGTATGTACTTTTCCCATTGAGCATGGGTATGCCAAAGATGGTTTAGTGCTCATAAGCTTCTCGTTTCTAATTATTTTATTTTATTTTATTTTTCTCCTCTCAGATCCTCCTCTTAAACTAAGCTCACTGATGTGTTCACTGGTGGTGTGCACTTATTAAATCTTGCATTTTCACCTCTTTGTCATACTATTAAATTGTTGGTTTTTCGCGCATTCTCAACCAACATAACAAAAGAAACCAATGAGAGGTTCTTAAGATGTAGTGCATACTCAGTAAACATTCCTTAGATGCAAATCTTGACTAACTCTTTTTCATCACAAACGTTTTGTATGTCTAAGGAATACTCTCTAAATCACTCAATGTAATCCATAAGATCTTCTTTAGGCTTTTGTCAGATCCTCCCTATGTTAGTAAGGGTGATTCTTTCTTCAGTAGAGAAGAACTTCTCTAAAAACATCTTGCATATGTTTCCTTATGAATCGACTGAACCTGGGGGAAGTTTGACATACTAGGTGTACACCTTCTCAATGAGTGACTCAGAAAATTTTTTCAGTTTCAAATCATCATCCAAACCATATACTTCTAAGGCCTCTATAAGCTTTAATAAGTGTTCTTTGGCACTCCCTTTCTTACCATTGAACAACATGAACTTTGGACTTACATAGTCCTTCGGATATGGCTTCGTAACAATGTGCTAGTGATATGGAAGCTTCAATTCCACTACCCCAGCAGTAGAGTTTGTTGTATCTCTTTCAAATACACGTCTAAATCTTCTTTAGTCACAAATGAACCTCTTTGGATGGATGTTTCTGCTCTTATTGGCATCGTAAGAGAAGAGTGCATAAGCACAAGATTCATAGGTGTAAAGCTTGTAAGTATATGATTCATCAGTATTGGTTGCACATAGTTAATAATTACGATACATGGTATAATATGTGAGGATGACGAGTCTCTACTTTGATCTCCTTGCATCTTTACTTGAGGTAATGAATCTTGCATGGTCATAGGTTCTACAACAGGAAATTGTTCCTCAACTCTAGTAGTGACATGCTCGTTGACAATAGGAAGGTTAAGTGAGGTATGTTGTTGTATTACATTAAAAGGATTCGAGGAAGTTGCTCCTTGTTGTATAGCAGCAAAGGTAGCCAAAGCAGGCGTACATTGAGCAAACATCGCCATAAGTTCACCTGGGCTCCAATTAGTCTCTTGCAACTCATGCGTTAATTGTGCATCATCAAGGATACCTTCTTATATTCCATCTTCTTGATTAGTGTCTCCAGTTGGAGGTGGATTTTGGTTATTGGTCACAATAGTAACATTTTTCTATTGATTATTTTCATTAGTAAGATCAGGTTGTCTTCGCCTTAAAGGTAGTATGATGTGAGTATCAAGTCTTTTCCTCCTTAGTGGTCGCTAGAAAATGTGAGGATATAGGGTACGGATACAAAGGTTACATGCGTATCAAGTGAGAAGTCACACTACACATGACTAAAGAAATGATTTGAATAACTCGTAGGATGATCATGAAAGAAGTGTAGAGAGGATGAATAGGCAATCTTGATGAGACTCTAACATATATGGTGATAAGTAGAAGAGTGTGATGACATCAAACTCTAAGATTGATGAAGAACAAGATGAAATTTTAAAAGTGTTTAAATGTTTGATCTTTGAGATAAGGTTCCGGTAGAGTAACGATATTAGTGGAGATTTTTCTTCGACCCAAATGAGGATGTGAATGGAGTATTTATAAGAAACAATAGTTGATCACATCTATCAAATCATGATGGTAATCAATGGTTAAGATTGAAGTTCTTAATTAATGGATTTTAAGTGAGCTATTTTTATAGGTTTAGGCCTAGATAAAGGTTTTATTTATTATTTTAGTGTGGGTTAAACTAAGAAAGATTTAATTGGGCAAATTAATCCAATGGGCCCTATTCTAAGCTTATCATGCCAAATCTTCCTTAATAATCTCGATAATTTATGGGATTAGCTTCTTGAACCTTATTATCTTAGCTCGAGGAGTCAAATCTATTTAGTCAATATGCTTCAAGCTCAATATTAAATTTGACTCTCTATAGTAAGAAATGCTTTTTGTAGTATAAAAAGTTACTTAATGTAACATTGAATTACAATTTAGAATAAAAAATCATTTTTACTTTTTAATATTAATATGTTCCTATTCATACCATTTGATCAATTTTAACTTTTTTATTTTAGAAAGAAGAAAGATTCATAATAATTAAGAATAAAATATTAAGTTTTCCACAATGTTTTTTTTTTTTTTAACATTTAGGTTCGATTGGAACTTTCAAACATGAAATATATTTGAACAATAATGTGTGAACAAACTCATTCCACTCACATACTAATGTGTACAAGTAGAGCAATAATTAATTATCAATGATGTTTCAAGATGTGAATCAAACCAAATTGGACCAAAAGATTTTCACAATTTGAAAAATTTACAAATCGAATTATATAATCATATTCAAATTAAAAAAAAAAAAGAATCAAAATATTAGGTTTTAATTTAGTAAAAGGCCAACCATACCGAATTAAATCACTTCTAACCCTTCTTTTGTGGCTTCTACAGTAGTAACAAATGTGTTTGATCTGGGCTGGAAATTCTCGCACGGGTCTGGACCTGCCTTTTTCTCGACTTTCTTTTACTTGTAACTGCTGGAGCTTCATGTGTTGTATAGGAGGAAAATAGCAACTCCATTCTCCTCTTATTTGTTAAGGAATTGCCACCATGACATTTTAGTTCAGTTTTGACCTACAATAATGATTCCATAAAGCATCATAATTTCATGAAAATGCTAAATCCCAATTTATGAGGTAGACCAGTAAATTGCGATTCAATGCAAAATGACTCCAATTGCCCTTTTTTTTTCTTCCTTCTATCGTCTTCGACAACAATGCACCGAGCAAGCCATCGATGACTAAAAGCTTTTCTTCGACCGCCGATTAATGACCCCGACCAAGCCTTCTTCTCCGGCAATGACAATCGGATTCTCTCCCTACCGTTTTAAATAGGTTCAGATGGAGCGGTGGTTCGATTCTCGTGAGACCCACTAACGACAAATTAAAGCTTCCCGATTAATGGTATGATTAAAGGGCAAAGTTTTGACTTTTCTGAATCTTGGAATAATTAGAAACTGATTACTACCACTCTTACTCATCGATTTTCACCATACAAAAATGTATTCCAAAGAGAAGTTAGGAATAGGTTTCGACCATGGTGGAGAGAGAAAGTTTTTTTCCATTTGATCCTTGCAATTTTTACCGTGGGTTTTAACAGAGAAGATGATAGTATGGATAGATCTTTCTTCATTAGATAAAAAGCTGAAAATTTTTTATGAGATTTGATACATTCAAATCAGATTTTTCTTTATACGCTTAACTCAAGATGGAGAGAATATGGATAGAGAAGATGACAGTATTGCCAAAAAAAAATAAAAAATAAAAAAGATAGTGTGGACGAAGAAGACAGCACAATGGAGAAGGTAAGAAGAAAGCAAAGAAACCGTAGAATAGCAATTTTTCATTATATGTTTTATTCAAATGAATACTGTGATATCTATAACGGTATATTTAATTCTAAATGAATAGAAATTTCATTGTATTATTATTCCATTCAGTGAAATGAATGTAATATAAGTGTTCTCTTTTGGCTTGTATCATGTTAGATGTCATGCTACAAAATGAGTTGAATTGAGCCAAATTTTTTAAATTTGACTTGTTTAAAAATTATCGAATTTAAGTTAAGTTGAGTTTTTATCAGGCCTAGAAATTAAAAGTCAAATATTGAGCTTCTTAAAGATTTTGAAACTAAAGCTCGACTTATATAAATAAACAAGTTTGAGCTCGTATATGTGAATGAGATTATAAACAAGCTCGAGCTCATATATCTAAATGAGCCTGTGTAAGTGAGCTCGAATGCATAAATCTAAATGAGCTTATACTCAAGCTTGCTTATCTATATGAGCTTAAACTTGAGCTTAAGTTCATTTAAATTAACAAGCCTAAATAAGTTTAACCTTAAGCTTAAACTCAAGCTCATTTTGATAAATGAGCCTAAATACGAGCTTAAATTTATACTAATGCTATACTTAATCTTCATATTTTCCATATTAAAGATTATACTTAATATTTTTATGAGATAACATATCATGTAAAAGTATGCTACAATCAACCCAATAACATAACATTGTAATTATAGATAAGCCAATTGGAGTTTCTCTTACATAAAATCGCGAAACAAAATATACCAATCAAAATGCACATTTTACTTTTAATAATTAATTATTGTTGATAACTCTAGTTTTTCCATTTGTAATATGTGTGTTATATAGAACTTTGGTTTATGCATTATCAAACAAACTATAAATATAAATTATACATATAGAACGATTTCGTGAGGATATATGAGTATAAAATTAATATAATTGGAAAATTATTAAAATATATAAAATTAAAAATATATGAATTAGAAAAGCATGCAAGTATTAAAATATAATTAATATAAATAAAAATAAAAACCATAACAAGTAATATACTATAGACTTACAAGTCTATTAACAAGCCTATTCATGAGTATGTTAATACAAATTTGCTTGTGAACTTGCTCACAATCTACTACTTGGAATCTTAGTTTTAAATGGTCTACTGCACAAACAAAATATAAAGACCCTTTTATTCAGTGGACTTGCAAATAAATTTGATGGTTGATTAAACTTAGACACCAATAATAAATAAGTCCAAAAATGACGCCACCTATCTACTAGTCACGTCTGGTTTTGTTTTTATAGTTTTATGAATCCGATGCTAAATTGTGGCCTTGGTTGCGGGGCAAACTGGTGCACAGGAATAATAACCATGTCGAGCTGCAATCGCTTGGTACTTGTTTTATTCTAAATAATTTCAATTGCAAGTTTCCTTCTTTTCCTTGCAAGTTACCCACTCTATTAGAGCATGAATATCGAGGGTAGCTTGGTGCTTTTTCCCAAGCTAAGAAACGCAAAGCGAGTTTCATGTCCGGAAAATGGAAATGAGTTCGTGTTTCTTCAAGCTATCAGGTCGCTCGGAGAAGCAATAGTTGCTTGTAATTTAAATTTTCATTCGCTAAAATTATAATAATAACAAAAATTTTAAAAATGCATTACGAAACTTTCATAAAGTAACTTGGAATAAAGTGGGAAGTTTCAAAAAATATTTTTTAAATATGTTAATATGACATCTAGAAACATGAGATAGATTATATCAAATAACTATTTTTCGACGTCCATTTGGGTGGGAATATATTGGAAAGGAGGCTTAGGCATAAGAAAAACATAATTTGCCCACCCCTTTAAAGAATCCCATATCAATTGTTTTTAATAAGATTATAAACGAGTCGAACTACTCTCAAATTACTCGACATTGGCTCATTTCAAGCTCTGTTTGACTCGAGCTTGATTAATAAATAAGTTGAACTTAAGCTTGAGGTGAAACTTGTGATTTAAGATGAAACTTGTGAGCATACTCACTTAGGCTCGCAAGCCTACTTGTTTAATTTATGAGTAGATTTATGAGTTTGATATATATTATAAATGTTATATATTATTAAAATCTAAAAATTAATATATTTATATATATAGTATGTTATTGAATGATATATAATAAATAATATAATATTATAATCCTTATTGATTATTCATTAATCTATTTATTTATACATTTTTTATTATTTATATTTAAAGTCAAGAGTAGTCTCAAAATGGGATCGTTTCAGGCTTCATCTGAATCAAATTTAATTAGTAAATGAGTCGAGTTTAAACTCAAAATAAATTTTATTTATTCAAATGAATAAATAAATTGTGCTTAAATCCTAATTTTAAACTTAATAAAAAACTCGGCTTAAGAAACTCAGCTTGACTCGATTTATTTACTATACTAACTTTCGATTAGATCTCTTTCCCACGCACGATGATTGAATAGTCGGGGTCAACACCATTATTTCTTCAGCACCAGTTAGAGATAAAGTAGTAGCTGCGGGCAATAATTTCGTGTCTATTAGCTGGAACCCATCCTTTATTCAATTGCCCTGCAGCTGTACTATTTCTTATTCTAAATAAAATTATTCTTTCGCCTTCCATTTTGGCTAGGATATATACAAACTGCAACCCTTCTACTTCTGATGCCCTTCTCTATCGCTTATTATAAGCTATCAATGATTTTTTGACTGAGGGTACTTGTTTAGTTTGCGTTTTGAACTTTCGTGCAGTCTGTCGAATTAAACATTGTAAAATTAATGGGGCATATCTGGACACATGATGTGTTCCTTAGTTTTAGAGGTGAGGATACGAGGAAAGGATTTGCTTCTCACCTGTTTAGTGCTTTCAGGAGGGAAGGGGTAGGATACTTTAAAGACAACGACCAAGACGAGGTCGGACGAATCATTAAGCCTAAGCTTGTTGATGCTATTCATCAGTCAAAGATAGCTCTTATCTTATTTTCAAAGAACTTTGCTGATTCAACGTGGTGTTTGGATGAGTTAGTGGAGATCTTGAAATGTCATGAGAGACAAGAACAAAACGAACACACCGTCATTCCCATCTTTTATGATGTGGACCCAAGTAATGTTCGAAAGCTAGTTGGGCCATTCGGAGAAGGTTTTGCTAGGTGTGTGAAATTGATGCACACGAAAGATGAAGAATCAGTAGAGAAGTGGAGAAATGCTCTTACGGTTGCTGGAAACTTCTCCGGGTGGGAACTGAAGAATCACGCAAACGGGTAAGAACTAAGTGGCCCTTCTTAGTTTGTTAGAATATTTTCGATTTTCAGTTTTAATAAGAATATGTAGATAATTAGAAAATGTGTGAGATGTTTTCGATTGAGGTTGAACTAATGTTTTGCTAGAATTTAAAACAATTTTCAAATAAAAACAAAACAAAATTATATTTTACCTTCAAATGAAAATGTGGTGGCATATTCATAAATAAGTTGGACTCCTCTAATGTTACTTTTGCTAATAAATTGAACTCCTTTAAGGGAAAATTATGTACATAAGTTGAACCCTTTACTATCTTTGATGTAATTATATGAGTATACATTTTCTTTAAGAGTATATTAGTTCCACTCATTAAAATACATCAAAATACAAGGGCTTACCATGCAATAGTGATAAAATAAACCAAACGAAATCAGGATCTAAAGATCCAATTTGAAAAGGTATACAGATCTTGCATAAAAATGGAGGGCCTTATTCGGAAAAAATTCTTACGTATCCATGGAACGGAACTCAGTGCTCTAACATGGAAAAATCTCATACGGCAATGTAAAAAGTTAGTAATAATGAAAATAATAATCAAAAGCTATTGGAAAAACCTATATCTGAAAGCAAGACTTGGCTGCAATCCTTTATTTATTGGTGGAGAGACGGTTTGGATATTTAGATATGACATATTAATCAAGATAATCTCTTATTAAAGTAGTTATATGGTGGAAATAGTGATCTCATCGAATTATTTGGGGGTCAAAATATGAACAAGAATTTTAGTGAGAGAGAGTCGCTTTCTTTGAAGATTTTTTCGGTGAAACAGTTTTCTTTGAAGTTAAGAACAGATAATTATTTTTTTGTTCAACGAACATATAATTGTAGAACCTACATGTTATGCACTGCCTTCTCTTTCATTCCTCCTTCTGCTCTCCATCTTTTTCTCTAGAACATTGAAAGGAAGTTGATGAATTGAATCAAATATATTTTCAGTATTTTTGTAATTTATATTTAAAAGATAAAAATAAAATAAAAAGGAAAATTTTTTTGAAATTTTAGTATTTGAAAAATTTCTTGAAATATTCTCACTACCTTTTGAAATTAAATAACCCATGTTAAGATGATCGGAAGAGAAAAATCAACGTAAAGAAACATAGATTTAAAGTTGTTGCACCTGTACTATGAACTGGTTAGAAAATGGCACAAACTGTAATTTAAACACTTTAATTGGGCTACCTATTCTGAATTATAAATAATTATCCGTGCTTTGTCTAATATATTGTCACTGTGAAACTTATTGTTACGTTATGCATGCTTAAAATTCTTTCGGTAACTAATTTTATTATATTAATCATGCTTATGGGTTATTATTCGAAATTTCTTGGTCCAACTCAGTGTCGAAGCAGAGTTTCTTGACATGATTTTGTTGGAGATTCGCCGCAAACTTCACCAACCGCTTTATAATGAAGAAGAAACTATTGGATTAATGTCTACCGTGGAAGATGTAGTTTCATGGTGCAATATTAAGTCCGATGATGTGCTCTTCATGGGTATATATGGTATTCATGGAATTGGGAAAACGGCTATTGCTAAGATGTTGTATAGTCATATTTTTGACAAGTTTAATGGTTTCAGCTTCCTGTCATTTGTGGGAGATGAACCTAACAAGAATATTGAGATCCGTCAAAGGAAGCTCCTTTACGATATTCTAAAGCCTAGGGAAAACTTGGAAACATATGACATTCATTCCAATAAAACTATGATAAGTATGAGATTATGTCGGAAAAAGGTTTTTGCTATTCTCGACAATGTGGATAGCAAAAGTCAAGTGGATGCATTGGCAGAAGATCGTAATTGGTTCGGTAAAGGAAGTAGAATTCTGATCATTACAAGAAACAGGACATTGCTCAATGATTTAAATGTCGATGAGAAGTATATGGTCACGGGTCTAGACCCAAAGGCATCACTTCGACTTTTTTGTAAGAATGCCTTTCGGAGCGATGAACCTAAAGAGGGCTATGAAGACTTATGCGGGAATTTTCTTCATTATGCAGCAGGACTACCATTGGCTCTTAAAAAATTAGGTTCTTTTCTTCGTAAGAAGACGGAGGAACAGTGGCATGAGGCATTGGCAAAATTAGATAAAGAACCTCACCTTGACATGCTTGAGATGCATTCTGGACCGACAGCGATGTCTTCTTCCTTTCCCTTCAAATCTTTAGGACCATATGGTGGGCATGGCGGTGCTCCTTTTAACGACGGAATTTACTCTGGGATATCACAAATCATTATTGGATGCGATGAAGAGCAGGTCACGTACATCATTCTTTATTATGATCAGAATGGATGTTTAGTTCGTTCATTTATGCATGGTGGAGATTACGAGGAAGACGAACATACGGTTAGTTCATCTTTCTTTCTTTGACCCCTTTAGAATTTTGTCTTTATGACTACCAAATTCCATATATGAATTCAAGACATACCCTGATAGGAAGTTAGCTGTTATTGCTAGTATGACAAAGCGAAATATAATTATCATTGCAAATTGCTTTATTGAATTCTTCGTAGACCCAAAGTCATCTTATAGTAAAAAGTCATCAAGTTTGTGATTTTATATAAAATTAAAATGTATAAAATCATATATAATCAATAAAATTATAAATTTATAAAATTATATACCTCAAGTTATAATTTCATCAAAAGCATCCTTTTTAACTAAAAAAACCTTATTAATTTACAAACACATAAAGTTGCATGAATTAGCTTGCAACTTTTACAGCTGTACCCATAGTACGCTGTCTTATGTCTTTATCATAAATTTTTTCTTCTTGTTTCATTGTTCTTTTTTTTTTTTTTTTTAACATATAGGCATTATGCAAAATCTTACGCTATCTTCGGATAAAATTTCCAAAACCAGTATATCCAATTAAAATTCTTTTTCATGTGGCTCCCGTCACAAAAGAAGTGAAAGATTATGAGTAACAAAAATTGAGGCCCCCAATGCTCAAAATTAGAAGGGTGTAGCATGCGTCTATGTACATATAACAAATGCCATTCGTGACCTTGACGAACTTAGCTTGATGTTTCATAGAATCGAAGTTGAATACGACTGAGCCGAGCTAAAAAATGAAGTTATTCTAGTAGCTTATTAAATTACATTCAACCCGTACCTATTTGGTCCAATTGAATTTAAGTATACATCGAGTTATTTTTAAACTTATGTCGTGTTTCAACATTAACGTAAGTACAATTAAGAATAATATAGTCTTTAAAAATAACCGAGCACAAACAAGTTTAAGTGAACTGGGTTGAAGCATGACAAATAGCACTTCAAGCCGATCTTGGGTTCAAAAAATTTTAAACTTTTCATCTACATTTAGAAGTGATCTTAACACCTCCTTCGTTGTCCTTGATGCAGGTAACTTTGCAGTATCCAAATGAATACTTGACTTCCTTCTCAGGTTTCATTAGAAACGCATTTAGCCCCCACGTTATTACTTCGCTCAAATTTACAAGCAACAGAAGAACATATGGACCATTTGGAAAGGAAATAGGGAGACCCTTCAATTCTCCAATCATAGATAGCGGGAAGATAATTGGATTTAAAGGAAGAAGTCAAGATAATATCGATTCTATTGAGGCATTGATTGCTCCCATCAGGCATGCGCATCCTTTTGAAATTATTGGACCATTTGGTGGTGAGATGGGAGAAACTTGGGATGATGGCAAATACACTGGTGTAAGGCAAATATGCATCACTGTCGCTAGCGGTGGAATTGAGTCAATCACAGTCGTATATGACAAATACGGACATGCAAGAGATTCCACTACCCATGGTAAAAGTGGAGAAAATGCTACAAAAGTTATAGTAAGTCGAACAGTTTAATTTTAGAAATATGTACTCACACCTAAATTGTTGCTAAAACCTTAAAGCTTTTGCTTTTGGTGATGATTGTTATTAGGTAATAGAGACCATTTGGGAATTATTGTATATTTTGAAAGTTATAATGAGTAAAAACATTCTTTATGAATTCATGTACAGGTTGAGCTCGACTACCCCTACGAGTATTTGATTTCAATATCAGGCTACATGAAAGCAAATGAAGAATCAATCATCACCATTCAGTCCTTATCATTTCAAAGCAACACAAGGAAATATGGACCATATGGGATAGAGGAAGGAAAGGACTTTTCATTTCCATCGACCGGAGGCAAGATAGTTGGGCTGTTTGGAAGTTACCATCATGACTATCTCGAGTCTATCGGAGCATACTTTGAACCAGTTTCTCATAATTTTCACTTCAAGTCTTTTGAAGCTTTCGGAGGAGAAGGAGGAGATCAATGGGACGATGGGCAACATGATGGTGTTAGTCGAATTATTATCTCATGTGGGCTTGTGATTGATTCCGTTAGATTTCAATATGGCGCTGTACAATCGTCCAAGCACGGTGGCGATGGTGGTAAGACTTACGAGGTTGGTATCATTTTGATAATACTCGATAAATCTTGATTCAGGAACAATTAAGTTTGCGAGCACAATAAATCAACCAAATACAGAGTTGTAATCAAATTCAATCGAACAAATATCGAGTCAAGTTTGAGTAGTTTGCTAAGTTGATTCGATTCATTTAGACTTGAGCAATCTTCTTCTTTCTTTCTTTTTATCTTTTATTTGACCAACAGTCATATTAAGTTATTATTAACCACTTGCTTGGATTATGCTAAATTTGCAGATCCAATTGGATTGGCCAGATGAATATTTAACATCGATATCGGGGTATTTTGGAGTATTTAATGGCTTCACTGTAATTCGAACCTTGACGTTTTATAGTACTCGAAGAACATATGGACCGTATGGAACTAACTGGGGTGGAGATCGATATTTTAAACATTTCTCTCTTCCAGCAAATGTTGGGAAAATAATTGGCTTTAAAGGAACATGTCGTGCATATCTTGAATCAGTTGGTGCATATGTGAAGCCGTACTGCAAGGAGATATATCCTTTCAAATCAGTTGGCTTGTTTGAAGGTTCAGACGGTAACTCATGGGATGACGGGAAGTATACAGATGTTAGGCAAATTACTATAGTGCTGGGTAAAGATGATTCAGTAATTGACTCTATCCAATTCGAGTACAAGAGAGAAGGAGATTCAATTAGATCTCCCGTACATGGAGGCAACTATAATGGAAAAACTTGTGAGGTATTTTCAGAGTCTCTGGCTATATTAATGGCACTAATTGATTGCACAATGAGCCAAAATAAGGCTAAAATTGGAATTCTAAGATAATTGAATAGAGATTTAATTACTGTTATTTTATTTGATTGCATTTAAAATAACATATTATTAGATAAGAAATATATTTAAAGTTACCAATACATGCTTGCTTGGTCTATGATTTGGCTATTAGGCTTGGTTACATGGATAGCGCATTAATGTACGTAAAGGATACAATGGCGGATCCATTTCTTTGGTTTTTAAAAAAGAAGTGTAACTCCTGATTTTGTAGCAATAGGTAATATGTAAGAGTAAATTGTTCCACAAATCAAATGCAATAGTTAGCTTTCCAATGGAAGAATTACTATTCTCTTCAACCTCCATAAGTTAGCCGAACTTGCTGCAAATGAAAACATTATTAGGTATTTTAGTGATACTTGTCAGAATTCGAAATTTGAAAGAAAGAAAAAAAAAAAAATGATCTTTCTAAGTGTATGAGTAATGATTGAAAAGCACAAATTTTATTTAAACTTTTATTAAGTACTTTAGGACACCAATTATTCGGGTCCAATTCAAGAGCTCATTCCAAATCCTGCTCCTGCAAAAGCAAGTCATTTCCACACACGTATTTTCATTGTCCTTTTGACTTAATTCAAGTGCCCTCATGACCTTTGACAGATGAAATTAGAAGATGGTGAGTATCTAACTTCATTTTCGGGTTATATTGAAGATGGTGACGATACGTATATTCGATCCTTAACATTTCAAAGTAATAGAGTTACATTTGGACCGTTTGGTATTGAGAGTGGGAAGTACTTTTCTTCCCCTCTAACCGGAGGCAAGATTACTGGTTTCTATGGTCGATGTGGTAAAGATCGCCTTAATGCAATTGGAGCATATTTTGAGCAGATCTCTCTCCTTTATCCTCTGAGACAGGCTGGTCCATTTGGAGGCCCAGGTGGAAACTTTTGGCATCATAATGGAGCTACCGGCATAATCAAAGTGAAAATATTTTTGGGAGATGAGAATGAGATTAACTACATAGCTGTTGACCATGATTTCGATGGCAATCCAATTTTATCGGCTTCTCTCGGTGGATTTGGCAGCGGAAAAGAGCACTGGGTAAGTATCGTTAATTTCATTCATCAATTATCTGATATGCAATTTCTTTTGTTGAATCTTTGAAAGAAATACATTTTAAATTATCTCAGTTAATTATGAGTAAACGTTAATTTTGAATATAGATTTCACTGAATTAGTATGGAATATATATATTTTTAATTATCTCATTTTTATATTCACCTCTTAATGTTTTATGGAATTAAAAGTCCAAAATATAGAAGAAATAGTGGTTCTGATGACTCTACCACACTCTGTCAATTCTCTTTCACTTAACCCCTTATTATATTTCAAACAAAGCAATTGGAAACCTTTCTATTGTTTTATGAACTGGAATTTTTATTTCATCCATAAAAGCCCTCTTTGTCATAACAATGCCTTTGTAATTTGATCTAACAGCCTTCCCTTATATAAATACATATTTGATAAATAATGATAACTCTAGGATGGAGTATTAGAGAAGAAAAATCCATTATATAATTAACTATCGGTCCTAACCCATCTCTAGCGATAATTAATAACATCCACAGCATTTCTCTATCAATTTGCTAATAAATCTTATAAATTTGTTGATACTTATGAAAGCATATTATACATTAATTTTATTGTATCTTATATATTATCTACGTTGGTGTTGCAAAGATTACATAAAGTACATTAATATAATTATTAAAATTATATATTATTGATATTTATTATTATGATGATTATGATCGTAATATGTAACCTCTATTATAATTATAGTACTTTATTGCATTAACTATGTTTTTTTTTTCTTAATTTCATATTTTGTAATATAAATTATCTATATATGATAACTCAATGTTACATGGTAAATAATTAACATATATTTTATTATATTATCTAATTGACATATATGATAATAAATAGTATAGATTGGAGAACATATATTATTTATAATATTTATTGTTGTTATCTAATAAATATTAATAAATAATATATCATATCGTATGTTGTAATACCGTATGATATACGTCACATAAGATGTTATTAACAAAGGTTTTAATAGAGTATATATTTTAACAAAGGACTTATATCGTATATTGTAATTAAAATAGACAAATGTAAGCTCTTCAACAAAGAAATCCCAATAGCTAGAGTAGCAATTGGGACTAAGGCAAACCTTTCCTTGATTTGTAGAATAAATATAGGTGGTTCGATAAAGGATTCGTCATTTGAGATGTTATCTCAGATCATCCATATTCCTAAGAAACTCATCTTGTTTCCTTAGGTACCATATCAATATATTAAACGAACTCTAGTATTAAGAAACTTATAATTTTATCCCTCACAAATTTTCTTAATATTTATTTAAAAATTTTTACAATCCAATTAAAAGATAAAAAAGCTTACTTTTAGCATTGCACAGTAACTTCAACAAGCAACCTACCCCAACGCTATAATTTGTTGCTTGGCATTAGGATACGTGTCAAGACATAAGCGTTTTTAGGAGTCAAATTCAATCTGTCTTCAACTTAGAGTTACTGGTGGTTGCTACATAAAGCTTCAAGACAACCAATAGAGTATAGAGTATACTACCATTTGCGATGAAGAGTTTCATTACAAACCAGAAATGGACTTATCACATTCTGTACTGGATACAAAGTATTTATATTCCCTATAAGCTATATAACTAACTTGCTCACTGACTAACCAAATAAAAAATTAAAGAATAGAAAGTGAAATACTACACATGATAGAATAAACACAAAGTAACTAGTAAATTAGTAGTCTATGATCCCTTCCCCCCCCCAACCCAAAGTTGGTGAGGCTTGCAACGCTAACTTGGCATAAAAATGAGACAACTGCAGAGAAGATAGAGGCTTAGTAAACAAATCAACAACTTGCAAGCGAAAGGGAATATGTACAACTTTGAGGAATCTTGAAGCAACATACTCTCGTACAAAATGCACATCAATATCAATATATTTTGTATGAGAGTGTAAACATGGATTAGAAGCAACAAGCATAATGGAATTATTATCACAATGAACTGTGACAAGTAAGACCAATGAAACAGAAAGATCCCTGGTGAGATAAGAAACCCATAGAACTTCTTTGACAATAGCAACAAGGCTACGGTACTCTGCTTCAGTAGAAGAAGTAGAGACAATAGTTTTTTTTTTTTGTTTCCTAGGAAACTAAAGACAAACCCAAGAACACGGAGTATCCGATGATGAAGTGCCTATCAATTATATTGGATGCCCAATCAACATCAAAGTACGCAAACAAATCCAATGAAGTTGTAGAGGAATAAAACAAGCCCAAAGAAAAGGTGCTCTTCAGATACTTCAACACATGAAAAACAGCCTTTAAATGTTCTTCACATGGAGAAGACATAGCTTGACTGAGACTATGTACAGCATTGCTAATGTCAAGCCATATATTAGTAATGTAAGAAAGCTTTCCTACCAAGAGACGAAAATAAGTTGGACTTAATAATGGAGCACCAATAGCAAAATGCACACGAAAACCAAAAGGTAAGGGAATAGAAACAAGTTTAGCACCAAACAAACCAGTTTTGAGTAGCACATCAAGAATAAACTTCCGTTTATGAAGTAAATAGCCCGAAGAAGTACGACAAAGCTCTAAACCAAGAAAGTAACATACAAGACCCAAATCCTTAATAGTAAAATATCATGAAGCTATTGCTTAATGTCATGTATGAGAGATGCATTTGAACCAGTCACCAACATATCATTTACATAAAGCAAAATAATCACATACCCATCAACATGATTCCTTACAAAAAGTGAATGATCATGCTTTAATTGAGAGAAAGAAATGATTTGTTCAACAAAATAGAAAAATATATAGCATGTCTAATGTCCTGTATCTAGATTTAGGAGCTTGACCTAAATATAGATATGAATTTAGCCGTATTTAAATAAGTTTAGCTCATTTGTCTCTCATGTTAAAATTTTTTGTATATTAACCATTTAAATTGTATTGTATCATATCCAAGTTCATTATATCTGGATCCCAAATTGCCAGCCCTACACTAAACCCCTCCATAAATAGTAAATCAACACTTTGGATAAAAGATTCCAACTTTTTCACTTTACTTGTGCTATTCAATTTCTCCCTCATATCTCTAACTTAAATATTGGAGTGGTCATGTCGAAACCACCTCCAATGCCTCTTTTTGCTTACATTTGTTATCTTGTACAAGTAATCAAGCACCTTACCATAATCAAGTGTCAACACAATCCAAGATCTAAAGTCATAATTTGATGGAACAACCTTAACCAACTAACCATAGAAGGGTTAGGAATCTAGGTATAAGTGAGTGAATGCCACAAGAACAAGTCTTGATGAGTTCAACCGTTATGAACCAAAAAGAATCTCTCCAATAAATTCACATTCAACTTAACTCAATTGCTTTGTTCATTATAAGCATTTCTATTTATAGGCATAATAGAAACCTAATAAATTATGAAATAGTTTGACAAGAAAAAAAAAGAGTAAGAAGCAATTTAATTAAGTAAAATAATAAAATATGAAGCTAAAATAAAGGAAATAAGCGAATCTAGTCTTACTTTTTCAATGTAATCAATTGTAATTGACCATATATGAAATTCATTCGAGTTACTGATGCTTTATTCAGATTTGATCAACTTTATGCTAGTAGGATTACTTGATCTTCATGTTGGCTTATCTAATCAACCAAGTGATGAAGGAAGTTGTCTAAGTACCATTAAAATATCAAATCTAAGGGAAACCTAGAAATTCACTTAACTCATAATTTTGTCTTTAAAATAACATCTACAAAGCTATAACTAAAAACATGATGGAAATCAAAATCCCAACTCCAAATCTAGAAGATCTTGAGAAAAAACTAGCTTAAGGAGATGCAATTGAGATTCTAATTTTAATCAACAAGTTATCAAAAGGCAAGTGTTGAAGCCTATGAAGACTTGTTATGGGCAATATTCAGGTTATCAAAAGAAGTTTATAGGAGACTAAGCTTAGATATAGAAAAGGAATTCAATCAAAAGCACATTTGGATCATAAAAAAACATGTTGAGTGGTTTTGATTCTGAAGGAGGAGTTAACGTTGCTTCTGATAATAAGTTGGAGACTTTACAGGACAAAACTTTTGACAAGTGTATCAAAAGAAGCTTTAAAGCTATTATATGTGAGAAAATCTTAATTTGACATTATTTCTACATCTTACAAACAATGAAAGAGAATCATATAGAGCCCAATACATTAAGATGCAATTATCTACTTAGTTATTTTATTTCCTCCTCTTAGATAGTTATTTCCTTTTTAGACAATTATTGTGTAACTTTTTTATTATTTTCCTTTCATGGAAATTACTAGTATTGGTCTATAAGTACTATGTAATCCACCAAGAAGATGGTTAGTCATCAATTTAATATCTCTTAAATGAACATTGTTGGACACTCTTTCAAGAGTATTATAGGTCATCTTTCATTTTTGTTGAAAGCGTTTATCTTTATTAATCTCATCAATCGGAGTTTCTTTCTGATTGAAGCAATACTTAGTTGATGATCATTGGTTATATCGGTTAGTTTAGTATGGATATCGAAGATTGTATCAATTAGAATACACAATTATTCCAATTCAAATATTGAATCTCATATTCGACCAATTGTCAATAGCTCTTTATTATATCCACTTCTCATCATAACATAAAGAAAAGCATAAAAGGATTAATCTTTCTTGTTATTTTAAACCCTAGACACAATTCCTATCTTTTATGCCTATGTTACTCATCTAATTCGTACTACATTCTTTTTTTAGGGATTTAGGCATATCATATTTGATATTAGAGTCCTTGGTCCCTACACTTCGATATTAGTACATTTCAAGTTCTCGTTATTTTCATAACAATGTTTCTAAAGTAGCAAGATTATATTAGAGATCTAATTATGTAAGGAGCCCTAAATAGTTGGTTTGGTCATGGTAACATTATAATTGAATTTTGTAGTGAAACCATAATATGTCAAGTGAGAATGTTAATGCTAGTGATAGAGATAGTGGTGGTGATGTTAAGAGAATAAAAAGGAATACTGCATGGAATGAAATGATTCAATAATTATCATAACTTGCAGATATTATGCGTACCATGATCACTGGATGATATACTTTGATTCGGACTCTAGGAGACAATGTGGAAGGCTAGAATAATAATGGACATCATAGAAATGGTGTTGGGCATGTTAAAAGAGACGATGAGTCATTAGAAGGAAAAGGAGATAATCAAAGAGTAGAACAAGTTGTTGAAGTAAATCAATAAATGAAAAGGTTCCAAACTGTCAAATAAAAAATTCCTATATTTAATGGTCTTAGACCCCTAAATGATTATTTAAATTAGAAACAAGAAGTGGAGAGCTATTTGAATGTTATGAGTATGATGAGTGTCGAGCTTGATTTTTTTTTGTTTTTAACATTTTTCTTAACCCAACCCATATTGAACCCTATTTTTATTCAATATGGATCATCGATTAAAGATTAAGAAAAACCTTTTTTTTTTTTTACTTCGAATATTGTTCGGAGTCGCCATTTAATCGGAGTCAAGAAAAAGAGTTAAGTTATAATCAATTGAGTGAATTAGTTGCAACTTAACTACCGGTCTTCAATAAAACAAATTTTTGGGGAAAAAAATGATTATGGAACTGGAGGTATTGAATCCAATGGCTACTCTATTAAACCCTAATTGGGTACCAAATTTAAATTTATTTTCAATATTCCCATTTAGCTAATTCTATGTTCACAAATTAAAAATAAAAAAAAAATAAATTTATTCACAAAAAGGAAAATAGAGATAATTTCCTTATTTTAAGTCACCCCGTAGGCGTCTTGTATCCTCTAGTAGAAATCAAACTTTTCGTAGTTCATTTTAGAAAAATTTAGGTTGGTTAATTCATTTTATTTTGAAAATCGGTTGAGTTTACGTCTTTTAATCATTTTGTTTTTCACTTTAAGAAAAAGTTTCTAAAAAAAGGGTCTTGATTTTTTTTAAGCGTTTATTTTTGGAAAAATTCTAAAAGAAGTTGTAATTTCAAAAAAAAAAAAAAGATTCATTTATTTGGAAAGCAAATTTTTCTAAGTAATAATTTTTTTTTCTTTTATTCTTTTATCATGATTTTTTTATATAAATGTGCATAAAAATAAAAATAAAATTGTAAAGGTTCTCCTCTTTTTATTTTCCTTTTTCTTCTTCTTCTTCTTCTTCTTTTTCTTCTTCTTCTTCTTCTTCTTCTTCTTCTTCTTCTTCTTCTTCTTCTTCTTCTTCTTCTTCTTCTTTACTTTCTTTTTATTTTATAGGTTCTTATTACAATAGAAAAAAAAAACTACAAATCACTATATAAAATACACAATGAATAAGAATCGGACCAAAGAATAGTTCTCAGATCAGGAAGAACTGGAGTGAGCCGATTCGATTAGCAAGTCAGGTCATATGCGTGGGTTTAAGTCCATAGCACCTTCTATAGAAGCGGCTCCAAGGGTGATTGCGATTAATTCAGTCTCTAATTCAAGTACGTAAGGGTAGATTCATAGCTTTTATATTGGATTTAATGGGGGTAGGCGAAGTACCACTATGCTTTACAATGGTTTAGGCGGTTGTTAAGTTAGATGGTTGGTAGTATTTATGGGTTATCGTGTGTGGTGGATGTTGGGTATAAACAAAGGGTATGTCTTGGTGTTTCGAGATACAGTGAAGTCAACCGTAAACTTGACTTAATGTCAAAACCACCAAACAGTGCTAGTTCATGCAATTGCTATAGGTTTGAAAACCTTAAGTAGTGGATCTTAGGTTTGTGGGCACAACTATGAATGGGGGTGGTTGGGTTAGAGAGGTGAGGAAATGAGAAAGCTCATGGCTATAGTCTTGAGCTTTGGAAATGGTCGTAAGGGCTCGAATTTTAAAGAGAGAGAGAGTGGCTGTAGTTGAGAGAGAGAGAGAGAGAGAGCTATGGATGAGTGAAGGAAAGAATGAGGATGATGGTTGATGGTTTTCTAATCCCTAAGATGAAGGTTAGAGCTCCCATTTATATAAAACTAAGCTCAAGTAAACTCAAAAGGCACATCAATGGCCAAATTAGCCATGGTGTACCAACTCAACAAATCTTTGATTTTTAAGAAAAAGTTTGATCTCGGTAATACTTTAGGAGTTTATGATGACATACTTGTTCCAAGTAACAAAATAGAAGCTTCTAACATGGCTTAAAGAGTCTGGATTCGACTAATTTTACTAAAGTAATATTCTTGGATTGTGATTTTTTTTTTTAGTTTTTCCAGCCCAATTTATATGAGGAAACAAGTACAATCAAATGGGATCTTAGGCTCTATTTAGAGTATCCCATGTGATCTCCAAAAAAAAAAATCACTAAGGAAAGGCATGGTTAAGAAGGGAAGGAAGAAAGAAATTTGGGATTAGGGTGTAGGAGATGGTGATGTGGCACCAGTCATCTGCATGGTCTAATCATCACATACTACGTGTCCATATGGACACTTGGCTTAATCAAATCATAACACATGGCCGATGTGGGGGAAGGAAAACAAAAGGAACAAGTTACACCCTATATGGATTAAACCCAGGATGTGTGGTTTGAGTATGCGATGTATTTCTATTAAGTCATCGGCCTATGCGTTGTTTATATGTATAATCAAGTTTCACAAATGGACTAAACTGGCTTGGGCCAGAATTAAATCTCAACTACAAGTGGCAAAAAATGAGGTGTTTACAATGAGCTTAGTAAAATTAAAATGGCTACCTTAGAGTTTGCAAGATATGCATCGTTGTAGTAGAGGAACGTGAAGGCTTATAGGAGGAAAGACAATGTAGTAGAAATGACTACATTGACAATGATAAAAAGAGTTTTGAGAAAGTGATTTGCATAACTACCCCCCCCCCCCTAACCCACCTAAATTATAAGTAGGAATTGTTTATAAGATTGCAAAATCAAAGATAAAGGGAAATGAGTGTAAAACATTATGCATAGGAATACAAGATACTTTTAATAATATGTGAAGTGAAGGAGCCTGTGGAACAAACTATAATAAGGTTCATTTTAGGGTTGAAGCATGAGGATTGCAAAGATGGTGGAAGTAGAATCTTATGAGACCTTAGATGGTGTAATTAAGTTGGCAATCGAAATTTAGACATAAAGATAGAGAAATAAACGTAGAAATAGAGAGTCAAAGGAAAATCCCTTACTCCTACTCGTATATTAGAAGTCCTACAAGAGAAGGAAAAGCAAAAAGATGTTGAACTTGTAAAGGAGGAAAGGAATTTTGAGAAAGGTGATAATAGCTTACCAAAGACTTATCATATACAAGAAAATTATCAAAATTTAAAGAAGTCAATGAGATCAATTTTTTTTTTCTTTTAAGTGTTTTAGCTTTAGGCACCTTGCTTTGAAATGTGCAAACAAAAAGCTCATAGTTTTGAAGAATGAAATCCCAAAGATGAAAGTATAGAGTGAAGAGGAGGATGTAAATGATGTCGAAGCCATACTTAAGGAGCATAATGAAGAGAGGGATAGTACTAGAAGTAGAGGTCATAGCAATGGCAACTAGACAAGGATTAGACATTAATAATTCAAATTAAAATGAATAAAGAGAAAATTTGTTTTATGCTAAAGGATTAGTGAAGGGTAAAACTTGTTCTTTCATTATTGATGGAGGGAGTTGCACTAATCTTATCTCTAGTGCATATGTTCATGGTACTAGATTGAAAGCCTTGCCACATCAAAAACTATATGATTTACATTAAATAGGTAATAAAGCATCTATACAAGTCAGAAACAAAGTCAAGTTGCCATTCAAGATTGGCAAATATGACAATGAGTAGAATGTGATATTGTTCAAATGGATGTTACCAATTTTTGCTAAGGCAACCTTAGTTATATGACAAAAGAGCATTGTATGATGGCTTCTAAAATACTAATACTCTTAGAAAAGAAGGCTAGGAGATAGTATTACTTCCTATGAATCTTATTGAAGTAAAAAGGGAACAAGTTGCTTGAGGGAAGTTCAAGGAAGGCATGACCAGATTATTTGCAAAAAAGGTTCCTTATTCTCATCTTAGGAATGAGAAGAGCTATGATTCATGGCAAATCTTTTTCAACGGCCAGGGTGATGATGGGAATCATAATCAAAATACTAGAGTTAGAAAATCTTGGAAAAATACAAGCTCAAGGAGATGACGCCAAGGTTTAGATTTCAATCAACAAGCTATCGAAAGGCAGGCTTTGAAGTCTAGAAGGACTTTTTATAGCTAAGATTCGAATCTTTGAAGAAAGTCTACAAGAGACCAAGCTTAAAAACAAAAAGGACTTCGATTAGAAGTATATTGGATCTTCAAAGAAAACCATAAGTGGTGTTAATTTTAAAGGCAAAGTTAGAGTTGCCTCCAATTATAAGTTGAAGACCTTGTAAGACAAAACTTCTAATAGGTACATTAGAAGAAGCTTTTGAAAATAGATTTTAAAGAAGTTATTTAAGGTAGGCAAATCTTAATTGGACATTATTTCTAATTTCATGAATAATGAAAGAGAATCATACAAAACCTGATAAATTAGGACGTAGTCATCTAGCTAGGTATTTTATTTCCTCTTAGACAGATATTTCCTTTCTGGATAGTTATGTGTAACTTTTCTAGTATTTTCCTTTTCTTGCAATACTAATTTTAGTTTATAAATACTATGTAATCCTAAGAGAAGATAGTAAGTTATTAGTTGAATATCTTTTTAATGAATATTGTTGGTTACGCTTTCAACAATACTGTGTAACACTTTTCATTCTCATTAAAAGTGTTTGTCCTTATTGATCTTATTAATAAGAGTTTCTTTCTTATTATGGGATCCTTTTAATTGATCTAGTCATGGGTCATATAAGCTATATTAATTAAACTATAGGTATTTTCGATTATGGAAGATATAACACACCCTTATTCCAATTTAAATGTTGAATCTTGAATTCGATTAGTTGTCTATATCCCTTTATGTCAGTTTCTCATAATAATATAAAGAAAAGCATAAAAGATTGGTTTTTCTTGTTATTTTAAACCCATAGAACACAAAAGTTCCTATCTTTTATCCATATGCTACGCATATAATTTGAGCTAGATTCTTTAGAAGAGATTTTGGCATATCAATCCTAAACTATAACCATCTAACAATCTAAATCATGTAATACACCACTACCATGTCCTCCTCTAATCTACAAGTCATATGCCAAATTGTCATTACAATTATCATCAAGAATATTAAATTGAAATCTTAAATGAAATTAAGGATCTCAATTCTAACCTTACAAATTGAAATCCAGATCAAAACAATCAACTATAGCTTAAAGTGGTCAACTAATATCTTCCATAGCCTAATATGCTCTATCACTTAAGGGTTATGGTCACCCACATTGCTATGGTAGTTAGTCGGTTTGTGACGTGATCGACTAATTAGTAGTCTTTCTCTTAATTTCATCCTTATCATACATATTTCACCTAAGGTACTCCAATCGAGTCCCTAAACTTGGAACTACCTACAATACAGAAACTTAAATATTTTATGTCCTAAACACATTAAGCTCAAGCTTTAGCAACAAAAATATTCTTTCCTCCCAACTTTGTCCATGAATACCCCCAAAACTTCATGATTTACAAAAAAAAAAGAAATATATATAATTGAAATCCTAATTCACATAATTGTAATATCTAATTATTGATTACAAGCCTAAAAGAAGGATTACAACCTAATTTTTATGAAGTCTCTAAATTAGGGTTTTAAGATAATAACTACCAATGAGACAAAAATGGAAATGAGACTCACTATAACATACATCACACACACTCATACACTAACTATATTTTTCCATTTTAAAACAAAAAGCCATATAATGGACAAATTATAATTCAAATAATTAGCTAAGCTGAAAGAATTTTGGTTTGTTCTTAACCTGAATTCCCAAAAATCTTTGCCCACTTTAAGTGTAGAGAGAAAGAGGGATAGATGAGCTTCTTTGTCCTTCCCCTACCCCCTCCCTTCAACTTTACGATTATATAAGGATATTCATAGTTTAGTTTAATTCAGTTCAAAGGACATGTACAATTGAACTACATTTAAGATAGTGGGACACACTATGCAACAATGGTCTGGACAAAGGGTCGTAGTCTTACAAGGATAAGCTAACTCTAAAAACCTATAACCAAGAGAGTTGAACTACTTTTAATGGTTGATAGTCTCAAACCAAATCGCTTCAAGTATGGTTCAACTTATTTTGATTTGATGTGGACCACCTTAAGAATACCTAGTTGTATTGATCACATTTGACTATACACAGAATACATATAGCATTGTAATTTGAAATCAATAAAAGAATTAACAAGTAGATTGTAACTACATACATACACATACATTGAAGAATTGTGGATAATATTTCTCCTAAAAGAAGCATAACTTAGTACTCAAACTTATCTTGTTAATATTTCACCCACATCATAAAGGACGTATAAAGAAGAAAAGGACTACCCATACATAGAATGCTAAGGTACTAAGAAAGTGAGGCTTTCTTGTTAATATTTCACCCACATCATAAAGGACGTATAAAGGAGAAAAGGACTACCCATACATAGAATGCTAAGGTACTAAGAAAGTGAGGCCTCCTCCTCCTCCTAAACATATACATACCAATAATCCTCCTCCTCCTAAACATATACATACCAATTTTTATCATTTGGCTTCATTCTCGGTTTATTTTAATTGGCATTCTCGGTTTATTTTAATTGGCAAACTTATAGCTCTATGAGTTGAAAAGGAAATAACTTGAGCTTATAAATAGAAAAGATGAGGAAATGTCCTATTTGCCCCTCAAACCTAAACATATACATACCAATTTTTATCATTTGGCTTCATTCTCGATTTATTTTAATTGGCATTCTCGGTTTATTTTAATTGGCAAACTTATAGCTCTATGAGTTGAAAAGGAAATAACTTGAGCTTATAAATAGAAAAGATGAGGAAATGTCCTATTTGCCCCTCTCCTCTTTTTAAGATAATTTATGGAATATTTCAGTTCTTATGAATGGATTAAAGAAAGAATTAACTTTTAGGCCCTTTTTTTTTTTCTTTTCTTATAATCTAAAGTTGATAAATTTAGTTATCAATCCTTGTTTGTTACATCTCAATGAGTGTAAAAGAGAAAATAAATTGGATATGGAATACAAATTCCTCCTAAATTAAACATGAACTTAGAACCATATAGGCTATAGATAAAAAGATAGAGTTTGTCTATATTTACGAAATGGTCGTTCCGAATTTTATGTAATAAAAATTATTTACTCCCCTTTATCTTAAACTATATGTAGATTATAATGATCGATTTATCTTTCTCACAAATCTTGCAGATTTGGCTTGACCATCCACGTGAATATTTGACCTCAATTTCTGGATACATAAGCGATGATACTGGGATTGTTTTTATTAGATCCCTAACACTTCAAAGCAACTTAAGAAAGTATGGCCCGTACGGAAAAGAGGAAGGAAAGTACTTTTGGTATCCATCAACAGGTACTCGTATTGTGAGTTTTTTTGGAAGATGTGGTGAAAAACTTGATGCTGTAGGAGTCTATACTGAGCCAATACCTCAATTATATCCTTTTAATTCCATTGGACCTTTTGGAGGTAGCGGTGGAGAACCTTGGAATGATGGATTTTTCTCTGGTGTGAGGGCAATAACTTTATGTGTTTTCTTTTCGGTGCAAACAACGGCATGTTTTGTTCATGTTGTTAGTTCCGTTGTTAGTTCCATTTCTTTTGAGTATGATAATAATGGTACTCCTATTCAGTGCTCTAAACATGGAAGCGGATCCGGTGATGAAAAACACGAGGTCAGTCATTAACGTGATTATTGATACTTTTAAACAAAGTGTTGCCTAATGTTTTACTTGGGATCCTTACGCATTTCATCGTTCCTTAGTTTTTTTGGATGATGCAGAATTACTTTATATCAACTTTTACATTTGTAATTTCCATTGTTCTATACTTCATTACAGCATTCCTTAAAAAATCATAAAATATGAAAAGCACTCGTGAAAAATTGACTGGAGGACCTTTTGTTATCGAGTGGGGATAATTGTCAATTTATTTTCACGTTATATTAATTTTGGGATAACGAGATAGGAGGCTGTACATTGATTCTCCATTAGCACTTGTAGACGAACATATACACCTGTGCACACTACATATGGCACTTACCCTTTATTTAAACTTAGGAGTAGACATGCATTCTCTGTACTTATATGCCGTAATGTTTATTCCCGTTTACATCCCCTATTGATATTTGAAGGGGAACATGCATACTCACCACTAATTGTAATTATCCCTGTTAATTTCATAGGAGTACACAAGATGCTGATTTTTAATTTAAATGGTGATAATTTGTTTCATTTTTATTTTCACAGGTAAAACTGGACTTCCCAAAAGAGTATTTGATTTCGGTTTCCGGTTATATTCAAGAGTACCCAGAGTATGACGTTGTTGGATCACTCACATTTGAAAGCAACAAGCAAAAGTACGGACCATATGGCATTGAACATGGGAATAAGTTTTCGATTAAGGGGCAAATTATTGGTTTCCGTGGAAGCTCTGGATCTCTTCTTGATTCCATTGGAGCAAATCTAGAGCCATATTGAACATCTTAATCAACATATCCAAGAGGTGCTCGTTGGAATGTCTCTTAAGCTTCCATATACTTGTCGCGTTGGTTCTATGGTATCTTCTTTTTTTTTTTAAATGTAGGTTCAAGTTTGAAATTGTGGACTTCCTACTTTCACAGGGTAGCATAGAAGATATGACCTCTTATTTGTGGATTTTAAGTTGCAGAAGTATGATTTATTTCAGATAACATTTTTGAAGATGGATCCTACTGTCTTGTGATAGCATATGCATTTTACTGGATAAAGGCAAGAAGAAAAAGAACTAAAATAATATAACCAACCCTGTTCCTTAAGCTTCGTCAAAAGAAGTTCCCATGGTTCAAAAACCATCAAACTTGCTGATGAACCTTGGTTGGGGCTTTGCACTTTCTCTCTTGCACCTCGTTTCTAAATGCGGATGAACTTCCTCTTGAATTTCATATACGGATGCAGCAAGGCTATTCCTGCTTACAGTGCTAGCTTACTAGTGAAAAACTCAGCATGTCTTTGATAGCTCATCAGATGAGCACTTAGGTTTTAGGAAAAATAAGAGTATTCAATTCTTCAACTTAGGAGTGTGCTACAACTAGAGAGTGAGAACCTCACCTACCAAGGCCATGCATGAATGTATTGCCGTACAAGTGATGACTGCTGAGTTATTCGGGCTTCGGCCACGTAGACCACTTATTTAGGTTATGTGACTGTCTTCCCAAGTCCTGAGGCTCACTCATGAGCTGATTAAATAATTACATCTTAGTTATTACATTTAAATCAAATGACTCCTAATTTTAACTAATGAAATAGTTTGTTGTTTCTTATAACTTGTTCCGGTTTTAAGCCATTGTGTGTGACCCTTTGGGTTGCGGAAATAATATTAATATCTTTAATTTGGGTATGTAATAAGGTATTTGTCTAGAAACAGTTGCTGATATATATTCAATACTTTGAAAATTGTTATATAGGAAGAACTATCAGCAAATCGATTATTGTGCAACCCAAACTGCTTTTCCGTATCTTTGTTCCTTTAAATTAAGATGCATCATCATTAGAGCAACTTTTTTAACTTCTTCATCACAATAAATAACTTAGAATCAAACATGTCTATGAATTTCTTATGTTCCTTTTATTCTAATCATTCGATCAATTCTTACTTAGAAAAAGACAAAATTCATTCTTAATTCATTAATACCCTCTATTCGCATTGGGCTATACCAAATAGTTATTTTGCTCTTAACCATTACTAATAACTTTTGTCCAGCATGAAAATATAGTCCTAAACATATGGGTGAGTACTGGTCCCAAGTCAGATATTATTTACCCTCATTCACTAGGATTAATGTGTACCCTAAAATGTTTTAAAAGTCAATCGACAAATTTCGAAAAAAAGTTTGGGATTTCTAGTAATCTTCCTCCTTTTATAAGTATATAACTAAGACACTTACGACCCATATGCAATGAACAATATAGTTGAACATCTTCATTTTCCTCATTTCTTCCTTGATAAAATATATAATAAGCTAAAAAAAAGAGCAAAAAAATTTTTAGTTTATTTTTTTCTTATTAAATAAGTTAGACAACAAAAATGAAAATGATATGTACAAAAAAGTAAAATGATTAGGACCATATGGCTAAGATAAATACATCTATTTCTAAGCTTGCTTGAGCTTGACATAGCCAAATCAAACTGATGCTGACTTATCTAATATACACTAAATTGTACATATCCATGCTTGAAAATTTGTCAAATTTTTTTCCTTGTCACCAATCAACTATTGACATAGCTTACATAGATTTGTGTAAGCTCAGTTTTGAACAATGAACTAGCCCGGCACCGAGTTAGGTGGGCCTAAACCAACCTACGAACCATAAGCCCCTAAGGGCTTATGAAGTTTGGTTGGCCAAACCTACTAAATTGACAATTTAGTGAATCGGTTGAGTTGGCTCATTGGGTTCAAGTTGGTTTTGACCCTCTAATATAAAAAAAAAAAAATTAACCCTACATGTCACATGTCTTCTTCTTCTACTTTTTCTTTTCTCAACACACATTAACTAACATTATAAACTATAGTTAATAGTTACATTGTAATTTTATTCTTTTTGTATTGACAATTTATTCCGAGATTCGGATGAGAAATTCTCATCCTTTGCAAATTACAAGTTTTCTTATTTTTTTTAACTTTGTTTATATTTTAATATCAAAGTAACATCAACTCACGTAATCTAAATTAATTATTTCGGAACTAAATAAAATTTTCAATTTCTCCTACTTTACTTTATACGATATAAAGTGTTACATTTATTTTGAAAATGAGAGTAAGCAAAAAATTACTTACAATAATTCACAAGAATGAGAGAATAAGATTAAAGGAAATTCAAAAAAAAAATTGACCAACCAAAGGCCCTTAAATCGCTAGTTCAATCGAATTAGGTTAAGCCTAGTTCAAACTTGCACCAACAGTTCTGGATCAATTCGGCCTGGCGCTTAGGTCTAAGCTTACTCTCTTTCCTTCCACACTTAACATAGCCAAGGCACACATTAAGATGGAAAGAAAAAAAAAATTAGTAGTATTAATATGTCATGTTGATGGACTAATGATATACTTACTCAAAAAAAAAAATGAAATCATGACATACAAGTAAAAATAAAATCCTAATAATTTAAAAACTACCTATCATCACTAGTATTTATTTAAATATTATTAGTATGTATATAAGTGTTATTAGTACATATCCATTACTTATTAAAATATATGGCATTTAGCTTCAATGAATCTTTATTTGGATACAATCCTAGATTGGAAGGCCTTGCTACACAACCGTTTGATAAATTTATTTTGACTTATTGTTTTGAAATATATTCAATCATACTAATAATTATTGCTAACTATAATTGATGTAACTAACTATTTCATCTTACATAAGTTGTTAATTTAAATTATTCAAAATAGAATACATATCAAAATTATTATCAATCACCATAGGCAATTGGTTTTAGAGTAAATTAAAAATCTAAACAAATCATAATCAAATTAGAAACGGATTGAATGTTGTTGGCATTGTTCCTTCTATTTATATTAGCTTCATGTTGATTAATAACTTTTCTTCTGTTACCATAGATCGTAACTATATACACAAACCACTCTTAAGAATTTTGGAAATTGCAAAACCCTAAACCTTTTCAATAGTTGGTATTTAATACCCTCTAAACAAGCATGAGTCTCCCTCTACCCTAATTAGGCTGTGATGTGTCAAATAAGTTTATGGAGGCGCTTATATAACAAATTTTTATTAATTTAATTAAATTTATCTATATATTTAAACTAACATAAGTTTTTTTAGTTATTTTTTCTAGGTTTAGTTAATTAAATATATGGATAATGCCACGCCCTAATAGTTGCTAAGTCATAACAATCTACAGTGTATATCGACTTAAGACAAACGTTAATTGTCTAGTCGCTACCATTAACCTAATATACACAAGGTTTATACAATAAAGTTGCTTTAAAACATTCATAGTCTCACAAACATAAAACATAAATAATATATATCGAACATATATTTATATTAAGTTTATTGACAAAGTACTTATAAGAGTTCACTAGTACTTATCCTGACTACAAAGCAGGAATCAAGCTTGGTCACTTAAGAGACCCAACTGACTTTAAGGAATCAAAAGATCCAAAAATAGAAGTCTAACAACCACTTCTCCTTAATCAAGCCCTATTTACACCCATTTGTATACTTAAAGATGGTTAAAGCGTGACATTATTAATCTGAACTTGTAAGAAAATCTCTAAAGGAGTAAGCAAACCACAACTTAGTAAAGGATAGAAGTCAAAAAGCATATACAAGCTGCCATAACAATAAGGTTATTTATAAACCTTATGTAATCAATAGTCTAAATCCTAATTTAAGTTCGAATATCCTAAACGATACTATAAGTCAATAAGACTAAAAACGATAAAATTTTTATTAAATTAAGAAACCGAATATAGTATCAATAATAAAAACCCTATAAAATCAATCGAAACCTAAATTGCGTACAAAAACCCTAAATCCAATGTATACTAAAATACTCGAAATCGAAATTAAACCCAAACTTGACAAAACCCTAAAATTATAATTTTAAGCTTATAAAATGAATAAATATGACTTAATAATAATATATTCATAGTCGATTTCAATTATCAACTAAATCATGTAATCGCGTATAAAAACCTAAATTGCGTATAAAAACCCTAAATCCGATATATGCGAAAATACTTGAAATTGAAATTGAACCCAAACTTGACAAAAACCTAAAATTATAACTTTAAGCTTATAAAATGAATAATTATGACTTAATAGTAATATATTTATAGTTGATTTCAATTATCAACTAAATCGTGTAATCGTGTATGATCCCTAACAAAAACGTTAAAATAACTCGTAAAAATTATAAATGAATAGATACCAATTTAATTGATAAATTTTCATAAACTCCCAAAATTAAATTATAAATTTTATTTTTATTATTTTTATGTTTGGAAAAATCACATATATTTATTTTTATTTTTATTTTTCTTCCCTTTTTTCATTCTTTTTCTTTTCTTTTTCCTTCTTATTTTTTTTCCTCCTCTACTTAATTTCATAGCTGTATTGTACAGCAACCCATGTGTGTAATTTATAAATTACAAGTGTCACTGAATTTATGGAACAAGGACGAATTACTTAAAGTATATGTCTTATCCAATTTAATGCCTTAATCTCTTTAGATTTGTTCTTTTCTTTATTAGTATTATTTGCTTTATTCTCCTACCTTTGTCCTTGCACCTAGAACCTGGAAGCAAACAAAATTGGAAAGAGGAAAAAAAAAAAAAACAAAGCACAGCACATACACACACAAAACCGAAAGAAAAGAAAAAAGGGATTAAGCAAATACTAAGAGGAGGAGAAGAAGAAAATTAAGGAGATTTTTTTTTAATTCAAATTACTAAAATAATTAGGTAAGCTATTTATTTAATTTATGCACACACACAGACATATATATATATATATATATTTATACTCTATAGTATGTACATGTATATCAATTTTTTTTATTTATTATGTATGTATATGTGAATATATATGTATGTAATACATAGTATAAAGTATGTACATGTATGTGTATATGATATATATATCATGCATTTTCTTAAGTCTATGTATGTACACATGAATATAGGTATATAAGTATATGTACATAGTATTTTCTTGAAAATATATGTATATATAAATGGGTATATATGTGTATGTACATAGTATTTATTTCAGTATATGATATGTATATACATGTATTATGTATTTTCGTATATATATGTATATATTTTGTATTTCCTTTATGAGTATGTATATATATATATATATATATTAGTAGGTGTGAATATGTATAGGAATATATATATATATATAGTGTTTTGATTTTTGCTATATATATGTGTATACGTATATGAGATATATGTATAAGTATCAGGTATTTTCTTATTTATGTATATATGTATATATTTCATATTTTCTGTATATATATATATATATATGTAGACGTGATGCTGTATATGTATGTATATACATAGTATTTCATATTATATGATATATTTATGTGTACGTGTATAATAGTAGGTATATGTATGTATATTATTAATTGTATTTTGTATTTTAGTATATGCACATATATATAATACAACTGTATATGTACATATGTATATAAAGTATAAATACGTATATATTATACTTGTGCATAATGTATAACTAAGGTTAAAATAGTTTATTATACAAAGTATATTAAACGTATAAATGTACGTATATGAATAGTACGTATACGTAAAAATATGAGTATATTTAAATATACTATAATATTAATTTGATAAATATATATAAAAGTACCGTAAATTAGGAAAAAGGATAATAATTAAGTAAATTAGAAAAATTAATGAAATATAATAATAAGTATTTATATATATATACTTAAACCATAAAATGCAAGAAATAGGAAAATAATAGAAAATTATGAAAACTGCACAAGTGTGATACGTGGTACTTCCACATGCTACCACGACATCACTTTTATATATTACGTAATTTTCATAATTAATAATAATAATAATAAAATAATTAATTAATTAGAAAAATAATAAAGTGAAAAAAATTTGAATGAATAAATATTAAATCTCAAAAATAGGTAAAAATAATTAATTGTAGTAAAATATACAGAAAATAAGAAAATTAACAATTATATGATCTAAATAATTATTAAATCATAATTATAATAAGAAAAACCTAATTTGATATTTTATAACATTTTAAGTCAAAATGATGAACTTTATGATATTTTTATATCACAATCAAAACTGTGGGTTATAACGTCCAAAACGAACCCCATTATGAGAAAGTCTGCTCGAAAACGATCGAAATAGACTATAAATTCATAAAAATCTAAACTGAATCGAAAAAGTTATACGCGATTACATGAAAAGCTCAAATCGATAATTTTAAGTAAATTAATAGCTGAGTTAAGTAAACAGTACAAATACGATAATAATTTAGTATTTAATTCCTAAACTTATTACTTTTCGTATTACTTTTCGTATTCCCTATTGTCAAGTGATCACGACTTTGACCTTAATTTACCATCAAATCATTACGACCCTTAAGTTAAATATAGTCGAGTAAGTTTTTTCTAATGATTCCATATTTGCTTATGTATATAGTTAGTGAATTTAAATTGTTATTAATAATTGAATGTTGTGTGAAGCTGAATTATGCTTATGCATAATACTATTTGTTGATAGTGAATTTACTTTAAAATATAATAACGTATTGGTTGTTGCATAATAAATTCGATAAAAACTGATTTGTCTATGACTTTTTTTATCACCAAATAATAAGACTTAACTTTATTCGACTTGAATAAACTAAATCGAAACATGCATAATCATATACTGCATAACTAATTCCGACCGTTACATCACATGAAGGTAACGAGAGACCATATGTAGGTTGATTATTTATTATTATAGATTTCATATGATATACACGTACGATATGCCCTTACCTTGGCCCACGAGATCACTAGGTGTTAGATGTACCAACCGCTTGACTAAGGGTCAAGTCTAGAGGTCTCCGTTTAAAGATAAGTGAGGGCTGCGTGAACCTGCTCATAATCATACGTAAGACAAGAACTGAGAATAGATATACCATTATATTTTAAATACGAAATGCAAGGTTTCGTTATTATATAAATTATAGTATGATTCTCGGATTTGACTACTGCCAATATATCTCTAACCCTGACTTTGAAAGACATTAAATCTAAGTTGCATATTGTACTTGGTTATCTGCATGTGTTTGTATAGCATACTAATTGTTCATGCATTCATTTGATTGAATTAATTTGTTGTATAACTTGTTTGTTGTATGGTTGAAAAAATTATCTCACTTAACTAGTTAACTTGTATCCTTGTAGTCTACTTTCACAAGTTGAGCTATTTGTGAAGTCAGGTCGCTGTATGCCTGAAGTTAGTAGTATTCCCATAGGTGGATGTAAGAGTGAGATCAATGATATAAGTGGATTCATGAGATTGTATTTAGACTTAGAACCTTATTATGTAATATTATATGATAACAATTTGTAATATGAATTATTATATCTTCTCATCTGTAAATCCCTATATATATGTGTATTATCTATGTTTAAGTAATTTTGCTTACACTTGCCTAACTCTAGGTTTTTAGTTGTAGTAGTAGTTCTATATATCATATGAAAGGTTGTAAATCGAGTAGAAATTAATTTACAGTTCTTTGTATAGCATATGATAACTACCACAACTAACACCTTCGGCTCGTGACAATATCAAATTAATTTGTTAAATGCAATATTGCAAAACAAATGTCGTTGTTATTCAATCCGTCATGAAAATAGAGAAATCAACATCACTTTAATTTAAGTTGAGGAGCTTTAACACAATGTAATAACTCATGACCAAACTCAGGCTTATACAATGAAGATATTACTCCTAACCACAACTACCTCCGAACACCTCCCTAACCTCACAACAACCTCTTATCCTATCACTTAGTTTGGCCTTAAGGTTAAGGAAAGGCCAATCCATGTGCCTTTCCCATGGGGTCGAATTTGGCAAAACAGCTTTAATTGTCTCCTACTGGATTGCAATACATGTCATTTTAACATTTTTAATTCAAGCTTGTATCGACCAATTTGCAATCACATAAAAAAATAAAAAAAATAAATTCATAACAGCACGACATAACATGTAGCTTAGCTATAAAATCAACACTTTAGTATCCAACATAAGCATAGCATGTACATAGTCAACTATTTACAACTACAAGTAAGCATAGACTGTAGTCTCAAAGATGCCAGAAAGCATTCCTACTTGAGATGAGGTTCACTCAAGCTGATCTTTCATGTTGGGCCCCTGATTGTTTGGAAATCCTATGTATTAAAGCATATATCATGCTTTTGTGAGATTTTGTGAAAACGTTAAGATTTTATCTATTTCATTAGCTTATCTTTATAAACTACATATTTATGTAACAAAATTGATATAAAATTATGTTGTATACATACATATAATATTCCTTTTTATTGCAAAACTATGTATATACTAATATATGTATGTGTATATATATTATAAGCATTTATGCAGGCATCCTAAGGTATTTAGAGATTGATTACATGCTTATATTATATATTATATGGTTTATATAAAAATATTATTAATATATTACTTATAACATATCATTTCCATCGTATGGAAATTTATGTTTTAATAGTCAAACCACATTTTGATTGCAGAATGGTCATTATAGGACGATATTTTTCTATAATAGTATAAGAAAATATTCATCTTATTGTACAATTATCCAAATCTAGTAAAATTAGTGTCATTGGGTCCATATAAATACGATGATGCAATATATAGTTTGTTCATAAAATATATTTAAAATGATATTTTATATCTCAGGCACTATAACTTGTAAGCCTTCTAGAGATCATTTCTTCTCAATATTATGAATAAGTGAATAAACTCTTTGCTCTCTATTAATAGCAACGCCCTCCATTGGATGAAGCATAAAATCCATAGCTATTGGAACCCAAGCATCCTCCTATATTAACACTATATTCCCTTATCCAATATGCCAATAGTAGTTTTTCATCACTACTTCCTTCCATTTGTGTAAACTCTACCAACACCAAGAAGATCTTCCACCAATTCTTGAATGAAAGAAATCAATCTCATGGAAATAAATACCTTTTTGTACTCTAACCCATAATGCATTAGGTCTTTCAATATTTCTCTAAGCTATCTTTCTAAGGATCGCATCATTAAACAACTCTAAGTCTCTGAATCTTAGGCTACCCTTACTTTTTGCAAAAGAAATATCATACAAGACTTCCAACAAATCCTTCTTGTTGACAAATCGACACTCTACCAAAATCTTGCTATCATAGAAGTAACCTCTTGACACCATTTCTTCGGGAACTTAAACATGCATATAACATAATTTGGTATGGCAAATCTAACTGCTCTAATAAGGATTTTCTTTCATCTAGGTGATAGAAGTAAATTTGACCCCCTTGCAATCTAGCTTTAATTTGTTCCTTCACAAATGCTAAGGCTTTTGATTTAGATCTATCTTACTCAATTGGTAGACCTAAATATTTGCCAGGTTGGTATGTAGCTTCAATCCCCAATATACTATAGCAACATCAAATCTTTAAGTGTGTTCTAGTTAAAGGACATGGAAGACTTCTAAAAACTAATTAATTGCCTTGACAATGAGGAATAAACAGTTGGAGCTTCTTTCAAATTCTATAAAACACCAACATTAGCCTCCATTAAAAGTAAAGAGTCATCTACAAGGAAAGGGTAGGTTAGTTCTGGGCATTCTTCTTTAATTTTAATACGTAAAAGATCTCCTCATTATCTTACTTTATAAATTAAAGCCGGTAATGAGTCTATAACTAAGAAAAAGAGATAAGGCACTATAGGATCCTCTTGTCTAATAACCTTAGAGGGTATGGTCTTCTTAATTCTTTTCCCATTAACCATGAGATTATAAGAAACTGAGGTTACACAGCTCATAATCCATTTTACAAATAATTCACTGAATCCCATTATAAGCGTAAGACTTCGTAAAAATTTCCATTCGACTCTATCATATACTTTAATCATGTCCAATGTGATAGCAGTCATAATGATGACCTCTTTTCTTAATTTTTAGATAATGAAAGACTTTATGTGCTACTATAGCATTATCTTAAATTAATTACCTCTAAATGAATATACTTTAGATTTGTAAAATAATATAACTCATAAAAGGTTGAAGTCTATTTGTAAGGATTTTAAATATTATCTTATAAAAGAAACTACAGAGACCGATAAGTCAAAATGGAGACATAGAATTAAGACATTGAACGTTAGGAATCAAAACTAAATTGGTTTAGTTAAAGTTAGGAGGAAGTGTACTTGACTTAAAGAACTTTTTGACTTCCATAGATAAGAATTCTCCTACAATACTCCAATTAAACTAGAAGAAGATGTCATTTAACCCATTCGAACCTAGAGCTTTCAAGAATCTTAGCTAAAAAACAACTCTTTTAATTTCATCAATATCTACTGGTTGAACCAACGAGGCATTAGCATTATCTTCAACAATAAGGTCCATACTCTTTAAAACTTCTTCCATTTTGTTGGTCTCTTCACTTTAATAAATCTTCTCATAAAGGGTAGCAAAAGCAAAACCAACCTACTCTTCTAACACAACCCATACATTCTGCTCATTTTTAGTTTTAAACATCTTATTCTTTGCCCTTTTTCTTAAAGTCATCTAGTGGAAGAATTTTGTATTTTGATCATCCCACTTCAACCAATTTACTCTCGAATGCCAGTGCTAATACATTTCTTCTCTTGCAACTGCTCGGGCAATCACCTCTTTAATACTTCTTTCGTCATTCAAATTAACCTAATAGTTGGATTTATTCTACATAACTTCTCTTTAAGTTGGTCAATGAGTTTGGCATTATTTTGAACATTAAATCTTTTCCATTTTAGGAAACATCCTTACAATCCAACAATTTATCCATCAACCCTTTCAAGTCAACACACCAATTCTTCTCTAACCTTACTCTTCCAATGATCTCCTTGCATCCAGTAATAGACAACCAAGATTAATGGTAAATGGTTTAAACCTTATGCAACTAGTTAGTAACTTGTATCTTCGAAACTGTTTCGATCTAATCGTTCTTTAATAAGGTCACCTTCTCTTCCATTAGCCTAAGTGATGACTGGCCCTTAAAACCCTAAATCCACCAATTAGCAACCATATAACATATCTTGAAAAGCCATCATCTACCTTACTGGTTATTCTCTATAACTAAATTTTTCTTCTCTATACATAACCTTATTTAAATCCCCTACCACTAACTATGGATCATTCACACTCAAAAATATGGATTGGCATGGCACCAAGAAATCTTGCATCTTTGAATACTTTGTGTACAACTAACTATAAATGATATCGGCACCTGCCTCCAAAACATGTACTTCCAAATCTCTTCTTCACTATAAAGAGAGGCCTCACAATAAACCAACCAGTTCAACATAATATGATTTATCAAATGCCAATCTCCTTCTTAACAGATCATTTTTAGTGTATTTATTCCTTGCCTTCATCAAGAAGACAAGATAGATCTATATTTTATGATAATACTTGTAAGTGGTTTGACTTAGAGGTTGACAATTCTAATTGATGGCTAACATTGCAATCGAGTAGCTTTGAGGCTAGTCACCATGGCTCTTTAAAGGAAGAATATTTACTTTGTCAACTCTCACTTCATCTAATTCAACTTTAAATTTGAGTTTGCCCTTCACCATTATAGGCTATTGCATGTAGCTCTTCAGGTTTCAAGAAAAATAATGGCAATTATAACTTGGATATAGAATAAGGAGCAACCATTGGCAACTCTATGATGAAGAACCATTAGTGAATCGATTATTGTATATTTCAAGTTTCTTCTTCTTGATTGTTTAGACTATGGTGCATCATTACTAGAGTAAACCATTTAAATTGGTTATTCATAGTAAATAACTTGAATCAAGCATGACCGTGAATTTCCTAAGTTATTTTCTATTTTAACAAAGTGACCAAGAGACATTCACTTTTCTTACTTGGGAAAAAAATTTCTTTCTTAAATAACTATTTTTCTTACATCCATTTTCATATTTTGTTTAGCATGAGGAATATTATCGTGACATGAACATTGCTCTTTAAATGGGATGGACCAAATTCAAATTCCTCATCTCTCATGTTATATTATGGAATTTATTTGTCCAAAAAAAAAGAAAAAGAAAAAGAAAAAGAAAAAGGTCTCCAATACTTAAGTATACCTTTCAAAAGTTTAGGGACTCAATTGACAAAATTGAAAAACAGTTTGGGACTCTTGATTAAACTTTCCCTTCTTATAAATAATACTAAGGGGCATTGCACCAATGATACATATATCTATATCACTAAAGTTAAAAGATTTTAATGATTATCAATAACTATTAAAATTTGGTGCTTTTATTATTTTATATTTTCATTTTAACTACTATTATTCAGCATCTCATATCTCCACATTTTCATTTTGATTGTCATTCTATCCACTCACATTCATTGTTTTTTTTTTTTAATCCACAAAACCCACTTTAAATTCATGTTTTAAAATAGCAAGCACAAGTAATAATAATAATAATAAAAATTCTCTGTCTTCTTCTTTTCTCTCTTAGAAGCTTCCACTAAGTACAAACAAAAAAAATACAAAAATTAAATACTACTATTTATGATAATTTTATATGCTTTAAATTATAAAATACGGTTTTATTTTATTTTTCGATATGCAACATAGACATGTGTCTACTATTCTTAGGTAAAACAAATGAAAAGGTACAAATAACCACTGTAGACATATTCATACTTAACATTCAATCTTGACACGTAATACTAAAACAGTAACACTAACTCTTAAGAGGGTAGAGGTTTTATGGGGTTATGAGTGGTCTAGTTTGGCATACAGTTTACCAAAATATCATTTTGCCTTTATTATTTATTTATCTTGATTGATTTTTCTTTTCAGGAAAATGGTAAATTAAAATAAACTAAAAGCATTAAAATACTGAACGTCGGATTCCCATTTTAATATTAGATAAAACCAAGTCACTTATGGCTCATGTGTCATGAACGGCTCTATCCATGTTCACTAGTTATCTTTTATAAAATACTAGTAAATGATGTATTCACGTTGAATATATAAAAATGATAAAATAATTTAGACTTCATGTATAAAAAAAATACCAATAATATATATTTATAAAATCAAAACTATAATAAATTTTTTTTAGAAAAAAGTAGTAAATGTTGGTCAAATAAAAAATATAATAAAATTTCCAAATAATAGTAACGTTAAATAATTAAAATAATGGATAAAGAAAACAATAATAATTGTAAAAATAAATATGATGCAAAGTGATAACAGTATAATTGAAAAGATTTCTGAGTAAAAAGTGGTATTTAAGAAGTTTATGAGTTGGGTTGGATTTAAATTTGAATTTGAATTTTTTTTTAATAACTACTATAATTAAAACTATAAGATATATATGATAGTTAATAAATAATTAAAAAATGGTTTCCCTTTAATATAATAGATGTAAGCCAAAGAAAAAGAATATAATATATATATATATTGAATAAATAAAATGAGCGAGGGCAAGGAAGGAAAAAAAAAAAAAAAGTGGAAATGGTATGTGCACACAAGTCAAATATTATATCTATTATGGACATATTTGTGCCTGAAATAGCCAAATCGGCGTTTGGTATATGTGCAACCTAATATTGCAGTAAATTTCACATATCTATGCTTGAAATTTCTTCAAGATTTTTTCACCATACAAAACCAATCAACTGCCAAGTTAGCGCGCTCTCAATTCCTCCATAATTCACATGGCCACGGAAAGCTATGGGATGCAACGGAAGGCATTGGCCACATTACCTTTTTAAAAATTACTTTTTAACGTTTTTTTTTTTATTTAAAAATAGATACAATGATAATAAAAATAATTATTGCTAACTATATTGGATGTAATTATTCAATATAGAATACAGATCAGAAAATTGTTATCAATCATTATATCCAACTAGGTCGAGAGCAAATTGAAAACTGAATAAATCAGGACGAAATCAGGAATACATTGAACATTATCAGGGCTGTTTCCTCTATTTACATCAGCTTTGTGTTCATTAATAACTTCTAAATACTCATCTTGAAGTTGATTTTTCAGGGAATCAATAATATCAACCAGTAAATATAGTTAGTGTGATTTACTAATCACTGAGATATAAGAAAGAAACGTAAATGGGGGGGAAAATGCTGCATATGGAAAGTAATATCCTTTGCATTTGATACGAAAGGAGAAACTATCTTTAGTGGCCTGAAGTGGTTTGAAACTTGCCTGAAAGTGACTAGACAAGATAGAGCCGACACACGCTGCGTGGGATGAGGAGTCTGTTGTAATGTCATGGTTATAGCACTCCGTGCAACTAGGAATAAGCAAGAATTGCACGACATTACCTACTACCAAACAAGGACATATGGGATGCAGTTCAGAAGATGTATTTGAAAGACCAAGATGCATTTGAGATGTGCACAGGGATTTAGACCACTTAACAAGGTAGCCTTTCTGTGAAAGAGTATTACAATATTATAAATGGATTGCAGCTCGAATCGGATCATTATCAGGAACTGGAAACGTATTGTGCCTTGGACAGACAAATTCTAACGAAATTTGTTTAGAGAGAGAGTACTTTGCGTCCTTGTAGGATTAAGTTCCGATTACGAAGGCAGGGTGCAGCGTTCTTGGGTAAGGACAATTTGCCTTCATTTGAAGAGGTTTACTCCACGGAAAAAAATATAGAAGGGCACGAATTACTACCATTTATTAAAAATAAAAAAAAAAATAAAAACAGAAAAACAAAATTTATCAAGCATACGTTTAAGAGTTTGGGTTTATTATTTACTCTCGTTTTTGGAGTCTTCCTCTATTTGCTATTACTGCTATATGAGGTGGAATGTATCGACTTTTAAATTTGCTGATATGGCTTAAACACCCGCTTAACAAATTGGGGTCTTCTTTGTAAAAAGACCACAAAACTAGACTTCTTAAATGCATATTTGATATATTCATATCATCTTTTATATATATCACGCTTCAAAATGATAGAGTTATACTAATCCGACCATATGAACTATCTTAAGATAAAAATTAGGTTTACGGCTATTATTATAGATCTAATTTATACTAGATTTACCGACTCAACTGCTTTAGAGTATTTAATTTAGTATCTATTTGATATAAACTTATGATATAATTCTTTGAATAATGATTATAAACTAATCAGCGGTAATAACTTTTAAAAGAGTCAAGCAATATATGCAATAAGCGGTATAGACCTTTGAAACCAACATCAAATTTTAAAATTTTATTTGTATGAAAGGTTAACATGTCCCAAAAAAGAATTTTATTTCAGAAAATCCATGGTACATAGCCATATATGATTATTTGTATCTCTTAAGTATACTTTTCATGATACTTTTTAATAAAATTTTATGTATTAATATTTTATGATTTATCAATTTAGATAGTTTCAATATGTAATTTTATTATTTAGCAATCTTTTAAATGTATATACTCTTTCATATCCTCTTATATTTTAAAGTTAATTTTATTTTTATGGAAACATTATATAAATGGTTCGCTCGTTTAGCAATCATTTTAGGTACTATTTTGGTCTTTCACTATGCAAATATAATTTATCGTCTTTAGTCATATCAATACTCTATTATTTATCAATTGACCGTTATTAATCATATTTATTCTAGTGATATATGAAAAGAGATATTTTTCTATTAATGACATATGGAAAGAGATACCTTTGGATCATTTAATGTAAAAATCTTATTTTCATATTTTAATATTATTTTATAGACACTATAAATTACAACTCGAATATAGATAGATCATTCAAAAATTTGTAATACTGAGTATAAAAGCATGTTTTACACACGAAACACTGTCTATTGACATATATTAGTAACTTCAATAATTTTTTAAGGTAGAAATTACACTAAATAGGAAATAGAATAATCTATTATAAAGGGAAAATACATACATATATATATATATGCAACTTGCATAAACACTAAATAAATATCAAAATAAAACCACTATATATATTTAAGCATATATGTACCTAATTTTAGAATGTGATAAAAGTAAAGAAAATTATGAAATTGTACTATAACTAATTAAGTGTATGGATTAGTATGTACATAGCATTTGTACTATTATATAAATAGACACACTTGTCTATATATATATATATACACACCCAATTGAATTACATAATCTTTTGGAGTTCCTTAGGTATAAACAAGATATACGCGAACCACGATGTTTCGTCCATATGATCTCTATCGAATATGTGTCGAGAAGCTGTAATATTCCGTCGTAGGTGGAATTGCTCGCCACTAATTTTATTCTATTTAATTGCAATTGCAACTTAAGTTTGCCCCGGTTATTAATTGCAAGTTAGCCACCTACTCTTTTTACGTCCTTACTCTATTTAAAAACTATTCTTTCGATGACCAATCAGAGTCTTAAGCCTCGGTTCGAAAACTAGAAGAAGATAATTCCAATTGAATGCCCAATTGGAGCTCATTTCCCTCCTTGCTTCAATTGCTTGCTAAATTGCTACTATAAGTTTCATTCCGAATAAACTGTTCCTTTGACGTCCATTTGGGCAAGAATGTATATTCCAATTTGCAACCCTTTCTGGTTTCTTAGGCCCTTCTTTATTGCTTATTTATAAGTGATCCATGAGATGATGGAATCAGTTCACTTTGCGTTTTGAAATTCTTGCATTCATCAAAAAACATTGTAAAAATAATGGGACATTTCTGGACATATGATGCGTACCTTTGCCTTAGAGGTGAGGATACGAGGAAGGGGTTTGCTTCTCATCTTTTAAGTGCTTTCAGGAGGGAAGGGATACTTTACTTCAAAGACAACAACCAAGATGAGGTTGGATTGTCCATTAAACCTAAGCTCATTGATGCCATTCACCATTCAAAGATGGCTATTATCTTATTTCGAGGAACTTTAATGATTCAAGGTGGCGTTTGGATGAGCTAGTGGAGATCTTGGAATGTAATGAGAGACAAAAACAAAACGAACACACCATCTTTCCCATCTTTTATGATATGGACTCAATTGATGTTCGACAACAAAGAGGGCCATTTGGAGAAGGCTTTGCTAGGCGCAAGAAGATGCAGAATTAGTAGAGAAATGAAGAAATACTCTTATGATTGTTGGAAACTTCTCCGGTTGGGAATTGAAGAATTATGCCAATGGCTAATTACTAATGAAGAAATACTCTTGCCTCTTGACTAAATTTCAGTTCACATATGTGATATCGAATTCTGACAATAACATTTGCCACTTCGAGATCCTGCTAATCAAGGATGAATTTTCCACCAAATACTTCAGGGATCATGTTGAGTTAGTAATTCAATCTAGCAGTAGAACGTGTATCATTTGAGCCAATGCATGATCCAAACCAAAGAATGACACATTCTTCCAATTTCAAAATATTTCTGGTTGACATCCGATCCAACCTAGTAGTAAGCAATCTACTAAAAGCAACCAAAATATTCCTTAGCGATGGGGCAAAAACTTGAACTACACACACATACATTCAAAAAGGTACAGCCAATAGACATAAAAACAAGTCTTATTTCCCCTTCTATAAACTTCATACTCAAGTAGTATACGACTCGCTCTTTTCCTTTCTCATCTTTCTAACCCAATATACCTTATGGACTCTTGTAATATAGTAAGATATAGAAACAACGGCTTCCAAAGATTATGAGCTACCAAGACTAGAGGGTTCATGAGGTATTCATTTATTATTTTAAAGGCATCCTCGCACTTTTCATCCCATCTTACATTGGCATTCCTCTTTAATAGTGTAAACATAGGGCAGCATTTGTCTATAGGTTAAGATATAAACCGGGCTATGTAATTCAAACAACCTAATAAGCTTCTAACCTCTTCAAGTATGTGTGGAGAGGGTATGTCGACTATTACTTTGACTTTATTAGGATCCTCTTCAATGCCTCTTTGGCTAATTATGAAACCTAATAGTTTTCCCGATGTTACCCCAACGGCATACTTCTATAGGTTCGACTTCAATTGAAATTTTCTCAACCTATCAAATAACTTCCTTAGATTGTCCATATGATTCTCCCCTTCTCTAAATTTCACAATTATATGGTCAACATATACTTATACTTCTTTATGCATCATGTTATGAAAGATTACAACCATTGCTTTTTGGTAAGTTTCCCCAGCATTTTTGAGTTTGAAAGGCATTACTTCATAGCAAAACGTACGCCAAGTTGTAATGAAAGTCGTCTTAGTCTTATCTTCTTCGAACATTTGAATCTAATTATACCTAGAGAATCCATCTATGAATGAGAAGAGATGATTTTCGGCTGTATTATTGATCAAGACGTCAATATGAGGCTAAGGAAAGTTATCTTTAGGTGTTGCTTGATTGAGATCTTGAAAATTCATACACACTCTAATTCTCTCATTCTTCTTCATTACCGGCATAATGTTAACTACTCATTCAGGATAATCAGATACTTCGATGAAATCGAACTCAAGTAACTTCTTGACTTTTTCTTTGATTTTTAATAAGATATCTGGTTGGAACCTTCTTAACTTATGCTTCTTAGGTTTGATGTCTTTTCGTATGTGCAAGCAGTAAACTATAACTAATGGATCCAACCTAGGCATATCCTCATAAGACCATGCTAACACATCTTGATACTCGGATAATAACATAGTTGTTTTTACCTCCTACCCTTCTTTCAAGTTCCCTCTAATCTTCAAGTTCTTTAGGTTATCATCAACCCCAATATTAATCATCTTAGTTAAGTCATCAATGAAAATTCTATCCATCTCATGTTTTTGCTAACTCTCTTATACTTTATTGTGCTCATCAACATCACTCCCAATGAGTAACTCAATAAAGCCAAAAGTGATACCAACATTTATATCATCTACTTGCTCGAGGTATCTCTAGCTTTCATTTAAACAATTAGATATAGGCAAAAAGCGTGTAAAGGAAAGAATGTAAATAAAGAAGAAGTGAAGCATAATGAAGGGAAGGAAATTGATCTTTTATTAGAATCAAAAGTTCTCATAGATACATTATTTTGAACAAAGATAATTATTACAAAACTCAAGAAAATACTAGATCGCGATTCATCCTTTACCCTAAATGATACTTATCGCCATTCATAAGGACGGAGAAGTCAATTGGTCAGTGACGAGGGTATCTTCTTTGGTAGATTTTGGGTTTTGAACATCAACCTTGATAAATGTCTCAGTCAATAGTGGAAATATTATTGAGGCATAATATAATCTATTACCTCTTTTGCCCCCCACTTGCTTATTTTACAACTCTTCCATCGAAGTCAGGATACAATAAAGGCTGTAAGTACCAATCTGTTTTTCCTTGAATTTTAGCCTCTTGTTTTTCTTTTCCTTAGGATTGATAATCATACACACTTCATCAAACATTTAAAGTCCGAAATCTTCTTGCTCCTTAAAGCCAATATAGGGTATGGCTGTTTTCTTATATATTGCATGATCCTAATCACTTAGAATTGTTATAACCTATCCATTCGAGATAAACTTGACCTTCTATGTAAACTTGAAGGTATAGCTCCTGCTACATTAATCTAAGGTCTTCCCTTGAGTAAGTTGAAGGATCTTGGGATATCTAAAACCTAGAAGCGATTATTGAAAGTCTATGGGCTAATGTCAACTGGTAAGTTAATCTCCCCTATTATCTCTCTTCTAGATCTGTCAAAAGCTTTGACCCTTGTAGAATTTGGCTTGATTGTCGGTACATCAATGCCCAAATGGTCTAGGGTAGTATGAGGGCAGACATTCATTGACGACCCGTTGTCAATAAAGACTCTGGTTATGATTATGTTATTACTTTCCACCACTACGAAAGGTGACTTAATATGCTGGTTACCTTCCTTACCTAATTCTTCAATGGAAAAAAAGATATGATCTATGGTAAGGATAGAGTTGGTAACTAGTCCCATTCTTTCATCTGATATTTCATGAGGGACTTTAACCTCCCTCAAGAATTGGAAGGGAGCTGCCTGAAGTAGTTCAAATGCCATCAACAAACCCATAAGTGATATCTGTACTGGAGTCTTAGCGAGTTGAACCATTATCTTGTATTCACTTACCTTGATCATTTTAGTGAAGGTAAGTAATCCTTCCTCATATTCAGTTGGTTTGTTGCCTGACTCCTCCAGTATGTTCTTCTTTTTAATGTCTTCTTTTGAGTCATAGACCTTACCAGAGCAGGTAATCTCACCTACGAGAGAACTTGATTACCCTTAGTTAACTACATAGTAGTTGAAAAGGGCAACCTTATAATTCTTAGGTGCTACGGGAACATGCAAAGTGTACCTCTTGGTTTTTGGAGCTTGCTTCTCTTGTGATTTGTAAAACTCGAAGACCTTGGGTTTGAGGTCGGAATCGATCATGTTGATGGCAAGATTTGAATCATCGAAAATCATATTAATAATAGGGCTATGGTTGAGCAAAGGGTTATTATTAACATATGGAACTAGAGCTTCCACAAAGTCCAATTGGATTAAACCCTCATCAATCAAATCTTGAATTTTATTTTTTAGCCTCTAGAGCGTATTGGTTAAATGACCTACTTACCCCAAATGATATTAACATTTTACATTAGGATAAAAAACCTTTATCTCGTATCTTTTGTTAGGAAGCTCAAAATGAATAAAAAAATTATCCTTTTTTAACTTTTTGAAGACTTGGCTAAGGGGATTGGTATTCTAGTGAATTTTCTTAAGGCCCTATTAACCTGAGGCTAGCTTAGAAACTGTTGCTAAACTTGTAGTAGATTTGTTTTAAAAGAGACTTGAATATTAGGTTTGGTGTTCAAATTTACCACACTAACAGTAGCTTCTTTAGGTTTACTTATAACTGACTTTGTAAATGGTGGTCTTCTATCTGATTTCTCATGGAGGTTGCTAGAAGAAATAAAACTTTCAATTTGGCACTTTACAACTACTACTTCTTTAAAGTTATAGGAGGCTTACCCAATCACATGGGAGAAGTAAGGCCATTCTAGAGTATCAATAAAGGCCAAGGTCGGCTCATTTTCAATCATGGAGGTAAATACCCTTATAGCTAAGAATCTCCATCTTTGGGTATACTCTTGAAACGATTCATTGTCTCTTTTTTGTAGGGTAGCAAAGTCCATTATGGTTGGTGCCACTTCAACATTAACTTGTATTGTTCATGGAATGCTTTAGCAAGCTTTTCCCATATGTTTATCTAATTCAGGTCAAGTTAGGTGTACTAGGTCAAAGCCGAACTTATCTAGCTATCTTGAAAAGTCTATACCATAAGCTGGTCATATTGCAAGTACTGACCCATCTTTCGCATGTATAAATTGGTGTGCAACTTAGGGCATCCAGTCTCATTGTACTTTTCAAATTCCGATACCTTAAACTTTTCAAGGTAACTTCCATAATCATAAGAATAAAAGTATATAATAATAACCTGCTCAATACCATCATAACCTTCAAGCACCTTCATTTTCTCAACGATTTGTTTTATTAGCTTCATTTCCAATTCTTTCAATCTGTCTTGGTTGGTTCTTAAGTTAACTAGCTCCGTCTTAGTTGGGAATGAGTATGTATTGGTTTCAAAAGTCGAGTTAACCTTTAAATAGACTCCTTTTGATTCAAAAGTCTCAAAAGCCAAATTAACTTTAAGATAGCTCTCTTTTGCTTCAAGTGGTTAAGCTTCAACATTCTTCCCATAACGAGCCTTAGAGCTTTCCTTGTTTAATGGTATTGTGGATCTGAGTAAAGCGATATTGTTAGTAAGGAAACTCAATTGATCTGTGATTTTTTCCACGATTTGCTCTAAAGAGTGAAACCTCAACTCAATAGAATCAATGATTTCAAAGTTAATACTGTTGTTGTTGTCTTTTCTGTTGATGTTGTCATTTCCCTAGTTACCCATTCTAGTTTGAGAGTAGGTTCAGAAAGGACTTCTTTGAAAGACTTAACATTTAGGAGCTATCTTTGAAACCCTGGTGTAGATACCTAATTTTTGCCCTCTATAGTACTAATTTTTATTTTTACAAAAAGGGTCCTAAATCAAAATAAAACAAAAAAAATTAATAAAAGATAAAAAGATAATGAAAATTAACAAATAATGAAAATACCAAAAAAATAAGAAAAGGAAAAATTATAAAGATTTCGTAGATTTTTAGGAAGTAATTTATATTAGGAACAAATAATTTTAGTTTAGGTTTAATTAAAAAAATTTTATTTTAGGGAATCAAATAGTTTAAGTATAGTTTAATTGTACTTAATGTTAAGGCACAGGTTAACCGCCTGACGGATAAGTAACGGAATATTTGTGGTGGATTTAGTTGGGAGTCATGGGTTCGAGTCTCAACAAATACCTACATCTTTATTTTTCTATCTTTACAGCAGTAAAATTTAAAATTGGATTCATATCTAATCAAATCATATGAATATTAGTTAAATCATATTTGAATAAAATTTGAATCTAGTTTAATCAGATACAATAAGATATGATATGATATGATCTGATTTGGACTCTATAAAAGAAAAATGAACAACAGAGGCTGCATGATCTTACCACAAAAAAAAAAATAGAAGAAATAGAAACGAAAACAGCAATAAAACAGAAACAGGAAAAAAAAAAAGAAAAATAGCAGAAACAGAAACAACAACAAAATTGAAACAGAAACAGCAATAAAAAAAATAGCAACAAAACGAAAACAGAAATAGAAACAGGACAGAAATTAGAAACACAACACAATCTTGAGCAGCTCAACAATAGCAGCAGCAGCAGCAGCCACAGTTAGTCCACAGCTGATCAGTCCACACGCTTGAAGACTCACACACCAGCACAACCCCCTATCAGCAACTCAATTGCAAGTCAACAGCACCAATATCATGATCAACTGGACAGCAGCATAGCCATACTCGCGCTCATCCTTCGACACACGACTGTCTAGTACTGAACCTACAGCGGTTTCTTCTTCATCAGCAACTGCAACAGCGTTTGTCTCTACTTCGAATACAGTAGCGCATGCGTGACAACAACGCTTGAGCAGATCCACACGCGACAGCTGCAGTCGTTTGCACATCGTCAGAACACCGTCACTGTCCACTCCATCCAAAAACAGCAGCCACTTCTCCACTACTGTGACTTCGCAACAAATCTACAACAGCAAGCCCCGACATCGATTTGCACACTCCACATTCCGATAGCATCGCTGCTCCCCCTGTGTCATTATCGTACAAGAACAAGCCAAGTTCAGTTTTTCTAAATCTTAGTTTTCTTATTTTATTTTATTTATGTCATTCTTTTATTTATTTATTTATTTATTATTATATTATTAGTTCCTTAGTTATTTGATGTAGTATATGTATATATGACTATATTAGTTTAGATGACTTATTAGTATTAGTTTTTTATATATTCAGTAAGTTACGTAATATTACTAATCTATTTAAGAAGATAATTGTTCAATAATAATTTATGTATATTAGTCTAGGAATTTTTAAGATTAGGAATATTTTTAAGATTTTATCACTTAGAAAAATTTATTTTGCAAATAAATAAAAAAAAACCCCATTAAAAAAATAGACTTTTAGAAAGTTTTCATAAAATAAGAATAAAAGACTTAGTGAATTAGGACCCTTTTAGAATTTTCTTTGAAAAACTAAATTGATAATAATGTAAACTCAATCGGTTTTCAAAAATTAAAATCAATCAACATACTAAGATTTTTTAAAGAACTACGATCGTCTGATCCCGGCTAGCGGGTACATAGGCACCTTTGAGGCGACGATAAAATATGTAGAAACTTAAGTTCTTTTTTTTTTCTTTCTTTTGATTTTATTTATTTATTTATTTTCTCAACTATTATAATTAAAAAATAATCATAATTTCGGTAAATAAATAGTGGTACCTATTAGAGTTTAATAGGTTAGCTCCCGAATTCAAAACCCTTTGGTTCTTCATTTAAAATTGAAATAAAAAACCAGTAGCCAAATCGTAATTAATCCACCTAATTGGTTACCGTTTCTTTTTCTTTTTCAGACTTCGATCGGGTGGCGACTCCAAAAATTATTTTTAATAAAAAACTAGAATTTCTCAATTTCTTTAGTCGAGGATTAATATTAAATGGATTAGAATTTAGTATTAATCAAGAAATGAGAAATTAATTTTAAATAAAAAAACCGAAAAATCAGACTCGACACCTGGAGTAAGAATACTTCTCAATAAGTTAGCATAAAAATCTTTTATTGAGACAAGGAAGCAAAATGGATAAATAAATAAACCAATAAATAGATAAATAGAAAATGTAAGGATATATGGCACACAAATCAAAAGGATAGAACCGATAATTAATTAGCAAGATAGTAACTTCATTTATTATTTTGTAACTTTTAGAGTTTACATTAAATTATTTCAAAAGAAAATATATCGATAAAAAAAGTACTAATATTCCTAAGTTCTCCTACCATCTTTCTAGTGCTTAGCTGGTGCTCTCTTTTGTTAATAACTGGGTCCTACTAGTATTTCCCTTCTCTTTTTGGGGCTAGGTTCAACTGTTTCTTCAAATTCTTTAAGCTTTCTTTAGGTCATCTTCAGTTGGTGTTCCAAGGTACAGGAATGCTATTTGGATTCTTGAGAGAGATTTTCTATATGTGACGCTCTTCATAAATAACTTCTAGAGGGGCCTGTACTTGATCCATATAGGTTCTAATTTTAAGGTTTGGTTCTGCTGATGTGGGTTGTATGACCTCTGGTGCCTGATATTGGATTGCCCTTACCTTGTGAAGCTCATCATACAGATATTCTTTGGTGACCCTATCTTTGCCCACTTCTCCCATCCAATCTCCTAAATCAATGTTAGGGTCAATCATCCTTGTTTTCAATAGTTTCTTAATTGCCTGAAGTTTGTATATCTTGTGTGGCATTGATAGATGAATATCTTCATAATCAAGGGTAATAATACTAGTAAAGACTTGTAGACTATGTCTTGAACTCTTCTAAATTGCCTGATCATATTGTTTAAATAATAACCAATGCATTACTTCATCCTAATTAGGGAGATTGCTTAATAACTCTTACAAACCAATATTACCCTTTTGAAGTTGCTCCACCTGACTATTCATAAAATATTAATAACTTGGAACTTTTGTAGAATTTTAACCTAACAATTAATGGATTTCTCTTCTAGCAAATGGACTTTGCCAACAAATGATTAAGCCGATCTTGTAGGTAAACTCTCATCAAATCAGGTCAATACCAAAACATTTTATGACTTACAAACCAGACCAATGGTAATGCCATGCTGGTCTTCAATGCATCATCGTTTTTCCTTTTCAAGATATTTAAGCTTCTAACTTGCTTCATGAATAAGGTCGAGATGTAAGACTTAACTTTAATAAACTAGCTTACCAATTCTATAGCCCTAAAGTGAATAAGGAACTTTCCATTTAGAACTAAGATAATCTCGAATGTAGCCAGAATAAAAGCCTTAATTTTATTTTGCCTCTAAGTTTTGGGGTCACCATAAATGATGGTCTGCTCATTAGAATTAGGTTCAGTTGTGAATGAGGCTTTTAAATCTTCTAACTTGATGCAGTTTCGATTATAAATTTTTATAACCATGTCTGCTTTAGCCTTTCTAATCCCAAAGATCTTGAAAAAACATTTATTGAGTCAACTTTCAATTTTGGAATATATATGCTTTCCAAGGAAAGAGCTAAAGCAATTTGATCAAGTGAGGTTTTACTCGAAAAACTACCTCTTTGGGTTCCTAAAATTTTGACCCTAAGAAGTCATAGAATGGGCCTTATCTAATTGGTAGAGTGGGCTTGAGGTTGGTGGGTATGATCCATATGGAAACAATAAATCTCTGATTTTGGACTTGTTTGTGGAAAAAATTTTCATTTGTATCAATACATTACACATTTTGATAAATGATGATTAAATATCAATAATATTTAGACATATATTAAAAATATTAGTTTTATATTTTTATATATCAAAATTTTATTAGAACTTACTCGTTACTTTAATACATAAATGTTGCTATCAAAGCTAATACTGTGCTTGTGTTTATCATCCAAAAATATGTTTGCCTCTATTAAAATCAACAATACTTAATACTGCTCTAAAATTTTACATATTTACGCTTGATATTTCTTAAAATTTTCACTGTCCAAAATCCTCCACTCAATCAACTACCAAACATAGCAGGCTCTCATTCCCTCCAGCCACCATGGTCCAGTTTTACTTATTATAATTAATTTAGTGGAATATTTAATAATCATATATTGCTAACGCTGATCATTCAAATTAGAAAACAGATCAGAAAAATTATCATTATACCAATCAGATCGAGAAGAAACTAAAAATTAAACGAATCAGAAAAATAATCATTTTCATTAGTAATGTCTGTTCTATTTTTATCAGTTGTTTTTCTTTTTTCTTTTTTCTTTTTTGAAAGTAATATCCTTTGTACTTTTTTTGGTTAAAATATTTTACCCTTTTAAAAAAGATGAAAAGAAGTGAAATTGTCTGATTTTTTTTTAACTTTTACGCAACCAATCTTCTGTTCATATTACTAAAACGACTATCATACTCCAATTAAAAAAAAGTGTCATACACGCTATCCTATGTCATCGAATATCTTTTAATTTAAATTAATTCATATTTTATTTTTAATTTGGTTATTAATAAACAAAACTTATTTTATCTTCGCACATGCTATGTATCCTGCTAGTTTTATAATAATAACAGGGGAGAAAAATATAAAGCTACAGATAAATTAACAAACAACTTCTTCCCAGAAAAGCCATTTGTAGGAATTAAAAGCCTAAACTGCTTCATTTAACTGTGCTAACCTAAGTACTATGATCCATCAGGAAGTACTAAAACCTTGACCACAGACTCTTTTGTTTGTTACGCTGCTCATGTCCACTCAAATTCCGACTCTAGCGACAAATGAATTTGAGCATCACAGAACAGTTGATGACTCAAGTTTTTTACCAACTGCTTCATCACCCATATTCCTACATGATCTCAATTCCTCCAACAGCCTATTCAAATCATTAAAAGACGATCCACCTTCTTCAACAGCCTTCTTCGCAAAATCTGCGTATCCCTTTGCTCTTCTTCTCGTTTCCTCTGCTTCCTCACCTGCCATGATCCTCTTCACTGCCTTCTCTACAAGTTCTCTATTTATGAAATCACCGTGTATTCTTACCCATCTCTTGACACCAACAGCTATTCCAGTCCCAAGTACCTCTGTCACAAGCTTCTCATTGTAAAATTGTTCGGCAGAAACAGGCCATGTGACCATAGGTACCCCTGAGGACACGGCCTCAAGAGTCGAATTCCACCCACAGTGGCTCACGAACCCTCCGATCGCTTTGTGTTCTAGAATTAAAATTTGGGGTGCCCAACCTCTTAAAATAAGGCCTTTACCTTCCATTCTCTTCTCAAATCCCTCAGGCAACCACTCTTCTTTGCCTTCCTCCACATTAGGGTCTTTCTTCACTACCCAAATGAATTGTTGCCCTGAAGCCTCAAGTCCCCTGGCTATCTCATGAAGCTGACCTCCATTGAAGTTGGCCATACTTCCAAAGCACATGTAGATAACTGAATTTGCCTCTTTCGTGTCGAGCCACTTTAAACAATGATGATGGTCAATGGGCGACGTGATGCCACTGGTACTGCTTCCTCTTTGTGCTTTTTCTTGAATGCCCTCGTTGGATAAAGAAACCGGTCCAATATGCCAGGATTTTCTTCCTAAGACATTCTTGTAGTGATCTGCATAAGACGGTTCAAGCTCGTAGAAGCTGTTGACAACCACTCCATAACTCCTGGCTTCTGATTCTTTCATTTTCTTGAATAATTGGGCAAACTCACTTTCTTCCTTCACGTAATCCGGGACTTGCATCCTGGTGATGGTTATATCACCAGGAAAGTTGGGAATGACAAAAGGCTCCGACTCACAGGACGCATTCTTGTGAGGCTCATAAAGCCTCATAGAATACGATGCACTAAGCGAGAAAAAACTTGTCCCATGAAAGACAAGCCTAGGAATGCGACATCTTGCTGCAACCTCAGATGTCCAATAAAGAAACATATCGGAAACAAGGCAATCAGGATTTTTCTCTCTGATCAACCTTTCAAGAGGTTCACCAAGCATCCCGATAGCTTTTAGGAAGTCCCTTCTCATGTCAGGAGAATTTATGGACTGCCAATTCTGACAACTTTCGGGCAAACCAACTTCTTCTAAAGGCAGCTTGATGGTGGTAACACTGATATCATAGCCTGATTCTCGGGTCTTCTCTATGGATTTTGAAAACGATGGTTCATAGAAAGGAGAAGTGATTATGGTGGACTTGCATCCTTTCATGGCAAATAGTTTTGCCATGTCCACGGTTGGTATCATATGTCCTGGAGCTAGGAAAGGGAAGAAGAAGACATGGAATTGTCGTGTTTCACTGCCCATATTGTGTGTTAGTGTGTTCATCGTCAGAGAAGGTTACGTAATATATAGAAGTATGATTAGATGTCCATGAATCATGATGTGGGAGATCATAATATATATACATAAAGGGAAAAAGTTGGTGAAATAAAAGTAGACTATTTTTTAAGACCACATGTTTCTTGGTAGTTCTTCTCTTTCTTGACAAATAGGATTTTGAATCCAATGTTTAAAAAGACAAAAAAGCCGGAGGATTTTTGTATTGTATATGTTCAAGATTGAGTAAAGGTGCTAGCTGTAATTGATAACTCATGTGGCTGAGGTTTACGCTTGCTGAGCCTGGGAGCGTGTGCAGCCAATTGAAACAAAACATGATATGGTAACATCATCCTTCATGTCAACCTCAACACTATGTTTCGATGGACGGAAATTAAGAGAAAATTAAAGAAATCGGTAAAAATTAAAGGAAAACTTGTGTTTGGCTAGAAAAGAAACTAGATGAACTGACTGGAAATTAGTGGAATTTAAACATTTGTTCTCTAAATTTGGAAGGAAATCAAAGGAAATGCATGAAAAGGTGGTGTAGTTACAAATATAACTTTATAAAAAGAGAAAAATAAGAAAAAAAATTATGTTAATTCAATCCTATCATTATATTAAAAAGAAATTTAAACTCCTTTCCTTTTAGTTTTATATTTTTTATTCAAGGATAAAAATTACACTTGTACTTTCTTTTCCTCTTTTCTCCTTTCCAATGATTTATTTCCATTTCCATGCTTCTCACAGCGTATCCTCCTATCCCTTGGGTCAAAGATGGCTGCATTCAACAATCCAACTCCTTGTGTGACATGCATGTTCTAGAACATTCAACAAGCAGCAAATGGTTTAGTCATGGTAAATGTTTGAAAACTTTGAATAAAATAAAAATATAAATATAAAATTTTAAGAACTTAACGGTTAAAGGTTAAAAACTATATGTATTACTTTCAAATTAATAACCGAATATATTTTAGGTTGCTTTATTATTCCCAGCATAAACAACCAATCAAACAAGCAAAATGACTATTGTTTTTCTTTTCTTTTCTTTTTTTTTTTCCTTTTCTTTTCGATAAGAAAGGTAATCTTCATTCATCACAAGCAAAAGCATATATATACATATAGCGATGGTCTTCAGTCGCACTTTTACTTAAACCTGACCAAATCAATAGGCCAGATTAGTCTTGAATCAATTTAAAACCGTCGGTTCACAAGCTCGATTATGGTTGAATTGTAGCTGACTTGTGAAGAGGCGATTTCAAGCCGGTTTGGTTCTTGAATTATTTTATTTTTAAATTTTAATTTTTGTTAATTTTTAAAAATATATTAATAATTTTTAATTAACCTTTTTTATTTTTTTCCCTTTAAATTTTATTTTATTTTTCTTATATTTAAGTCATTAACATTTGATAAATTTTACAAAAATGACTTATATTATCTTAAATGGAATTTCCAATCTATCCTTAATACATAATTAACTTATGAGTCATTTATAATTAGTTTAATAATATTATATTAAAAAATTGTTCTTTATCATCGTAAAAATAGTAACTTCGACATATTATAACCTAATGAATAATATTCAATTATTTTTTTCCAACTTAATAGCCTTTCCCCCCTAAGGACATAAACTAATTAGATCAACCAATTGATTCAATTATGGGCCGACCCGACAATTCATAACCCACCAGTTTGAGTGATTCCATTCTTGTGAACCACCTAAGCCCTTAGCACTTAAAGGTTCAAGGGGCAATTTGGGTTTAATCATTTTTGAACCAAGCTGATTTACGGTTCAGAACCGACCCTTACACGAGTCTATTTTCATCATGCAAGTACATATTAGCACAAGTCTTTGAGTCTAATTGTTTTACCTTCTTAAAAAAAAAAGAGAGAGAGAAAAAGAAAAAAACTTAACCTAATTCAAAACTAAAGTAAAAAATATCATTTTATGCTTTTTCAGAATAAATTAATACACATTTTACAATAAATATAAATGTATTTGGAACATCTATTAACATTTTCTATTATTATTACATGGTGAAACATAATACATTGCATAATATGCTATATATTGATCATTTGTATTATTCCAGCCAAAAACACTAGTGGTAATAGAATTTTTAAAACTAAGAAACATGCGTCAACTGGGAGTGCAAAAGTCGGACACTATTGAGCCGATGTTTTCCTCGAAAAAGTCGGCGGAAAGCAACGTTCAACGTCTTGTTTGACCCATAAAGAAAAAAGAAAACTAATTCGTCTTGTCATTCCTGAGAATACAATAGTAATTCACGCCATTTATATATATATATATATATATTTATACTGGAGCACATGGTAATATAGACAAATATTCTTCTATTTAAAACTATTGTCCACTGCTACTATCATGTGTATAACTTTTTTTTTTAAATATTCTACTAGATACTATCACCATATATTTAAACATAATTTGCAATTATACACTACTCATATATATATATATATATGTATATAACGTATAATATCTATTTATTTCTTGGTAGTTTTGAGACTATTTATTTCTTGGTAGTTCTTCTCTTTGCTTACAAACACGATTTTGAATCCTATACTAAAAAAGACGGGAATGCTGGAAGATTTTATTATTTTATGTATTCAAAATTGAGTACAAGCGTTAGCTTTTAATTAAAAACTACTGTGGCCGAGTTTTACACTCATTGAGCAGGAAAACAATAATGTTTTCTTACTCCTTAAAAATGGCAACGTATTGGATCATCCCTTACGTCAAAGATAGCTGCGTTTATTAATTGAAACAAGCTCAATGTGGGGCATGCACGCTCCCAGATCAGTCAAGAATCAGCATCCGAGACGTAAATTCATCGATCAACACATATGGAGTTTGATAGGTATCAAACATCAATATAAAACTTTGATCGAGTTGTTGCGGTTTAGTCATTGTAAAACTTTAAAAACGTTGAGTATTTAAACAAAAAATATATATTTATATATAAAATATTAATGATTTAAATAGAAAAACAAGTAAATGTCTATACTAAATAAATACTCATTTCATAATTGATAACCGAATATATTTCAGGTTGATCAATTTATTATTCTTAGAACAAACGCTCTATCAAATAAGCGGAATGGCTACTTACCTTATTGTACAATAATCTTTGACATCTTGCTCTTTGTTCTTCCAATATATCCTAAAATTTAATTAGTAACTTAATTAATTGCAACAAATCCTTCATAAGGTATGTCTAATTTTTTCTTGAAATTATCATAAGATTTAGAAAGATACTTAAATAAAGAGGAATTATTTCAAATAATATTTCGACAAATTATCAAAATTAGGTTAACCTACTAAAAATGTTCTATTGGGTGATTGATTGGTTTAATTTCAACTTGACTTGTTTAATTTCAACTTAGACTTTCAATTCAATTGGCCTAATCTGGCCAACTAGAATATATTTTTTAATTTTCTTTACATCTTCATATTTAGTTTTAGTTAATTTAAGTTCTAATATTTCATTTGTGATCTTACAAGATTTATCTTGTCATTACATTTCCTTAATTCTAATTATTATCTAAAGTTTCAAATTAAAAAAAAAAAAGTATATTGCTACTCTATAAATAAAAACTATCGTTTTTAACTAGGAATGTAACAGGTAGGTTATAATAGAATATCCTATCTTTTTGATCCGATAAAAACCTTATAAAATATTACTCAATAGGATTCAATTTCTAATAGGGTTTTGGAACAATTTGAGGAAATGCTAAAAACCTGATTGGACCGTGAGACGGGGTCTGGGATTTTAAAAAAAAAAAAAAACCTTACGAAAACCATTGCCCAATAAAAAACAACATATAGTATTCTATTCTCCACAATAGTGTACAGTAGCTAAGCAATTCAAAACTTGGCCTTAAAAAAAAAAAATTAAATTAAATCAAATATGAAATCCTAAACGTAATCCTGGACACAACGGGACCTTAAACTTCACTGCCCTCATTCTCACTTCCTCTTTCTTTTTTCCTCACGCGCAACCTGCGCAATATATACACTCTCCCTCGGCACTTCCTTCCTCGATATCTTTCTCATCTAATTGTCTAATTTGACCTCACAGCCGCAGCACAACCAGAGTCTCAAGTATAGCTATATGGTTCTTAAGCATAACTAATGAAAAAAAAAAAAATGAATTGCATTTCAAGAACTTAGTCTATGGAATGCTCCTTTTTTTTTTAAATCTTTTTATTTTACATATCCAATCTTAAATTCTTGTCTGTTTAATAATTAAAAAAAATTGTACTGTTAGAATATATTTGATATTTTATGTATACTAGATTAAATATATCTTGATAAAATAATTAAGATAGTGAAGCAGATTCAGGTTAAAAACCTAATTGGGTTTTGAATTGGGTCTAGAAGTCCTATTTGGGCAATAGGATGGGTCTTGAATGCCCATAACCCATCGAAACCTACCTTATTTATATCCCTATTTCTATCAAGATTTTTTCATTTTATTCATTTTATCTAAAAATTATAAACTTCTAAGCTAGAATTTATAGTTTCCCAATAGTTTTGGTTTTATGTCAAGTTTCTTCTACTTTAATTCTACCGTTTGAGTTTTATTGTATTTCATTTCAGTTTTTTAAGTATAATTATAGTTTTCAAGTTACTGATTTTAATTTTCTAAAATGTAGGCTTCGACTAGAATTTATTATTAACAATTCAAATTTCTATATTTTGATGAATCAAAATTAACGAAGGTTTTAGATGTTGATATTTATTTTAGGTTTCCTAAGAATAATTCTTATTATGAGGAACTTCTTTAATTATGATTCGAAACTAAAAATTTTAGAATTTAGAATATACTGATATCATAGCCTGATTATTGGGTCTTCTCTATGGATTTGGAAAATGAAGGTTCGTAGTAAGGAGTAGTGATTATGGTGGCCTTGCCTCCTTTCATGGCAAATAGTTTTGCCATGTCCACGGTTGGTATCATATGTCCTGAAGCTAGGAAAGGGAAGAAGAAGACATGTACTTGTTGTGTTTCACTGCCCATATTTTGTGAGTGTGTTCTTTGTCAATGAAGGTTATGTAAAATACAGAAGTATGATTTGATTCCCGTGAACCATGATGTAGGAAGACCACAGACAAATATATATAACTCATGTGGCTGAGTTTTACACTCATTGAGCAGGGGAAAAAAAAAAATGCCATTATATTGGCAAACAGCTTGTTTAATTCTTATGGGCATTTGCCGTGTGCGGCCAATTGAAACAAATCATTATATGGTAACATCATCCCTTATGTCAACTTTAACATTTCATTTGGATGGGTGGAAATTAAAAGAAAGTTAAGAAAACAAGTGAAAATTAAAAGAGAATTTATGGATTTAATTGGGATGAAAATTGGATAAATTGGTTGGAAATCAGTAGAATTGTTTCTACTTTAACTATTATTTTTATTTTTTTTTCCAAATTTGTAAAGAAATCAAAGGAAATAGAGGAACAGGTGATATAACTATAAATATAACCTTATAAAGAGAGGAAAATAATAATAATAAAAAAAAGAGGGCAATTCAATCCTATCAATATTTTAAAAAGAAATATTTCCACTTCTTCCACATTTTATATCCAAACAAGGATAAAAAGCATATTTCTTTATTTTCTTTTACTTTTTCCTTTTAAATCATCCATTTCCATTTACATTCTTGTAAACATAGTGTAAAAATGGCAACGTATCCTATTATCCCTTAGGTCAAAGATGGCAGCATTTAATAATCCAACTCCATGAGTGTGACATGCATGTTTCGACAAACAGAAAAGGTTTGGTCATTGTAAAAGTTTGAAACTTTGCATAGTTAAATAAAATTATTAATATAAAATATTAACAATTTAAAAACAGGTAAATATTAAAAACTAAATGTATATTTTTTAAAATTAACAACCGAATATATTTTAAACTGATTTATTAGTCTAGCATAAACAGACAATCAAACGAACAAAATGGTTACTTTCTTCTTCCTCTTCTTCTTCCTCCCTCCGATTTAACAAAGGAAATCTTTATTTCTCACAAGCAAAAGCATATATGTACATATACCAGTGGTCTTAAGCCACCTTCACCTTGCAAGCATGTATTAGCACAAGACTTTCAGTTAAATACATGTTTTATATTCCTTAAAAAACAATAACTCGATTCAAAAAATTCATCATCCTTTGTTGCACTGTGGATTCGACTAGCTAGTTGATCTACTGAAGAGTTGATCTCCCTTAATATGGTTTTAATGTCTTAGTGCCATAACTGCAATACCATCCAATCTATATTTTTTTATAAGATATCTAACTCTCTATTCAACTATTGATATAATATTTATTAGATTTGATTTGACAAATTATATTGAACTTGTAAAAGTAGTCGACTAGGTGATATCTTAACCAATTCAGTTGACTAGTTTTTGTGATACTCCATTGTTAAGTTGTTCTATATGAATTGTGGAACGTTATAATATTAGTTTATAAAATGATGGTCATAAATATCTTATCAACACTTGATTACAACTTTTACGTCAACTGATTAATGGACTCATCTATGTTATTGGCTTAATTTATTTACTACTTTTGATTTAAGGCATTATAAATGATATCAAAACAAACCTCTTACCAATAAATAAATGATTTAGGTCTAACTCAAATTTAAAGACGAGATCCAAAGAGAAAGAGGTGTGGAATGCCACTAGAGTGTAGCATATTTTTAACCTATCAATAATTGTTGGCATGAATCGTACAATGAAAAAGTGGGGAGAATTAGATCCAATTATAAGGTTTTACAACAACAACATTATGTGTTTAAGGAGAGAAGATTGCACAACGATAACGTTATGTATTAATGAGAGAAGATTATGATATCTTATGATCAAGTTATCTTATATAAATTATAGAAAGTTATGATACTAATTTATAAGTTAATAATAATAAATATATTGTCAATACCTAGTTGTAACTTTTTAGCCAAACTGGTTAATGAACTCATTTATGTTATTCACATGGTTTATTCACTTCTTTAGCGCAAGGCGTTATTGGATTTAAAACGTTGTTAGCCTAGTTTCAACGATGTCAACAATGGAAAGAAAATATATGCTGGTTTTATTTATATGCTACTTAAAAGATAAGGAAGCGGTGAAAAGAAAGTGAAAAAAATTGAATAGATTAGGTTTATGAGTACGTGGCACTTTTGATTGAGGTCTCCCGTTATAACAATAAAAGTTGGAAAAGAAAAATGAACCATTTTATGCTTTTCACAATAAATTATACATTTTATAAGGGTATTTAGAATAACCACTAACATTTTTTTTAATTATTATTACATGGTAAAGCATAATCCATTGATTTTGCATAATATGCTATATATTGAACATCTGTATTCCAGTTAAAAATACTATTCATTTTTTTTAGCAAAATTAAAAAAAAAAAAAGAATTTCCAAAACTAAAAAACATGTTTGGGGAATGAGTCAACTGCGAGTGCAAAAGTCGAACACTTTTGGGCCGGCGTTTTCCTCGGAAAGTTTGGAGGAAAGCAACGTTCAACCATTTCGTCTCGTCACTCCTGAGAGAAAAATAGTAATTCACGCCACCATATATATATATATAATTATTAATCATATTTAAGTACAAGTATATATAGACAGAATATTTTTAAAAACCTATCATTATTACCGGCAAATATATATTTTTTTTTGTCTTTTTGCTAAATAATATCACCATGTGTTTGAATATAATTTGAAATTACACAAAATGTATACATATACACAGGATGACAGGATATGATATTTAGTGGGTTCAATGATGCCACGCAAATTGCGTACACATATATCATTTTTGAAGACTACGTATTTCTTGGTAGTTCTTCTCTTTTTTGACAAATAGGATTTTGAATCCTACATTCGAAAAAGACACGGGAATGCTGGAAGAGTTTATCATTTTATGTATTCAAAATTGAGTGGAAATGTTGGCTTTTAATTAATAAAAACTCCTGTGGCTGAGTTTTACACTCATTGAGCAGGAAAATATTATATACTAATGAACAGCTTCTTTAATTCTGATGGGCAAGTGGCGTGTGTGTCACGGGCGGATTCCGTCGCTCGACCTCGTGCGGCACTTAGCGCTCTTGACCTTACTAAGGAAGGTTAAGTCAGCCTGTAATACACTCACAAGATTAGAGAGAGAAAGTAGAGAGAGAAACTCTGCTAGTATACTGTATTCACTCAAATAACTTGTGTGTTACATCTGAGGGGAATACCCCTATATATACAGAAAGCCTTTACAATCTAATGGTCCAGATCGATTCGATCTAATGGTTACAATTGATTCCTAACTACTACATTTACCTACCTTCACCAACTACTATACAATCTTCTGGACTTCTCTAGAACCTTCTAGAACTTTTCATCATCTAGAAGCTTTTGGTGGGCTTGGGCTTTTGTCTTTGGGCTTTAGGAACCTCCTAAGAATGGCCCACTTCGAGAGGTCCGTAACATTCTCTCCCGTTCAATCCGGCGACGCCCTCGTCGCTCCTTCCTCGTGGAATTGTCGAATCTTGTCTTTAAATTGCCACAGTGCTTCGGCTGGTTCCCAACTGGCCTCACTCTCTGGTCTTCCCTTCCACATTACCATATACTCATGTCTGGGAGTTTGTCTTCGTCTCTTCACATGTCTATCAGCTATGATCCCTTCGACTTCCTTATCAAATGAATCCCGTACTCCTATTGGGGCCCTTTGTGATATAGTTCTTATAGGGTCTTTCTCATCTTTGTAGAATGGTTTTAGCATGCTCACATGGAAAACCGGGTGGAATTTCAGTTTAGGAGGAAGTTCCAATTTATAAGATACTTGCCCTACTAGCTTCACAATTGGGAATGGACCCTCGTATCGCCTCATTAGACCTTTATGTAGTTGGCCCTTCGTACGTTGTATCAAATGTAACTTAACAAGCACTTGGTCACCTACCTGGTATTCCATCGGCCTCCGCTTCTTGTCTGCAATCTTCTTCATTCTCTTGATAGCTCGGCTTAAGTAGGTCCGGGCTAAGTCATGATTTTCCTGCCATTCCCTTGCGAATTTATATGCGGGAGGGCTGGACCCTGTATATCCTATTGCCACTGTATGAGGAGTTAAGGGTTGCCTTCCCAGGACAATCTCGAAAGGACTCTGTCCGATGGACTCATTCTTCTGTAGATTAAACGAAAATTGTGCCACGTCTAACAACTTGGTCCAATTATGTTGGTTAGCCCCTACAAAATGCCTTAAGTATAACTCCACTAAGGCATTCACTCGCTCCGTCTGACCATCCGTCTGGGGATGCAGACTAGTTGAAAAGTTCAACTCAGATCCCAGAAGTTTGAACAGCTCTGTCCAAAATCTCCCTGTAAATCGCCCATCTCGATCACTCACAATGTTTCTGGGTAGGCCCCAATACTTTACTATATGTTTCAAGAACAACCGGGCCGCTTCATCCGCTGGGCACTCCTTTGTTGCTGGAACAAAAGTCGCGTATTTTGAGAACCTGTCTACCACCACCATAATTGTACTGTACCCTTCCGATCGGGGTAAACTTACAATGAAGTCCATGGAAACACTTTCCCAAGGCCGTTCAGGAATGGGAAGAGGCTCTAGTAGTCCTGGAGTTGCCTTGTGTTCAACTTTGTCTTGTTGGCACACGAGACAAGTTCGGACATAGCTTTCAATATCTTCCCTCATGTGTGGCCAAAAATACCTTTCTTCCACTAATGCTTGGGTACGGTGCATTCCTGGATGACCTGCCCATTTAGAATCATGACACTCCTTAAGTATCTCCCTTCTCAGATTCAAGGAATGGGGCACATAAATTCGTTGCCCTTTTGTATATATTAGTCCATTCTCTTGCCAAAATCTCCTTGTCTTCCCTTCTTGACATTGAATCCATAGAGCTTTAGCTTGCTTATCACTCTCCATCCCCTCTTGGATTCTATCGATGAGGTTGCTTTCAGGTTTGCTGATGGCTGCCAACTCGACCCTCCGACTCAAAGCATCCGCCACAACATTAGTCTTACCTGACTTATGTTCAAGGTTGAAATCAAATTCTGCCAGAAAAACCTGCCATCGGGCTTGCTTGGGCGAGAGCTTCTTTTGAGTCTGAAAATAGCTGGTGGCCATATTATCAGTCTTGACCACAAACTTTCTCCCTAATAAGTAGTGCCTCCATACCCGAAGACAGTGTACTATCGCCGTCATCTCCTTTTCATGCACTGGATATCGTTTCTCTGTATCATTCAACTTTCGGCTCTCAAATGCTACGGGGTGTCCTTCCTGCATTAAAACCCCTCCAATAGCAAAATCACTAGCATCAGTACATACCTCAAAGGGTTTGCTAAAGTTGGGAAGGAGAAGGACCGGCTCCTTCGTGACTGCCATTTTCAAGGTCTTTAGGGCTCGCCTTCTCTCTGTACTCTAAACCCAAGGGGTATCCTTTTTTAGTAAGTCCGTCAAAGGACTAGCTATCTTCGAATAGCCCTTAATGAATCTTCTGTAGTAATTTACTAAGCCAAGGAAGGATCTCAGCTCAGTAGGCTTGGTGGGTTCCTTCCAGTCCCAGATGGCCCGTACCTTTCCTTCATCCATTCTAATCTTTCCTCTCCCCACTATGTGACCAAGGAATGTCACCTCTTCTTGCGCAAAGGCACATTTCTCTATTTTCACATACAGATCATTCCTCCTCAAAGCTAAGAATACTGAACGAAGGTGATCTATATATTCCTCCAACGTCTTACTATAAATCATGATATCATCCAAGTATACTACTACAAATTGATTAAGAAAAGGCGCTAGAACACGATTCATAAGTGTGCAAAAAGTAGCCGGGGCATTAGTAAGGCCAAACGGCATGACTAGGAATTCAAAAGCACCATACCTTGTAACACAAGTAGTCTTGGATTCATCTCCTTCTGCAATCCTCACTTGGTGATATCCCGAGCGTAAATCCAATTTGGAGAAGTATCTAGCTTCTCTCAACCTGTCGAATAGATCCGATACCAATGGAATGAGATACTTATTCTTTATCGTGACCTTATTTAAGGCTCGATAATCAATACACATCCGGAGTGATCCATCTTGTTTCTTCTGAAAAAGTACGGGAGCTCCAAAAGGTGCCTTTGAAGGCCTAATGAAACCTGCTTCTAGTAATTCCTTCAATTGTTGCCTCAATTCTTCTAATTCTGGAGGTGACATCCTATATGGGACGGCGGCGGGCGGCCTGGATCCGGGTTCCAATTCTATCACATGGTCTACCTCCCTTCTTGGTGGTAACTTCTTAGGCAGCATTGGTGGCATTATATCCTTAAGTTCTCCCAATATTTCCCCCACTTGAGGTGGAACACTTCCTTGACCACTAGTCTCTTCCCTAACTTTTAAGGCAGCCAAGTAAGTGACTTCATTCTTCTTGAGTCCCTTTTTCAATTGCATCGCTGATAAGAATTTGGTGGCTTGGCCTACCTTTCTTACTACAGGAACCACGCATTGCGAATTGTGATCAAGTACACAAATGCAGTTAGCTCGTGGTACGATAAGCGCATCAATGCGATCTAAGAAATCCATCCCAATCACGAACTCAAAATCATCCATTGGCACTACTTCAACTGTCTCCTTTCCCTGCCAACCCCCAATACGGAGCTCTATCCCCCTGGCTACTCCAATAGTGGGAACTTCTTTTGAGTTAACTGTTTTGAGCCATGTTTTGATCTCCTCCACTTTTAGCCCCAACTCCTTGGCTGCCATATCAGAGATAAAGAGATGAGATGCTCCTGTATCTATGAGGGCATTGAGTTTCTTACCTGCTACCGATACTTCGGTATACATCAATCCTTTTCTTTCATTGACTTGAGACTTCATCGTACTGAGTAGACGAACTGACCCTAACTGGGCCTCATCCCCATCATCTGAGCTTTCACCTGCTACCAATGCCACCAATCTCTCTTTCTTCGGACACTCCCTGGCATAATGGGGTCCATTACAGAAATAACATTTCAACTCACGGGGTTTCCATCTTTCCCCATCTCTCCCTTCACGAGTTCTTCCTCGATCGTTATCTCTTTCTTCGGCTTTGGTTTTTCCTTTAGAAGAACTCCCACTCTTTTCCCTTTCAACTCCCCCTTTCCATCTTCCTCCTGTGGTCTTAGGATCAGTCTTCCGAAATTCCATTAGGCCTTCAGCAACTGCTATAGCCTTGGAAATGTCTTCCACTCCCCTTCGCTCCAGTTCTAATTTAGCCCAGGGCTTTAAGCTATCCACAAACATCACCAAAGCATCTTCTTGGTTGAGGTCTGGGATCTCCAACATCAACTCCGAAAATTCCTTTACATATTGCTTTATGTCACCCTTATGGGTTAGGTGACACAATTTCACCTTTGCTTCCTTAGCAGCATTTTGGGGGGAGAATTGACCCTTCAACTCTTGTACAAAGCTATCCCAGGTGTTGATATCAGCCGCCCTCCTGCGCCACCATACCATGGCTGAGTCTTTCAAATACATGGCAGCAGTACGTACCTTTCCAGCATCATCTAAGATTCCCACAGCATTAAAGTATTGTTCCACTCCCCATAAGAAGTTATCTACTTCTCGAGCAGACCGCATCCCGCCAAAGTGCTCTGGTCTTGGAATATCGACCCTATGGCCGGTCTGGAGAGTCATTCCATTTGCAATAGCGATTCGGCAGGCCGCCAATTGCGTCTTGAGATCTTCAATCTCTTGATGCATGGCCACTACCACTGCATCAGTCTTAGCTTCATAAGCTTCTTCCTTAGTTTCTAAGGCCGTAACTCGGGCTTGGAGAGCATTACCCTTCTCTCCAATAACATTTCCATGCTGCCTAAGCTCTTCTACAGCTCGATTCAGTGCTCCCTGCAATTCGCCTCGGAGTTCTTCCTCCATTTCCACAAAACTGCCTTGAGACTCATCAAATTGTTCCTTAGCCTCAGTAATGCTCAACTCTGCCTTATCCATCCTATTAAGGAGAGAGTTCAGAAGGTCCCGAGACCTAGCCCTTTGCCTGGTAACACGGTGATCGTCATGGTCAGCCAACTCCTCGACCATTGAAGCGTTGTTGTCTCCTCCAGATGACATCTTCTCCACAAGCAATTCCTTTTTCAGGCTCTAATACCACTTGTCACGGGCGGATTCCGTCGCTCGACCCCGTGCGGCACTTAGCGCTCCTGACCTCACTAAGGAAGGCTAAGTCAGCCTGTAATACACTCACAAGATTAGAGAGAGAAAGTAGAGAGAGAAACTCTGCTAGTATACTGTATTCACTCAAATAACTTGTGTGTTACATCTGAGGGGAATACCCCTATATATACAGAAAGCCTTTACAATCTAATGGTCCAGATCGATTCGATCTAATGGTTACAATTGATTCATAACTACTACATTTACCTACCTTCACCAACTACTATACAATCTTCTGGACTTCTCTAGAACCTTCTAGAACTTTTCATCATCTAGAAGCTTTTGGTGGGCTTGGGCTTTTGTCTTTGGGCTTTAGGAACCTCCTAAGAATGGCCCACTTCGAGAGGTCCGTAACATGTGCAGCCAATAAAAACAAAACATTATATGGTATCGTCATCCCATACATCAACCTTAAAAATGGCAACGTATCATATCATCCTTGACGTTAAATATAGCTGCGTTTGATGATTGAACCAAGCTCCATGTGGGGCATGCATGTTCCCAGAACAATCAAGAAGCAGCATCCGAGATATAAATTCGTTGATCAACAGATATGGAGTTTGATACGATGAAAATTTGAGAGAACCGTAGAAGTTTAAAAACGTTTAGTATTTAAGTATTATATATATATATATATATATGAAATGTTAAGGATTTAAATTTAGATTACATATGAACTTTATTTCCATAAGTAATAAGCGAATATATTTTAGGTTGATCAATTTCCTGTGCCTAGCACAAACACTATCAAAGAGACAGAATGGCTACTTAGTACCTTGTTGTATAATAATCTTTAACATTTTGCTCTTTGTTCTTTTAATATCTGATAAATTTACTCAATAATTTTATTAATTTCAACAAATTGTTCATAAGTTATGTCTAATTTGTTCTTTGAATTATCTTAAGATTTAGGAAGTTCCTAAATTAACTTGGAGTTATTTCGAATAATATTTAGCAAATTATTGAAATTAGGTTGACCTAGTAAAAGTGGTTGTCTGGGTAATATCCTAGCTAGTTCAATTAACTGGTTTAGTTTCAGCTTGACTAATTCTGAGTCAATCGACCTAATATGATCGACTATAATGTTTTCTAATTTTCCTTACACCTTTATGTGTTGTTTTACCTAATATAAGTTCTAAAGTTTAACTTATGATCCTATAGGATCTATCCTATCATTATATTTCCCAAGTTCTATTCATTATCTAAAGTTTCAGTGCCGATCTATAAATAATACCTTTGTTTCTGTTAAGGTTTCGTTATTTTATTCATTTGATCTAAAATTTAGAAACTCTTGAGATAACGTTTGCTGTTTTGCCATTAATTTAGGTTTTATTAAGTTTCTTCTAGTTTAATTCTATGTTTTGAGTTTTTTGTATTTCAGTTCAGATTTTTTAAGTAAAGTTATTGTTTTTAGGTTATCGATTTTAATTTCCTAAAATTTAGGTTTCGACTGGATTTTATTACTAACAATTCAATTTTATAGATTTTGATTATCAAAATCAACTAAGGTTTTAGATGTTGATGTTTATTTTATGTTTTCTAAGAATAAGTCATAGTATGAGCAACTTCTTTCTAAGTGTTCATCATGAATTGAAATTAAAAATTTTTAGAATTTAAAATTTAGTTATCAGCAATGCGTCAAAGTGGCTTCTCCCTCTAACCGAGACAAGTGGTTTTTTCTTTTTTCTTTTTCTTTTTTTTTTTTTCTTTTTCGTGAAGGAGGTGTAAGGCTATATTTATAATTACCGACACTTTTGAATTTAATTTCCTTGTTAATATATTGTAATTTCTCCTTACTGGTATAGTTTCTTAATTTTTTATTTTTTTATTTTTTTTTACTTTAAGCCATTTATTTATTTGAGCAACTACTGTTCTTATGTAACTTCGGTACCAAATTACAAAAATTAACTTGTATTTCTAGAGTTTTGCAATCAATTGACCCGTACTTTTTTCCTTTAACAAAATCATAACCCGTATTCTATCATTGTTTATAATTGTTTGTTAAGTGATACATGTGGATTAATGATCAGTATCCAATAATTAATTTATATAAATAGTATTGTTAAATATATTTAATTAAAATAATAAAAATAGAAATGTTATAGAAAGTAAAAAAGGTGGTCATTGATGACCTTCCTACCTTGAGGTGGTTGGCCAAATATTATAATAAATTGCAATCTTTCACTACAGGTGATTATGCAATCCACCTACTAGAAATTTATATAAAAGGAAAGAGAAAAAGGAAAAAATAAAAGTTTACATTTTTTCTATTTTTTTGTATTTTATTATTATTATTATTATTACTGAATTGAATTAATTGTTATGACCAATAAAAAAGCTAACTCGTGTTCACTACCTTATAGTCATAACAGGGATAAACATAAGTCATTATTATGTTATAAGGGAAAAGCACATATTAGTTTGTTACAAACGAACCAAAGTAAAAATCATATTTCAATTCATTTATTATTATTCCCGATTTTGAGGTATGTTAGTTTTCATAAGGTACTACGTCTGTCTAGATAGACATGCCCCCGGATTCAATCAAATCAAGACCAGGCTCTCGTCGGTTACGAAAGCTGAAGGGAATTGCGCTACCTTGCTGGCCACAGCGATTCCGATATGAGTAAAATGAATGGCTTGGTTGATGCATTCGATAACTATCGGCTCTTCTTTATATTTATATATATATATATATCCTTTTTTTTATCAACTATAATATTATTATAACTGAAAAAAGATATTCGAATATAATTTATCCTATTAAAACATTAACGTTTATATCACTATGATACTATTACCTTTTATTTATCCATTTTTATTTGAGCTTTAAGATAAATATTTAGTATTTCAATCATTTTATTTTAAGCATACCTAATCGATTATATGCACATATTTAGATAAAATATTAATATATATAATTATAGCAGTTATTTTTTATCCATCTAACTATCTTTATATATAGTCGATTATCACCGCAATTGTCCTTATTATTCAGTAATAGATACTATAAAAAAAAAACTGAAAAGCTAATTTCCTAATAGATAAAGAAGTTAAGGGAACATTAAGTTACGCAAAATTTTATGGAACTATGGGCAAAATTTTATAGTCAAAGCTCGGATACTTTGCACTTTAGTTGACTCAGCCTTCCCCTCCCAGACATCCCGACACTCCATTTTCTTAAACTACGCAAGAACCTGAATAAGAGCATGACGGCCATTACAATCGTTGATATGAAAGCTGATATGGTGCGTGTGTTACTTGCTCACCGTAATCTTAAACCGCATCGTTCCAGAAACATTTTGGAAGGCTACAACTATAAAAAATGAAAGAACAACAGGCCAGATTGCGAGCCAAACGGATTTGCATAAGTGACCATATCTAGAATTAATTTAAAAAAAAAAAAAAGAAAAAAAAAAAGGAGAAATCTAGATTATGTATTCATACTGCTAACCTAAGCAGTATGATCCATCAAGGAAGATATAAAACCTTGACCATATCAAGACTCCTCTGGTTGATATGCTGCCCGTGGTCACTTCAATAGCAAATGACTTTAGAACATCACAAAACAGTTGATGACTCGAATTGTTTTCCAAGTGTTTCTTGACCTTTTATGTTATTCCTACATGATCTCAACTCCTGCAATAGCTTATTCAAATCATTAAAAGATGATCCGCCTTCTTCTACAACCCTTTTTGCCAAACCTGCATATCCCTCTGCTCTTCTTCTCATTTCCTCTGCTTCCTCCCCCACCATGATCCTCTTCACTGCCTTCTCCACAAGTTCTCTATTTATGAAATCACCTTGTAGTCTCACCCATCTCTTGACACCAACAGCTATTCCAGTCCTGAGTACTTGAGTCACAAGCTTCTCATTGTAAAATTGTTCAGCAGAAACAGGCCATGTGACCATAGGCACCCCTGAGGACACGGCCTCAAGAGTCGAATTCCACCCGCAGTGGCTCACAAACCCTCCAATCGCTTCGTGCTCTAGAATCAAAACTTGGGGCGCCCAACCTCTTAAAATAAGGCCTTTACCTTCCATTCTATTCTCAAATCCTTCAGGCAACCACTCTTCTTTGCCTTCCTCAACATTAGGGTCTTTTTTCACTACCCAAATGAATTGCTGCCCTGAAGCCTCAAGTCCCCTGGCTATCTCATGAAGCTGAGCACCATTGAAATTGGCCATACTTCCAAAGCATATATAGATAACCGAATTGACCTGTTTTGTGTCGAGCCACTTCAAATAATAGTGATGGTCAACCTTCGATGCAGTGCTGCTGACATTGCTACTACTTCCTCTTTGTACTTTTTCTTGAATGCTCTCATTGCATAAAGAAACCGGTCCAATATGCCACGATTTTCTTCTTAAGACATTCTTGTAATGATCTGCATAAGCCGGTTCGAGCTCGTAGAAGCTATTGACAACGACTCCATAACTCCTGGAATCTGAATCTTTCACTTTCTTCAAAAATTGGGCAAAATCACTTTCATCCTTGACCCAACTCGGTATTTGCATACTGGTAATGGTTATGTCACCGGGAAAGTTAGGAATGACAAAGGGCTCCGAATCAGAGGATACATTCTTGTAAGGCTCATAAAGCCTCATAGAATTCGTAGCACCAAGTGAGAAAAAACTTATCCCATGAAAGACAAGTCTAGGAATGCCACACCTGGCTGCAACCTCAGGTGTCCAGTGAAGAAACATATCAGAAACAAGACAATCGGGATTTTTCTCTCTGATTAACCTTTCAAGAGGCTCATCAAGCATCTCAACAGCTTTTAGGAATGTCGTTCTCATGTCAGGAGAAGTTATAGACTGCAAGTTCTGACAACTTTCGGGCAAACCAACTTCTTCTAAAGGCAGCTTGATGGTTGTAACACTGATATCATAGCCTGATTTTCGGCTCTTCTCAATGGATTTGGAAATTGAAGGTTCATAGTAAGGAGTAGTGATTATGGTGGACTTGCACCCTTTCATTGCAAATAGTTTTGCCATGTCCACAGTTGGTATCATATGTCCTGGAGCTAGGAAAGGGAAGAAGAAGACATGTAGTTGTGGTGTTTCACTGCCCATGTTGTGTTCTTTGTCAGTGTAGGTTATGGGAAAAATGGAATTGTGATTTGTTGCCGATGATGTAGGAACGCCATAATATATATATAGGGAAAAGGTTGGTGAATCAAACAGTGGGAAGAAAAATATAAGTTTGTTTGTTTATAGTCTATATGCTACCGTTAAAGACAATAAATCTCAGTTTGGGGTTATAAAAAAAAATACTACAAACTGAATAACGATGGTATATTTGTTAGAAAAAAAAAAAAACAAAACACGTGGTATATTAGTAATAAAAAGACACCAGCTATTAATATTCTATAATATATTCGTACATTATATTAAAGGCTGGATCTGTAGTAGAATTTTTTGAGAAACAAAGGGTCGATTTTTGAGTGAAAAGGTTGAAAAGTTAGACAATTTCTTCCTTACTTCTTGTATTTGTTAATGAATAGGATACTAAATGTTTTAAATAGAATGAAACCCAGTCCACCAATATTATGCAATCGGAATCGGTTATTCGTACGTGATTTTTCAGGAGAATTAAAAAGAAAATATCAATATTCTAATGATTTAAAATGAAATAAATATGTAAAATATATCTTTTTTATATTTAATTAGATCTATACATCTCGCAAGTGCAAAATAATCCTCCATTTTAAAAGATAAATAAGAGAATCAAGCACTGGGGCTGGGACCAAGTTTGACTCTCTTGTGGCTGGAAAAGTGCCATTGCAATTGGTGAACAGCTTGCTCCGTCAGCCGCTCCGTCAACCTTCAAACTTGGCGACGACGTACAGTATCCATTATTATCCCTCCGTTACGTCAAATATGTGTACGTTTGAGAATCGAATTCATGATGTGGCATGTTCTAGATAGAACTTCAACGGACAGAAAGTCCAAGATATAAATTAATGAATGGAATGTATGAAAAAATTGTTAAGGTATATCTTTTTTTTTTTATTTTAACCCTTATTCTTTTAAAAATTTCATTTAAATGCTCTAGCCCTTTTAACTAACAACATTAAATTATTATTAAAAAAAAGTGCAAAAATATTCTCGATATTTGCCTCTTTTTCTATACTAATCCTTATCCATTTATTTTTTCTACATCTGTCCTCAATGTTTTCAATTTTTGTTAAGTAAGCAAGGACATGTGTAAGCATGAGATTGGTCTAAAGTGTAATGGACACATGACATTATGTAATTGGTCTATTTATAATTATTTAATTAATAAAATGAGAAATATTTAAAATACTTCAATATCACAAAAAATTAAAAATAAACCAGAAAAATTAAAAAAATCGTTCTATAGTGGGTGGCCACCCACTTTACCCAAGAGGCCGAAGTTTGGCTATCCAATACCGAGGGATAGTCGAAATGAATTTTTTTTTTATATGTTCTAGTATTTTTTAAATATTTAATTAGTTTATTTATTTAATAATTGTATGTAGACCAATCGTACGCTGCCATATGTCCTTGTGAATGAGTTTGATAAAAATTGAAAACATTAATAACCAAAATAGAAAAAAAAATAAAAAGATAAGAATTGAAAATGAAAAAAAAAAATTAAAGAGGTAAATGTTGAGGAATTTTTTATACTTTTTGCATTGATAGTTTAATGCCTTCAGTTAGAGGGATTAGTTTTTAAACTTTTACAAATATTGATGATTTAAATAAAAATTGTAAAATATTAAAGATTGAAATAGAAAAAGAGTCGAATATTATAAACTTTTTTATATGTTTTTCTATTAATTAATGGAACCTACGAGGAAAAAACAAATTTATGTAATTTTGCCGCAAATCACTTGGATAGACATGGGTGAATTTTGGACCACACAAAGCTATCATCTTAATTAAGAGACGTTGCTTTCATCTCCATTTCCGTTTACTTAGGGCATGGAAAAGAGGATGTCACATAGTTTTAGCAAAAATGTTCAATACATTTGTTAAAATGTTGTTTTTATAATTTTAATCGGTAGTAAGCTAGTATAGAGTGAATAGAGTATAATACTCTACTCATATTCTACTAGGTAGGTATAGATTTTAAGTTTTTATATTCAAAACGTACTTTGTAACATCTTAAAATCAACATATACCCTCTACTCTACAAATTCTATAGGGATTAAGATGCATTGTAAAATCTCTATCTTTTTTTTCTTTTATCTTCATTTAAAACTTTTTGTTAAATGCATAATTAATATCAAATAATAATCTTACTATTGCTAGACCGCTAGTAATATTTTATATAAATTGTAACATATTTTAAATTGAAACAATATAAAACTTTGGTAGGAAAAATAGAAAATATATTAGCTAAAAATGTTTAAACCTTTAGTTTAATCATGCCGATTTTTTTTTTTCATATAACAAAATAAATTTTTTACAAAACTATAAGATTGTTATATATAGAGTATAAAAATTATAAGTAAGTAATTTCAATATAATCAATTGGATAATAATTTAAGAATTAAGATATTTTTAAAATTTTATTAGATTAGAGTTAGTAAAAAAGAAGTGATAGGAAAAAAAAAAAGAAAAGAAAAAAAGAAAGTGAAGGAAAAGAGAGGTTTTTACTAAAAGAAGGAGAGGAGAACTAAATAATAGATACAAGTAATGCATATTGATTTACTATAAGTTGGGTTTTTGTTATCATTTTACTTATAACTAAAAGAAAAAAAAACAAGTATTGATATTTTTGTTTCTTAATATTATTTAATTATTAATACAAAGTGGATAAGGAAATGTACCATGTACACTTTAGAAAACAGATTCTAAGGTAAATAGATATTCCGTATTTAAATTTGTACCTTACTCTATAGAGGCTCTAGAAAATTATTAATTGAAACCTATTTTGTAACATTCATTTTCTATCTAAATCTACTTTATAGAGCAAGTTGCAGGATCTGAATAAATATCTTATACAGTTGGATTACTTGCTTACCTATATTTTTCATCAATTTCCGTTTTATAAATATACTATGTGTAATTAATGTTTGAAATTTTAGGAAACAAAACTATGTTATAATGATATTACAGTATAATACAAATGTTTAGATTATATTATCCGTTGATTTTGGAATTAATGAAACCGAAAAATTAAAAATGGAGAGGAAAATGCTTATAACATAAGTCAAAGCCAAATTAGGCTTGAATTTTAGACCAAACTCGTTGGTTCCAAAGCCCTGAACCGGTAGAATTAAGTTCCTCTTTTTTCGGTGTTAAACATTTTGAACCCATGCTAATTAACAAACTCGAATCGCAAAGATAGCTGAAAACCCAAAGAAACGAAAACTTAAGCATAGCTAAAGTCTGTAATTTTTTTCTTTTTTTTCTTTCTTTTTTTTTTTTTTTTTTTTTTGGTTTTTCCGACATCCAACATAGCATTTGCGCTTTTTTTTTGTCTCTCTCGCTAAATTTCCTCAACAAAACTCTAATCGCTCTCTTATGAATTTTAAGTGATTTTATGAACAATTTGAGTATTTTACAAATAAGGAATGGATTTATAAATTTTATTGATATTACAAGGTTTTATGATTTTTAGATATTTTATGAACATTTAGTAAAACTAAAAGTTGAATCATTTTATGAAATAATATGAAGTGCTGTTATAAGTTCGTAAATTTGTTTAAAAATTTCATAATAGATTTAACATTACGAACATTTATGTGAAGTCAGATTCGTTGAGTACATTTTTATATTTATAAAATTCAGTCATTCGATGAATCTATAGTGCAATTACTAACTTATGACCATTCACGTTCTTTTAACTAGATTATGTAATATAAACAAATCTGCTCCGGGCTTTCTTTCTCAATTTTCCTAATTTGCAAATTAATAATCATGATTATTTAAAATTTTTAAATGTCACGTGATATTATTATGACACCATCTTCTTTCTCGTATTTTTAAATATCATAATGAGATATTATGTTATAGCACCTTTTTATAAAGTTTTTATGTGACGTTGACCATTTGTATTCTAGGTTCATAAAAAATTAAATATGATAATTATATATAACTTCCTCTTAATTTTCCATAATAGTACAACTTCTCTTATTGTAGTTTTAATGCTATAGATGTAAAATATAAGTAAGCAATAGGTTATTTTAGGGAATATTTTAAACAGTAAAAGGAACATAGCGGTCATTGATAAAATGAATCAAGGTTTTTTAATACATATGAGATACCAAAAAGCCCTCAAAACACCTTAATATTGTAGAAGATATAGCTATAAAAATCCATTTATTTAATTAATTGATTTTCAAATTACAAAAAGCTTAGAACTATTTCAGTTCACGGAGTGGTTTCCTAAAAGAGAGGCATTTAATTTGAATGGAGCCGTGAACGAAGCTATGCGCGCGTGATCAACAACAGCTATTGCTACTGAAGAGCTGACTCCAATCCAACTTCTATGCAATATGTATGCGTACATAAATTCGTAACAACATTCACTCTTCAGTTTCAAATTCACTTCTTCTCCATATTGCAGCTGAAGTGCTCTCTCTCTTACTCATAGTTGTTTTCTTTGGTTTTTTTTTTTTTGGGGTCAAAAGTGGCTTATATTATAAACAGAAGTCATTTGTACATTGGCTAGTACACGGACAGCAAAAGACCATAACTAGTACGAGACCTGAACACCAACAAAGGCATTGATAGCAAGACAATTAACAGACACGACTGTAGGATTCCAGACCTAAAGGAAAACAACACATACATCCCAAAACGTACATTGCCATGAAAACAACAAAGCAAAAAATGAAAGAACAAACATTATCTTCAACCCGGATTGCTGAGGATGAGGATGTGCTCTCACAAAATTTTCCCAATTATCTTCTGCCAATAGAGGCTTCAAATAATCGGGAGGAACAGAAAACATTCAACCTTCAGCTTCCATACTAAGATGCGCCTTTCGTGCCAGGGCATCTACGATCCTATTCTGCTCCCGATAGACGGCACCAATCTTGCAGTAGTCAATAAATGACAGCCATTCCCTGCACGCATAAACAACGTGTAAGTACTGCATTACTTGGTAAGTTTTTTTCTTCCTGTAGTATTTGTATTGCAGCTTTTGAGTTTAAATTCAATTCCACATGTTTAAATCCCAAAAAAGAGTGCAATAATGTAGCCCCCAAAAAATATCCCACAATTCCGCTTGCAGAATGTTGGTTTTCTCCACTTTTTTATAAAATCCCCTGATCCAAAGTTCTTGCTCGTCCCTAATAAGACATCCAATGGTAGCATGCTATGTTTTATTAGTTGCTGAGGCATCCGTATTAACTTTCACCCATCCTTCTTTTGGAGGAATCCATTTGATGCTTGTCATGCTTATTGAGTAAATTTTTTGCTTCATTCTTGTTATCGTCCAATACTCGTATGCTTTGACCCTTATTTATTGTTGCAAGAACAAACAATTTGTTTGCGTTTGGTGGTCAAAGATGATCTTGCTCCTCTCATTCCATGTCAGCCAAATGGCAAAAGCAAAGGCGAATCCCTAGGTTGGTTTTGAATCTAGTTTCGAGGGGGCACATTGTATTCAAGTAATCACGAAATATATTTCGTTGCAAGAGTAATAGCATGTCAAACCCTAATTTTGAAGCGTCTAACACCAGATCGGATCTCCAGTACTTACGATTATGAGTGGTTTTAGCCATCAGCTCTCATTTCTCTTGCATTGAGTTCAATCTTTGAACCTTCCATTCTTTTTCTTTTCTTCTTTAAAGAAAGACGTCGATAAACGTATTTTGCCCTTTTTTCCTAAACGTGTGTTTGTGTGCGTCCAACTTTGAATCTCCATCCATTAACAACTATGAGTAGCTTTTGTGAGTTTTGTCACTCTTCTTTCGCTATAAATGTGAGTTCCCCCACTAGATGGAACAATCTATTGCAGAACAATGTAGTGAATCATATTCCCCGTTTTACAAGTTACATTCTGTTACTATTACTTAAGTTTCTGATCTTGGTGTGGGTCTTTCTATTGAATATGTCTCAATAAATTATGGAACTCAGCACTGTTTGATTAATGTGGTCTGTTGTTTCGTTACATCGTGATTCTTATTTAAGTGTCCAGAAAGTGGAGTACGATTTTAGTTGATGGGGCCTTAGTTGTAAATTTAATTCTTAGATGGTGGAAAACTGTGAAAATCGTCAACATTTTAAAGAAAAAATAATTTTTTAAGGTAAATTTTAAAGTTTCTGCATTTTCTTTAAAAGATTGATTGCATGGGTACCCATTAATATTTTTCTTATTCTTTCTTGTGCCAGCATTGGATATTCTTCCTTCTTTATTAACAAAGTTTCGTTTACCTCAAAAAACCGTTGGGATTAGCGAACCTGCAAAGATTTGGGTTGTTTTGGTGATTTAATCAACACCTCTAACCCTTTCATTTGATGGATTTTTCAATTTTGAGTTGGTTTTATTAATATTTTCCTTGTTACTTCTCTGCAAGGTTGGAGGATTAGGGGAGCAGCAAATAGTGGGCTGTTCCGGTGATTTTTCCAGGATCTTTAATCCTATAATTTGATGGATTTTCCAATTTTGAGTTGGTTCTATTAATATTAGCATCAGTCAAACTACACAAAAGGGTAAAGGATTCTGGTATGGTTGAGAATCAAATACTGATGGCCTGTATCTCTCTTTTTCCTCCAATTGTCTTGGTGTTTTGAATTAATAAATGTTACAAGGGCACTGGAATTGGTTCATATCATTCTATTGGGATGAAGAGAAACATATGTATCCTACAAGTCAGTTATTGATGGCATTTGTGAAATTCGATATGCTAATTTAAAGATTTTGTGGTTGATCAGCATGTTCAGATTCCTATTTTTTCCCCTAAGATGATGCAATTGAATGCTATTAAATTTACTACTTATTGCAATATTAGATTATAAAATCAGTTTGTTGGTGGATTATATCAGTGACTACAGTTAACAGATCCAACTATCTCCAATTTTGGATTGTATTCCTCTTTTTCAAAACCTGAAGAATCACTCACTCAGGAGTGAAGTACTTTGTTTGAGTTGTTTTCTTGTGTAGAATAATTTATGAGTAATACGTCAAATCATGTTAATGGTGAAATATCATAAGGATGCCGGTTATCACTGCTTTGTGTATGAGTTCTTCATTCCTGTTGGCTCATTCACTTAGACTATTGTGCTGGTCTAACGCTGTTCACATCATGTTTCTCCTCAATATTTGTATCAACTTCCAAAAATTTAGCTTGATAACCACCGCCTTTTTTTTAGATTATATCTCATTTCATAATTAATAACCGAATATATTTTAAGTTGATCGATTTATTATTCCTAGAACAAACACCCTATCAAACAAGCAGAATGGGTACTTACCTTGTTGTACAAGACTCTTTGACATCTTGCTCTTTGTTCTTCTAATATATCCTAAAATTTAATCAGTAACCTAATTAATTCAACAAATCATTTATAAAATATGTCTAATTTATTCTTGAAATTATCATAAGGTCAGGAAGATAAATAATAAGGAGTTAATTTTAATAATGTTTTACCAAATTAACAAAATTAGGTAAACCTACTAAAAATAGTGAACTGGGTGATATCCTAGTCAATTTAGTTGATCGATTTAGTTTCAACTTAGCTTTCAATTCAGCTGACCTATTATGGCCAACTAGAATATTTTCTAATTTTCTTTACACCTTGATATATAGTTTGAGCTTATTTAAGTTCTACTATTTAATTTATGATCCTACAAGATATATCTTGTCATTATATTTCCTAAATTCTAATTATTATCTAAAGCTTCAAATTAAAAAAAAAAAGTATATTACTATTCTATAAATAAAACTATTGTTTTTATCCAAGGATGTATCACGCCTTAAACCAAGGAGTTGTAATAACCTCGTTATATATACCAAACCAAACTAAACTAAAAGCTAGTCATCTTAACCGCTAATGTAGATATAGTTTACACAAGACGTTCACTACTCCACTATTCTAAATGTCTAATTCAGTATCTGATTGATAATAACCTGTATTGTAACTTTTCAAATAACTTCTAAAAATAACTATATGGCTTGAATATCCAAGAAAAATCAAGTTTTATGAATCATATAAAGAACAAAATCTCGAATTTAATAAAAAATTTCAAGAAATACATTGTTACTAAAAGATAAAGTGACTAATAAAATTTTATTAAAATCTATTGGTTTTCAGAATATGAAATAAATCTCATTAGCTGAAAACTAAGGGGTTGCTGGAGGAGACCTCATTAGTTTTTCTTAAAGGTTAGTACAATTGATGAACAAAGTAGAAATCTAACTGATTAGTCTTGAATCTTACTCCTTGAACCTCGTTCCTTGAACCTTTTTTTTTTTTTTAATCTTTTGGGGCATGGGGAAGTGATGGTAAATCTATTAGAAACTTGCAAAGCAATTGTAAGGGAATAAGAGACAACATACTCAATAAGAAGGATAAAGATAGTAGCACATATCTAACACCAAACAACTAAGGTTTTCAGGCAAGTTTTGTTAGATTCTATACATGTATAAGTAAATATTATCGCATAACGTTATTCATTTCAACATGAAATTAGAGAAATTGCGTCTACTCTAGTTCAGGTCGAGGAGTTTAACATCGTACACTCACAAATTGAAACCAAATCGAAGCTTGTGCAATGGAGATCATGCTTCAACCAAGACTACCTTCAAACCATGTTCTTCAACCTTACCGCGACCTTCTCTCTTATCACTTAGTTTGATTAAGAGTAGGGAAGAACCATTTTAGTTATCCTCATTAAAGCGTCCATGTTTGGTCCGAGAATCTTAGTTTTTTACCCTAGTGGACTATGATATATGTCCAATTAGAAGTTAGGTCAAGTTTAAGTTAATTTACTTCTTAGGGTGATCAAACAATTTCACACAATTCCATCAAGTAACATCATAAAGAAACTAATAAATAAAGTCTGGCATTCTTGATAGCAAAACAATATTCTAGCACATACGCTATACATGTATAAGCTGCTAACTTACAATCATGAGCAAGACACATATTAAAGCCTCCATGTACTCTTAAGTAATATTTCAAAATGTAGTAAAGCACTAATCTAACTTACTTAGACTTGTGACACTCAAGGGTCCTGATAGTTGGTCTCGTCCACTTCAATTTATTCCCTAAGTATTCAATGTATTTACTTTAGTTTTACTAAATATAAAGTGAATGAGTTCATTTAAATAATTTAAGTATGGTTGTGACTTATCTTTAACAAGTCATATAAGCTTTGTATTGAATTCAAATTTGCTACTAAAGTCTATGAACAAGGTTATAAAAAGCTTGCCTAATACCAAATTCTGGTCTTAGAACCTTTTGATCAAGTCTCTAAAATTATCTTAGTTATACTCCATACTACAATCAACTCTCTAAACAAGCCTCTAAAGTCATTTCCACTAAGAATTCTACGCCATTCAAGTCAACAAAGCCATTTCAATTACATTTCCTTTACTATATACTTCCAAAACAAGTTTATGATGGGATATAGTTAAGTCTTTTTTACTATACAACCTTCCAATCTAACCTCTAAATTAAAGGATCAAATCCTCTTCTTTATAAACCAACCCCCTAAAGATATCTCTGAAGTGATTTCGTCTAAGTCTTTCAAACTAGCTAACTCTCTAGTCAAATCTCTCAAATCAATACAATCATACTTCTTTTGTCAAATAACTTCCTAAAGGAGACTCTAACATATTAGAGTTAAAAACCTTTCATCCACTAACCTTCTGAGCATATTTCTAAAGTCATTATAACTACGCTTCTTATACCAAATAACATCTTAACTAAGATTATAATGGGCTTATAATCAAGATCCTTGCACTAGTTGACCACCTGGTCAAATATCTTAACCAAGAATTCAAGTCATTTTTTTACTAAATCAACCATCTGAAAAAACCTTACGAATAGATTTAGTTTACTAGTTTACGCAATGCAACTCACTTTGCCATCTTATTACCATTTACAATTATGATAAACCATGATCTTAGTATAAGTCCATCATGCCCATTATCTTCCTATCACCCAAGCTTCCAAATCCACATACCCTCACCTTAATATATATAAGCCATAGCCAATGGTCCAGGCATATCTCAAATCCCATTCGATCTAACCAACTCTAAATCACTCTTCTCAGTAATTTGTAATGCCAACAAGCTCTAGATCTGGTACAAATAGGTTCCTTTAGAATTTATCAAGCAAAAGTATCCTAAAAATAGAATTTTTGCCGAATGTAGAAGCTCATGTATTACCAAAAATCATGAAAAATATTTCTAACTAAAATCTTTTCATAGAATTCATACATGCAATATAAGGAAGTTATAGAAAGAAACTTGTTCTAAAACAACAATAATAGGTTTATTTAATAGAACTTTGAAAATTGCTTGGATTCACTTAGTTTCCCAAAGAAGTCTTATATACAATTAAAAATTCTACAATTTGATATTTTTCTCTAAAAGTATATGTAAAAATATATCAAAATAATTTTTTTTCATAATTTTTGAAGTTAAAATGATATTTTTATAAAATTAAGTAAAATTAGGTTAATTTTTTAAACTCACCAGAGCTTGGCAATCTGGCCAACATCACCCTCCACCACCATATCGGCAACCCTAGGCACTACCACATCTATTACCTAATGGTGGTGGTTCGCTTCCAAAAATGCCATAGACCTATGCGCTAAATTACTACTTAGTTCGCGTAATTCTGATTCTAACTTTTTCCAAAATCCTCCTTCTATGTTTTTCTCTTGTCTAGATTTTTCCTAATTTTTTTAAGGTCTCTTTATTGTACTAAAGAGAAATGGGTGATGATTCCAAATTTTTTAAGGTTTAAAATCAACCTCTCTCTCTTGATTCTAGCTTAAATATCCTTGATTTCCACTTAACAAGTGTCTTGATAAGAGATTCTGAAGTCCCCAACTGTCCATGAAGTTGTCCATGCCCAACATAAAGTAATTTTTATTATTTTTTTATTCTTAGAAAAAAAATTTATGACTTTTATTATGATTTTTAGTTAATTACACATATTTTGAGCATTTTTGGCATTTTCGAGTTTATGATTATACATAATAATTACACTCAAGGTATAGATACTATATTTATATATTATTTTATGTCATTTTATGATTATATAATACAAATAATTTATTTTTAAAGTTTAGTTAATTTTATTTTCCTAAATCGCACGTTTATTGTGTATAAACTATGATATAATATAGTTTATTGAAATTAGATATTATTCTCTATAATATTACCATTTTATTATATTTCCATAATTCAAACCCATGGCGTATCCTGGTTTAACTTTTAAGGCTTATACGTGAAATATCAACTAAATCAGGTTATTTTCATGTACATCCCAAGTTATTAGCTCAAAATAACTGCGTGGAACTACGAGGCTCACAGGAAGTAAATGGATTAGTTGTAATAGGGTATTTGATTCACCTAATTTGCTAAAGACCCTATAAGATAGTGTTAGATAAGGTTTCATATGTCATAGGACAGGAGATTCACTCCTCCTAAAGTATCTATACGCCACTCAACCATCCTTTGTCTCATCTTATTTGCTTGTGTTATTGATAGCAAGTCAGCTTTTTCCCATCTCGTCTTTTCAAGATTATTTCAAGCCCTTCTATTTTAAGAGTACCATTTGGCATTATCACTAATCCCTATATGATTGGGAGGTTTAACCTCTTAACTAGTTTCGGCCTACTATAGTCATCATCAGGAAAGCGCCATCAACTTCCAACCAATTTGCTCATGAGAAGCCAAACCTGCCTATAATATTTACTCCACAAATAACCGCCTACTGACGCCACTCACTTCTCATTAAGTTCGAAGTTAAACACCTTCACTTCCTTTCTAAAACACTGATCATAATATCCTCTCCTACCTAAATCTACAACACTCTTTTCGTAAGGCCAATCCTTTGCTACTACCCTTCCTTCTTAAGATCACTAACCTTATTTATTTATTACTTAACTCTATGCTAAGATCATCTTCGACAAGACTCATGACTTCTACAAGTATCTTCTCGCCCTTACCCTCTTCTCTTGTCCTCCAGGATTGCCTCATATTGAATGACCCAATGATAGGGTCTTCCCTTTAAAGTTCATTTCATTTTATCAAGATTCGGGTAAAGTCTTACAATGTAGCTTACAATAGAGTTACCCCCTTTGCCAATGATATTCTCCACCTAATGGTTGCTCCTTTTCTCAAGATTTATCTATATGAGTCCAATTATAGACAAGAATTACCATTTTCATTCACCACATTAGGTATTGTTTAGGTGGCTCATCGAATTGGAACTTTTACTCTCTAATACCACTTGTCGCGAAATGGGAGGTTCACTTGTATTGAAGTACTGTAGTGTTTAACCATCCTTTATCTCATATTATTAGCTTATGTTATTAATGGTGAACTAGCTTTTTCCCTTCTTGTCTTCCCAGGATTATTCTAAGTCTTTCTATCTTTAAGAGTGTCATCTAACATTATCATCAACCCCCATACGATTAGAAAGCTTAGCTTCTCAATTGGTTTCGGCCTACCATAGCCATCATTAGGAAAGTGGTATCAACTCCCAACTAACTTGCTATGGACGATTGAACTCAACTTGAGATAATGCCTACCCTACAAGCAAATCTCTTGTTGATGCTACTCACTTCACATTAAGCCCCAAATTAAACACCCTCAATTCCCTTCCAAAACACAGATCGTGATACGTCTATGATAGAGTTTCGACACAACTTTAAGTAGTGGTTGAAAACTTGATAAGTTCATGGGGTAGGTTTCAAGATTTTTAACTATTAGGAAACCTACTGCCTAATGAAAAATAACATATAATATTCTATTCTCCACAATACTATACATTAGCTAAGCAATTTAAAACTTTTAGCCTAATAAAAATATGTAAAAAAATCAAATATTAAATCCTAAACCTAACCATAGACACAACCAATCTAAACTTCACTACTTTCATGCTCACTTCCTCTCTTTTCTTCAACAATCACAAGCTGCACAATGCATACACTTGCCCTCAATACTTCCTTCCCTGATATCTTTGTTGATTGATACTTTGATCTAACCTCGTGACCATAACATAACTAAAGCCCAAAGTCTCTAAACTAGATATGGCATACCACTATAATGCTTAAGCATTACTAATGGAAAAGAAAAAAAGGGATTACATTTCAAGAGGTTAGTCTATGGAATACTCCTTTTTCAAAATCTTTTTATTTTTCATATCTAATCTTAAATTTTTGTCTATTTAATAATAAAAAAATAAAAGAAAATTACAACAAAGGAAATCAATATTTGGGGATAAGTTTAAATAGGAAATCAACTTTTAAAAAAATTCAAATAAGAAATTAACATTTCATAAAATGGTTTAAAGAAGGGATCAACGTTTCGAAAAGTTCAAATAAGATATCAATATTTCATAAATAATTTAAATAATTTTATAAATTAGCTATTATAAATCCCTTATTTGATCTACTTTATGAAACATTGATCTTTTATTTAAATTTTTCAAAATGTTAATCTATTATTTGAACTTACCCCCAAATATTTATCTACTCCGTTATAATTCTTCCTAAAAAAATGTACTATTAGAATATATTTAATATTTTGTCCATACTAGATTAAACATATCTTGATAAAATAGTCATTTGGCAATAAAATAATAATAAAATAAATGAGTCTATCAAGTCGAAAAGTGAGTACCCTATTTAGTAGTGAACCAGGTTTAGGTTAAAAACCCGATAAGGTTTTGGAATAAATCTGAGAGCCCTATTAGGGTAAACAGTGCGAGTTTTAAGTTCTATGTCCCATCCTAAACCCGTCTTGTTTACATCCTTGTTTCTATCAAGATTTTGTCATTTTATTCATTTTATCTAAAATTGAGAAACTTCTAAGCTAGCATTTATTGTTTTAGCTTTATATCAAGTTTCTTCTATTTTAATTCTACAATTTAAATTTTATCGTATTTCGTTTCAGTTTTTTAAGTAGAATTATAGTTTTCATGTCACTGATTTTAATTTTCTAGAGAATAGGTTTCAATTAGAATTTACTATTTGCAATTCAAATGCCTATATTATGATTATCAAAATCAATCAAGGTTTTAGATGTTGATATTTATTTTAGGTTTCCTAAGAATAAGTTTTATTATGAGCAAATTCCTTCTAAGTGTTGATAATGAATTGACATTAAAAAATTTAGAATTTAGAATATATTTGCCAGTGATGGCCTCAAAGTGGTTTTTCCCTCTTATTACTAAGACAATGGATTTTTATTGGAGTGAATTCTGAAGGAGACTCGATGATCAAGATGGAACTTATGTGGATCCCATCTTATGGTAGCTTCTGAATTTAATTTCCTTATTTATATCATGTAATTTCTCTTCATTAATATAGTTTCTTGAAATTATTTTTGTTTAATTTGAGCCATTTATTTATATAAATTTGATGTCCAGCGTAATTATAAATGTGTAATTTTTATATTTTGCTTTAGGAAAAGTTACGAAAACTAACTTGTGTTTCTAGAGCTTTTGCAATCAATTGATCTATATCTTTTTCTTTAACAAGCTTATGACCCGATGATAATTGTTTGTCAGGTGATAAATGTGGATTTATTTTCAATTCACAATAATTAACTTAATTAGATAATGTTACTAAGTATATTTAATTAATATAAAAATAGAAAAAATATGTAAAGTGAGAAACTGCAAGAATGAGAAAGATAAATCATTAAAATTTTTAGAGGGACTAGGCTAGCCCTCCAAGATAAAAAGGCATAAAACCAAAAAGTTGGTGGTTAATGACCTAACAATGATTAGCTAACTATTAGATGCCGGTTAATTGCTATATATTATTATAGGTGGATTGTATGATTTTTTTTTTAAAAAAAAGGGAAAAAAAAGAAGAAAGAAAGAAAACTTAATAAGAAAACTATAGAGTCATACTTCAAGCACCCTTAAAGATTTAACAATTTTTCTATTAAAATTTTACATTCTTTTATTTTCTATATTTTAATCAATTTCGCTATTACAATTAATAATATTATTTCATTAAATAAATTATTATGGCCATTAAAAAGCTAACTCGTATCCACCAACTAATAGTTATATACAATGATAAGCATAAGTCATGAGACTGCTGGGGAAAGAAGAAACACATTCATTTGTTAGAAAAGCACCAAAGTAATAGTCATATTTCAATACATGTATTTATTTATTTACTTATCTATTATAATAATAATTATTATTACTGATTTTGAAGTATTTTAGCTTTCATAATTGCTTCTTGTCTTTAGGTAGATATGCCCATGGATTCGATCAAATGAAGACTTGACCCGACCCAAATTTTGGGTTAGATTCACAGGTTCCGAAAGTCGAAGGGGAATTGCACAAGCAATTCTAATTATGAGCCAGACGACTGGCTTGGTTTCCTGTATCCAATAATTCTAGGCTATTCTTTTTGTATTTATTCCTTTTCGTTTGTCTTCGATCTACTGTTTTTGCATGCCCTAATCAACTACATATACTTACCCAACTAATAAATTAATATTTAATTATAGAAATTTATTTTACCTGGTTGAATATATCTGTGTAATTGATGACAACATCTGTAATAGGGCATTTAATATGACAAATATTTATCCAGCTCACCAAGTGCGACCAGGTGATAATTTCCTCCATAATTAAATAGCAAGATCAATAATTAAAATTGTTGATTTGAAAGCTTGGTGAATGCGTTATCAGCTCACCATAATCTTACGCCATATCGTTTTCAGAAACATTTGGAAGGCTACATCCACAAGTGAAGGGACAAAAACCCAAATGGTAAGCTAAACTGATTTGGATGAGTGACCGTATCAAGAAAAAAAAAAAAAAAAAAAAAAGGTAAAAATTTAAACGCTAAACCGCTTCCTTTGACTTATGATTCATCATGAAGATATAAAACCTTGACCATAAGAATACTCCTCTGGTTGCTACGTTGCCCATGGTCACTCTAATTTCCAGATTTATTGGCGAATGACTACAGAGCATCATAAAACAGTCGATGACTCAAATCGTTTTTCAAGTGCTGCTTCACCTTTTTCATTATTCCTACGTTATCTCAATTCTTGCAATAGCTTATTCAAATCATCAAAAGATGACCCACCTTCTTGTACAGCCCTTTTTGCCAAACCTGCATATCCCTTTGCTCTTCTTCTCATTTCCTCTGCTTCCCCACCCACCATGATCCTCTTTACTGCCTTCCCCACGAGTTCTCTATCGATGAAATCACCATGTGTTCTCACCCATCTCTTGACACCAACAGCTATTCCAGTCCTGAGTACTTGAGTCACAAGCTTCTCATTGTAAAATTGTTCGGCAGAAACAGGCCATGTGACCATAGGCACCCCTGAGGACACGGCCTCCAGAGTCGAATTCCACCCGCAGTGGCTCACGAACCCTCCTATCGCTTCGTGCTCTAGAATCAAAACTTGGGGTGCCCAACCTCTTAAAATAAGGCCTTTACCTTCCATTCTCTTCTCAAATCCTTCAGGCAACCACTCTTCTTTGCCTTCCTCCACATTCGGGTCTCTCTTCACTGCCCAAATGAATTGCTCCCCTGAAGCCTCAAGTCCCCTGGCTATCTCATGAAGCTGAGCACCATTGAAATTGGCTATACTCCCAAAGCATATATAGATAACTGAATTGGCCTCCTTTGTGTCAAGCCAATTCAAACAATAGTGATGGTCAACCGGCGACGCAGTGCTGCTGATATTGCTACTAATTCCTCTTTGTGCTTTTTCTTGGATGCTCTCATTGCATAAAGAAACCGGTCCTATATGCCAGGATTTCTTCCCTAGGACATTCTTGTAATGATCTGCATAATCGGGTTCGAGCTCGTAGAAGCTATTGACAACCACTCCATAACTTCTGGTTTCTGATTCTTTCACTTTTCTAAGAAATTGAGCAAAATCACTTTCATCCTTGACGAAATCCGGTACTTGCATAGCGGCAATGGTTATGCCACCAGGAAAGTTGGGAATGATAAAGGGCGCCGAATCAGAGGACACATTCTTGTACGGCTTATAACGTCTCACCGAATCTGAAGCACTAAGTGAGAAAAAACTTGTCCCATGAAAGACAAGTCTAGGAATTCCACACCTGGCTGCAACCTCAGGTGTCCAATGAAGAAACATATCAGAAACAAGACAATCAGGGTTTTTCTTTCTGATTAACCTTTCAAGAGGCTCATCAAGCATCTTGACAGCTTTTAGGAACGTCATTCTCATGTCTAGAGAAGTTGTAAACTGCAAATTTTGACAACTTTGGGGCAAACCAACTTCTTCTAAAGGCAGCTTCATGGTGGTGACACTGATATCATAGCCCGATTTTTGGGTCATCTCTATGGATTTGGAAATTGAAGGTTCATAGTAAGGTGTAGTGATTATGGTGGACTTGCACCCTTTCATGGCGAATAGTTTTGCCATGTCCACAGTTGGTATCATATGTCCTGGAGCCAGGAAAGGGAAGAAGAAGACATGTAGTGGTTGTGTTTCACTTCCCATGTTCTGTGTTCTTTGTCAGTGAAGGATATGGGGAAGATGGGAGCCTGTTTTGTTGCCGATGACGTAGGAACACCATAATATATAAAGGGAAAATGTAGATGAACTAAACAGTGGGAAGAAAAAACGTACGTGTGGGGCATTTCATCGGAATGCCACTTGAAAGACATGCAAGCCAGGGGCAAAGGAGAAAGGATTTACTTGATATCAGTATACACGTGGTCGTAGATAATTATTTAAAAATTTATTATAAATATACCTATATATACTATATATATATACATTCCTTGTGTATTATCTTTGTTTCTTTTATTGAATTTGCTAATAAAAGTATTGATGTATGAGTAAAGGATAGTAGTATTTTTATTATAATTATACTTTTAAATAAATGTATAAAAAGTCTATTTTATATTGAATTACATATATCGTATATGCACGACACTCACTCAAAAGATATTAAAGATAAATTCTAGAATTATCTATAATGGAACAATCCGGGAAATATCTACCATGAGACCAAGTTTGAGCCTCAAAAGTGTCATTACAATTGGTGAACAACTTGTTTACTTATTTTATTTTATGTTGAGATTTTTTTCATGATCCTGAAAGTGCTCCTGATGTGATTGACCCAAATTTTTTATCTATTAAATTAAAATCATCTAATCAGCTGTTTTTCCAACCGTTCGAATTTAATAGATGTAAATTAAAGAACCATCATCCCTTCCGTCAACCGTGAATTTGGCGACGTACAGCATCAATTGTCATCCCTTACGTCAAAGATAGCTATTGCTGAAACGATCGAATCCACGTGGCATACTCTGGAGCAACAAACAGCGAATCCCACATATATATTAATTAACGGAACTTACGAGGTAGGGAACTCTATGCAATCTGTCGCAAATCACCAGGACAAACAACCGGCTATATCTGTAAAATATATTACAAGAAAATCAGATAATATAATCGTTTTATATTGTGTTTAGATTGTATAATATTATGTGTAATATGTTTAGTGTATACATGTAGACATACATATATATCATATATATGGCACAAATTCTTAAATTTAGTCTAATACCTTAATTAAAGTAATATTTGGTCGTCCATGTGAGAATTGGATGTCTTAGTGTAAAGAGCATAGAATTGTACAATTCTATTGTATAACTTTTAATATGCATAGAACTTGATATAAATTTTTATAGTTGAAAAATTAAAAAATAAAAAACTTATTGAAAAAAAGTTTTATATTATGATTTAGGAATTTGATGTGAGATTTTTTGTTGGATTTTTAAAATTCATTTATATTTTTTATTATTCAAAATAAATTTTTGTACCATTAAATATATTTACATATTTTTTACTGTATAACGAATACTATTTAGATCTCTATTGTTCAGTACTACAATCAATTATGCAAAAATTAAACAAGATCCTTTCTACCGTTTAATATTGCAACCATTCAGATAGAAGATAAAAGGTTTCATTCACTTTAGTGTTATAAAATTATATCAACCAAATAATACCTTTTTTTTAATAATTTTGGTTGATATATAAATTAAATAATAGATTAAAATATTTATTTAATATTTTATTATGAAAATATGATAATCAAGCGATAATATCGATATATTATTTTCGTCGATGGAAATATGAATCCGTTTCATTTCCATTTACTTAACTGTAAGTCCGAATGTATTTATCTAAAATGGCAAACGAACAAGCATGGCGTGCGCGTGGAACATTTTAATTGGTTGACAATATAAGCGGTCGAAAGGGAAAAATGATGCCACAACATCTTTCTCCAACAAGACTCGGATAGTCAGGATGTGCAGAGATGGCCCAAGTGGAGAAGTCACAACCAAATCTGCTTATGATAATTTATGTAAAGAAGGTAAAGGTATGCAAGGGAATGAGAATTGGGACTAGATTCGAAAGCTACCAATAGTTCCAAGAATCCATACACTTATTTAGTGCTAATCGTTTCTAAATAGGGTTTACCAAGTCTTAAAATTTAAAATTTTATATTATATCCTTAATTCAATTCAATAAGTGAGTGTACTTATCATTTGTTAGCATAGATGAGTATAGGGTTATTTCTATTAGGAACGAATATAGGTATCAGTACTAATTAATCTTTCTATTATCTAACAATTCAATTTAATAAGTGATTAATGACTAAAATTCTAAATTATTAGCTAAATTACACTAATTCACACACTAATTTCAGCTAACACAATGGTTACAATAATAACGACTAACATAATACTTAACATGTAAACTTGCTTCACCATATACCATGTTATTACCCTTAATTTAATCTTAATAATTGTTATCTGTGGGGATTTATTTATTTTAAGTATCTTCTCAGAACTACGTACTCCTAACAATAATTATGTCTATTAGAATCTCTTATGTATTAACAGCCATTAGAATCGCATTAACATCATGATAACTTATCAATTTCCCTAAGGATGCAGTAACTTTTCTAATAATATCTCTACTATCAAAACTAAATTATTCTAATGAATTAGATCTATTCAATATAGTTGTCTCTCAACATATTCTATCAAAATCTATCCTAAGTTAATGTCGTACACTACATAAAACTTAGATTAATTAAGTTCAATTCATCAGAATTAACAATTTTCAAGAGCCTACTAATCCATGCACTTGATCATACTAAATTGATATAGTAAGTCCCAAATTACTATTCATGCATGGTAAAATAGTAACATAAATTAACAAAACTCATAAGTAATAAGAAATAAAGCATGGAATTAGTAGAAAAGTAAAAAACCCTTTTTGATTTCACTGTAGAAGTCTCACAAATACATAAATAATGAATTCTTGTTAGCTTTCTCAAGTAATTTTAAGAAAAGCAAGGTTTACAAGTAGAAAATTATGCTAAGTATGTAAAGACACAATTGATACACTATAGGTTTATAGATGTGTTGTGGTTTAGAATTAGAGAAAGAGGTCTTCAGGTTCTAACACAAAGAATCTCATGTTCTCTCTTCTAATGATGTCCATTGTCATATGATGTGATATGATATTTGATGATGTCCCTTATCTGCAAATTGTAGCGTATTTGTATTCTTCTCATCAAAAGGCCCAAAATTTATCATTTCAAGATACCCCCTAGTGTTAAGACTCATGACACATATTGGTTCATGCAAAACAATTTAAAAAGAATCATCAAATGAGATAGTGAAGTTTAACTATGATGGTACGATGTTGTCTAATCCTAATGAAAATTGAATACAAAAAGCTATAATTGAAGCAAATGAATGGTGGACAAACAAAAAGAGGGAAAAACTTAAGGGGAGCCTGACTGCAGTAGAAACAAAATGGACTCCCCCCAACAAATGAGATAATGGAGTTTAACTATGATGGTACGATGTCATCTAATGGAAGACCAAGAATTGGAGGTATTTTTAGAGATAATGAAGGACATGTTCTATGTGGTTTTGCAAAGAAAATTGTTGCCTCATCTCTCTTAGAATTTGAGCTTTAGGCCATATTTGAATCCTTGAAAATGGCAAAGAACATAAGCATCAAGAAGTAGATGGTTGAATTTGATGCCACCCTTGACATGGATTTACTTTCTAAAGTACATCAACTAAATGATTATAGCGCACATGTTCTTCATTTATGCAATGAGGCTATTGCCAAGTTTGATCTTATCCTTTTTTGCAAGGCCTCCTGTGAAGAAACAAAGCAGCAAATCTCTTAGTCAAATCAAGTTTAGGCTTAGATGAAAACTTAATCATTTAGAAAGAGTCCCATGGTTTTATTTTTAATATTATCATGAGAGACTTTAGTATGGATGTTAATGTATGTAATAAATTTATATTAGGTGATAATCCTAGCTAGAACTTATTTGTCTGTTTGCTTCTTGTTTATTTATTAAAGTTTGGTCTTTTGCTATGAAAAAAAGAATTAAGTACTAACAAAATTTTCGATACATTTTTCAAATACTACTCCATTAATTTCCATCAACTTGCCTTTCATAAACACTATTACATGTAATTAATGTTTGGAAGAATTAATATCATAAGATAGTTAGAGAGCTTTGATCATTTTATCTATTGATTTTTAATTTAATGGAAAATTTAAAAATTAAAATTAAGAAGGACATGCTCATGGATTTTGATCCTCTCAATTTACCTTCCTGTAATTCCCTTTAATTTATTCCCTTAAAATGTTGCTACATGTAATTAACGATTAAAATTACAATGAAAATGACGATGTTATGATAAAATCGTGGAGTATTCTAAAAATTTAGAAAATCTTAACCGTTGATATGTGAAATCAAGAGAAATTGAGAGGAGGTAAACTATGATGAGGTAAATTGAGAGGATTCGAATCCCATGCTTATAATGAGTCATACCTAGATTTAACTCAAATTTTAACTAAGATTTAACTCGAATTTCATGCCAAACTCATTTATTCCTAGTGCTAGTGAAGGGAGAACTAACACTAGCAGACTTACTTTTGAAGTATCTCTACTTGGTTAGGTAAGGGTAAGCTCGGTTCGATTTAATCTTCCTAATCGAACCAAACCAATCCATAAATTTTTCAAACCTAAGAAAACTGTTTAGTCTAATTCAATTCAAAGTTCAAATCTTTTCTTATTAAAAAATTAAAATTCAATCAATGACCACCATTAACTGACCTCATTGAAACCGCATGTGATAGACTTATGTCATTGTTCAGTGTTATAATAATCAACTAAGAAACATGCTATGATGGATTAAAGGAATTTTCTCCTAGCACTTCCTGCAATAAAATTAAAAGATGTCCTAAGCAAATTTATGATGTTTCACAATGTATTGGCTTATCTAATACATTTTTTGGAAACATCAATATAAAATGTTAATGACCATAGTCTATTTACCTAAAAAAAAAAATTGTAGTTCATGACAAGATGCTGATCCTCACACATGCTATTTAAGATGATCATAGTATAACGCCCCAGGACCTTAGTGGGTACTACAACTTGCTTCGAATTCCTAATTTTCTAATGATACATTAAAACTCTAAAACATTACTATATTCTCCAAAATCATTTGTACACTTATCTTTAGTATTATAACATCTCTAAATTTCATACAATCTAAATGACTCATAGGCAAGCCATTCCAACCAAAATTACACATCATAAGATTCGTAACTCTACAACAACAAAACTTGTTAACAATTCCACTCAACACCAATTCCATAGTTTAACAGCCTCCTTAGCACATTATAGAACTACTCACCTCTCTTTCCTCACTTAATGTTAACAGTACCCAAGCTTGCCACTAACAGCAAACTTATCAAATCAACCTAAAGTTGTAAAAATAAAAAGAATGATTCGAAGGCCAATATGTAATGCACAAGCATACATAGACATTAGACCAAGTCATATACATGCATATAAAGCAAACTATATAAAGTATAAAAGCAAACTATATAAAGTATAAAAGCAAACAGTTAATTAATTATCTTGATTTTAGCCTACCAATCAATAAAGAGGTGCTCATGACCCCATAACAGCATCATCTTTATCTACACACATGGGTGAACGTAGTATATAAGTCTTTCTTTCGATCCTTTACTCTTAGAGTCAAGAGTCTAAAGTCCAAGAAATGTCCATTAGAGAATCCTCACATATGATCAGCAATTACCCCATAGGGATTTGCCACTGCAGGCCTCTAAGACAAGTGAGTCAAACACAACTGGTAATCATTCAATTATGTTGAATTTAAATTAGCCCAATTAGATCATTTATGTTCCTACCAAGCACATTTGACAAACAAGTACAACATACATGGAAAGTAGAAACAAAACCAATTTCAAAGCCCATATCCAAACTCAAAGTCAAAACTGTACTCATCTAGGAACCCCAATCAAGAACTTGACAATTAGAATAATAAGCCTTCTTTAATCCATTGTCAATCCAATTCAATATAAAACTTCTAATTTAAAACTCCTAACTTGACTTTGGTTACAACACCCCAAACCTAACCTCAACTCCTATGGTTACTAAAACTAAGGTTGCAGGTAAAGTTCAAAACTTGAATTAAGAATAAGCTAGAGAAAACATTTGGAAGAAGAATTGGAAGCTTAAAGTAGTAAAGGAAATTTAGCAATATAGCTTGAAAGATACTAATTATTGTATTGGCTTTAGCAAAATAAGGTCAAGTTCATTAAGAATGGTTAAAATGACATTTAAAAAGTATTTAAAGTTAGTTAAAATGCTAAATGAAGCTTAAGAAACTCAAAAATTCCAGGTGAAGATTAAAACTTTTATAAAGGAAAGTTAGGTAGAACTCCATATTAAGGTTAGAAAAGGTTTGATTACGATTGGTTAGGAAAAACAATAAGAAAATAATTCACTTGAAGTTTACAAATCGACATGGTCAATGACATGACCATGTCACTTTGGTCAAGTCAAATTTTGATCATTTTTCCCTCTTACCAAACATAGCCAGTGACATAACTATGTCATTAGACGTACTGCTTTCTAGTTAGTTCACAAATTTCTCTCTACTAGACATGGTTTGCTACATGACTATGTCCTTAGCCATGTCCCCTCATTAACAAAGCTAGGTTTTTTCTTTTTTTCCTTCCTTCAAAAAAACATTCCAATCAACTCTTTTGTTTCCGTTCTTCAGCCCTAACCATAAATATATTTCAAACCTTCAATTACCCATCACCTAAACTCCTAATTAATCCATTAAAACCACAAATTTCAACTCAAACACTCACTTAATCATCAAACCCACTAACAACTTCAAGAAAACCAACTCTAAGCTAAAGAACAAAGAGAAAAGTGAAGAATACTTACTTGAATTAGATGAAGACGTATTGGAAAACCAAATGCAAGATGAACTTGAATGTTTAAACTAAAATTCCAAACGTATAAATAGAAGTTCATAATACTTTCCCCAATGGTGATTTGTTTGAAGAAGTGTATATGCATATATCAACAGGTATGGATATTAAGGGGGAAAGTGGTGATAATCATAGATTGGTTTGCAAACTTAACAAGTCATTGTATGATTTGAAGCAAGCTTCAAGACAATGAAATGCTAAGCTAACAAGTTACCTTTTGAAAACTAGTTTTAAACAGTCTTATAATGATTATGCTCTTTTTACAAAAGTATGTGGTGATGATTCTTTTGCAATTCTTATATGTGTTAATGAACTTGCTATTGTTACCAAGTGGCTTAAGGTTATTGAAGAGTTTAAATGTTTCTTACTCCATTTAATCTAAGGGAGTAATGAAATACTTCATTAGATTGGAGTTAACTAGATCAAAAGGATTGGTTTTGAATCAAAGCAAGTTTGCTTTAGACTTATTAGTTGAAAAAGGTTTTCTTAGAGCTAAACCTTCACTAAAGCCCATTTGTTAAGCATAAAATTTTTTAACAAAGATTAGAACAATTCTGTTGCTGTTTCTTTATGGATAAATTATAGGAATGCTACTGTACTTATCAATAACTCGACTAGATATTACTTGATTCAATACATGTTCTTAGTCAATTCATGGACAATCCTAAATAAACACATCAGTTTGCTCTAGAATGAGTTTTAAGATATATAAGGCAAGTCCCAAGCCAAAGCTTATTCTTTTCTTGTAAATAAGATTTAGTTCTAAAGGCTTTTGATTGGGGTAGTTGCTACAATACAAGAAGATCAACAACTGGGTTTTGTATTTTATTAAAGATTTGCTTATGTGTTATATTCCTAAAAAACAAATTACTATGTCTTGAAGATCAGCTATGATACGCCACAAACGTAAGAAGTGGGCTATATGTGCAATTATAATGCGAGAATAAGGGAATAGGTCAAAACCAAGCTATGGCTCAAAGCTAAATGAAAGTCAAAGTAGGCAAACCCATGCATTAGCCTTGGATATGATACACTAAAGCCATATGTGGACCTAATAACCAGATTGATATAATTCACAATCCTAGAACAGGCATTCACTAGTACTTCTTGCTCAAAGGGGTTGATAAGAATTATGGGCAATTAGACTTACACATAAGGCAAGTACAATAACAAAAACAAGTATATTCAATGGTAAGAAGAATATGATGCTTTAGGTTGTAAATGTAAAGGGAATTTATACCCAGTCCCTTTAAGGCTACATTATAAAAATACATTTGTTAAAAAGGGCAATATACTAAGGGGAAAAATACTGTGTGTTAAGTTGCATAAAGGAGGGCAAAATGGGTTACAAATGAAAAGAATATTCTCTAACAATAGTACAAGGTAAGGAAATTTAAGAGTCAAGTGTTACAAAGTGCTTAAGCATAATCTAACAATGAATAACAGTTTCTATATGGCTAGAAGGAAAGTAGGGAGCTACTTAGGTAGCTCAAATTCTTGTCAAAACAACTTGGAAATAGGTCAATGAGCTACTGGTCGGATTAGTCAAGCTATTTAATGGGTCAAGATGGTTCGGAGCTTCAATCCATTGTAAAGTGAAGGGCTAGCTAGATCTCGAGAAGTAGAACATATTGGGTTTGTGTAGTAAAGGCAACTCCTTAACGGTAGGTCAAAGGGTAACGATCCTTCATGCTACATTCTCAAGGCGTCTGGTTTGAGTGTGGGAAATGGGCCCCAAGATCTAATTCTTATCAAGCTAAGTTTGAATATAAAGCTTTGGCATATAAAACATGTGAAACCATATGGCTACCGTTATTACTCTAAAGGTTTAAGGTTACTTGTTCTACTATAATGCAATTGTTATTTGATAATTAGCATGTACTCCACATAACTCAAAATCCAATCTTTGATGAAAGAGCAAACATCTTGAAATGGATTCATGTATTATTTGAGACAAAGTTGTTGTAAGAGTGATTTTACCTATACATGTACATAACAAATTACAAATGGCAGACATGTTTACAAAGGGTCTTTCAATAAAACAATTCAAGTTACTTTTAAGCAAGTTAGGAGTATTAAATATATACTCTCCATCTTGAGTGGGATCGTTAGAATAAAAGTATATTTTATTTAACACATGTTGAATGCTTGTATACATCTACATAAATTGTATATAAATATCTGTAGTTAGTTGTTAGAGCTAAGCTTGACTTCTAATTCTCTAAAAACATATTTAGTTATGGAAGTTAAGTAATCTTTTTTCTCTCGTCAGATCTTTTCTTTCTCATTTGTATTCTTTATATCTAAAGCTTCATCTTTTCTTTCATTTTCTTTCTTTTACAAATTCTTCATTTTTGTTAAAAAAAAAATCAAATTGCAATGCCCCAGTCTCCTTTTTCCTTTAATGATCCTTGCATTTTAATCTATTACCACTATAAGGGCAATAAAAAAAATATGCAGTTGTTCCTTCTTTCAAAACCTACAGAAAATTTTCCTCAATAAAACATATAAAAGCCAACATTGTACCTATAAGTTTAAATTTTTAGACTATTTAGTTATGATCTTTATTTCTATATCTTATATATATATATTTGGGTGTAAGGGGTAAGGTGATGTTGGTGTAAGGTGGTTTATCTCTATATCTATTACGTCTCAACCCCCAGTAAATGAAGTACTTGGTTAGAGTCATTTTCTTGTGTTGAATTATCCATGGTTAATAGAGGAATATCTTATCTTGTCTAGTTGGATGAGGGCATTTTATGGCTTACAAAGATTATAGGGGGTACAGATGTTGTTAGTTGCTTGTTTAAGCTTGTGCCTATATTGTTTCTCCTCAATGCTTTAAAACGAAATGTACTACAATTTTAAGCTTGAAGCTGCCAAAGCAATTGCAACATAATTTATCTTAAGCACAACTGGAGATGGATCAAAATTTTAGTGAATATAGAGAATAAAAACAGGAAGGGTCCATTGCGAAAATGAGACTATGTTGTGAAGCTCTGCTTATACAAATCACATATTAAAACTTGTACGTTAGAAATTATAAACAAACTAGAAAGGAAGAGGATAGCAAATCCACATTGAAACAAAGGTATAAACTTAAAGCTATCAATGATTTATGGGATTATTGTTAGGATGGTCTGCTTATGTGTACAATGAAGTGTTTCTACCAATTGTTAAACTAGGCACAATGGAAATATTACTTTGCAACTCAAGATATGACTTATTGTTATCATTATATTATATGGATTACTCTATTCAAAAGTTCCATGATTTACTATTTAGCACTCTTCCTTTTCAGTTTTAAGGAATTTTCACATTTTTCTTTTATGCAATTTGTATTTATGATTTTTCTAAACAAAGTCCTTACATTAATCATGTTGTCTTTTCAAGTTATCATTTGAGTCCTTTCTTAAATAGAGTTTTCTCTTAAAATGCTTTTCAAAGATTATATTTCTTTCTTTTTGTTTCCCTTTAGTTTCAACTAAGTGGTTATTTTTTTTTTTCTTGTACTTTTCTTATTAATGCTTTGAGCCATATATTGTAAGAACTTTTTTTTTTTCTTTTTTCTTTCTCCAAATCTAGTTTTGGATACCTAGATGAACTAGAGCTGGCTTGAACTTCACTTACATCAGAGCTCAAACTCCATTAAGCTTAGAATTTTGAGATCATTGTGATTGAGAGTAACATTGAATGAATTTGAACTCAACTTAATTAAGCTTATTTAGACTCAATTTAAGTAAAAAGTATTTTTCTTCTGATTAAAATAATATTATATTCAAATTCATGTAACATTTTGCTTAACTCAAGCTTGACTAAGTATAACACCCAGCATAAAAAATAAAGATCGTTGTGAATGGTTGTGGGATTAGAAGAATGAAGAGAGTCGCATTAAGGATTCTCCAATCGCTAAGGTAATACAATTCTACCTTTACAAATCTTTACCTGTCATGAAATTTCTTAGATTAAAGATCATTGTGAGGATGTTTTGATATAATTTAGGTTGAAAAGGTAAGGATTTAAATGTTTTTGATTTAAGGTTAAGATTAGATTTTAGATCTAAGGCGTGTAGTTGTGTTTTGGTGAAAAAGGAGGAGAAAATTCAAAGTAACATGATCACAGTTAAAGATCACATGCATGGTCTAACCGTAATCCTCTTTAGAGAGTTCAGTGAGAAGTTTTCAAAGGAAAATTTGGGTCGAAAGGATCACAAATCACGACTAAAACTTACGATCATGATGTAGAGTGTAGTCTTTCCTTGGTAAAGTACAGCTAAGTCTACAACTATAATCTAAGAGATAGACTTATTGCTTCATCTTTTATAAAAGATCAAGAGCATAATTCCTAACCATGATTCATATAGATACTTCTTTCCATCTTTCTAATCTAATTTTAGCTGTATTCGATTTAGGATTCTCACCTATAACCCTTAGAAAGTCTATAGGAAGTTGTAGTATTACTGAAGTGAGTTCAATTATCATTTATTTACATATTATCTTTCTAAGATAGAGTAAATCAAGCTCTTTTAGTGATTTCAGCTACGTGACACTTGAGTGTTGCTTATGACTGTTAGGCTAGATCTTTTATTTGTATATATGCTCAAAATGACTAATTGAATATCCGACTTAAGTTATCTTGGCTTGTTGCCTTTGTATAGCTTAACCTAGGGGCTTAGAGTGGTAGATCCTTAAGGGTAACACTGATGATCCATATGATGCAATGTCTCTAGTGAAGTCTCACATAAAATTCATTTAGGGTAAATCTAAGTGGAAGTAGATAGGGCTCGAAGTGGCACGCCCAACCGTAAGATTGTAAAGGGGTCCAAAGAAGTATACCTAACCACTAAAATGATGAATCAGACTGTATAATAACTTAGGTTATGAGAACCTTCATTGTATGATGCGTAATTGGCTAATATAAAGATAAACAGATTATTATGTGTGATATTTGCTTGCATTTAATGCATTTGATTATCTATGACTGCTCATACACTTATGTGTTATGTACTATGTTTCGGCTCACCCTTCTTTTTTCCTATAGTTACATGTCAGGATGATAGTTTTAGAGATACCATTAGTCATGATTATCAGGCTAACTATGAGAGTTGTTTTGGCTATAATGATTGGGGAGAGAGCTATTATTAGGAGGATCCTTATGTAGAGAATTAGTACTATGGTGACTATTATTAGTATTAGGAATAGAGACTCATTTCTATTTGAATAATTGTTTTTATTGAGACGATGTGTTATGTATCACTCTATTACATTATGAAGTATTTTGAGTATTGCTGAATTTATTACCTTTTATGAAGAGTATTTATGGAGACATTATGCACTTGTTTATGGAGTTAATAATTAATAAAATTAGCGACTATTATTTAATTGTGATTTGGAGAATTTAGTCTTAAAATTATGACCTGACGTGTAAATAAAGGACTAGGGATACATGAGATCTGTGTTGTCCTGATTTTGAGCACTTGAGCTAGTAGAGCTAAATATTATAGGGATAGGACTCAACTTGCTCGAGCTTAATATTGTCTCAACTAATGTTTGATTCAAACTCAAGAAAATATCAAATCCATCATGAATTTAGTTGAGCTATTTTTCATTTTTTTTTTAATTGAGGAATTTTCGGATGTGTTTATCTCAACATTCTTTTATATGTTGAATCTATTCATTTTCTTGTAAGTAACCATTAATAAAGCTTTGAGCTATAAATTCTTTTAATCCTTTTTATTTTCGAAGTCAAAGTTTCAGTTTCCTCGTGAACTCTTCAATTTTTGTTGAGAAATTTTTTGATTTATTTCTCTCAACATGCATATTTTTTCCCTTGTTACTTTTTTATACTCCAAAATCTCAATAATAATTTCTTGACATGCTTGAGCCATTCGTTACTTTAGATAATTACAGCTGTGACCTCTTCACTTCAAGAAAAGATTTACTATATATGATATGTAACATATCTGTCCTTCTATTTTATAACTGTCAATGGAACTTTAACACATATTTTTTATGATTTAAAAGTATATTTATGTATTAGAATCTTATTAAAAGTTACAAATCATACAGATAGATTCATGTTTAATGAATCTTTTCTCATTGAGTTTGGTTCTTGACATGAATGCTGATGAGACTTTCCATCATTTTTTATCCTGGAATTCTAATGATTATTCACTTTATCGGACTTTTGATATTAGTAAAAGGATCATTTTTCTTGTAACAATCGTGCAAATTTCTTTTCCTATTAAATATTCCCTGTTTTCTAAAGCCATTTACAATAATTTTTACATTTGGAGAGCGCTCTCGAAATTATAGTTCTTTGACATGAACGCACAAAATTCGTACTTTCGCATCAATCATTTGCTTTCCGAAGGTTTGCGGCCCTGTTTCATGTTGATCCCTTTATGGCATATTTCTTCAACAACATTTACAACAAACAACTTGGTTTTTACTTTAGCAATTGGAGTCAGCTGCATAGTTTCTTTATCTATTGCCTACAACCTGACTAGGATTTTCAAAATGCTAGAATTTCTGTGCTGTTTTGCGCCTATGTTTTGCTAAAACATGATTGCTATATCTAAAACAATTTTTCTGGTATCATTTTATGGTGGTAATTTCCATTTGCTAGACTTGCCGTGTGGATGGGTGGAAATCAGCAAAAACCTATGGAAATCCACTGAAATGATTATAAATTATATGTTTGCCTATTCTAATGAGTGACGAAAATGCATGAAAATGAGTGAAATTGTTTATATTATGGAGTCATTTGTTTCTTCTTGAATTTGAAGAGAAATCAAAGGTAATGGTTGAAAATTTTAAGAAGTTACAAAAAATACCGCCCCAACAGGGAGGGAAATAAAACCCCATTATATGATTTCAACATAATGCAGAGCAATCATGACTTTGTTTCTCTTCTTGTCATTTTCTTTTACATGGCATATATAGGAATGAAGATCCGGAAAGAAATTAGCCTGATTTAGTCATAGCCTTCTCTGCTAAGGTTAAATGCGTGTTTGGATTGATAAACCCTCAGCAAATCCAATTTAGAGTAAAGAAGTTTGAAGTTTTCCTCATTCTGAGTCACCTAGCTGAGGCACTGGTGTAATCAAACAACAATCTCTTGTGTTCCTCCATTTTAATGTGCATCGGTTCTCCTCGTAAGAGACAACCATTGGCATGTCACAGCACCGAGATGCTGTACAAAACTTGCACCCCTATTCGCGAAGTTTTTGAATTTCTCTGTTACAACTCCAGTGACTCTTCCTTCTACCCTTCATGCTTATTTTGACAGCTTTCCCTAATTTGCTTCAAATCCTTGGCATTATTTCCGAGGAGATGCACATCGGATGAGCTGCATATGTCGCATTAAAAACATGTGATTTATATGAAGAGGTTTTCATAACATAGGCTTCTAGAGTTTGAGCTTCATAGGTGCTTTTGATGAATTTTATATTTACAACTGGCTTGATTGTCTGTTCTCATTATTCATGACGAAGAACTCAAAGAGATGTTGCTAGATGATGCATTTCCAGATTTCGGCTTGATATTAAAAGGAAATATGATCCTTGGTCTACATAAAAGACCCCATATATAGAGACAAACACTAGCTTCTGATTTCCGCGAAAAGGTGGAGCAGACAAACAATTAAAACGGACAAAAAACATATCTTTCTGTCCTATGTGTTGCTCATGTTCTCCATATATAGGCTTGACCTGAAACAACAATGATCATACGTCATATTCGTTTATAACATCGGCAAAAGTGTAGGAGAAGTTCTATCACTATAACACTTTTCTCCTTGCCGCATCAATTACCGATCCTCTCCTAGGTCTTATGGGCATACATGTGTTTTTCCTTCCATTTATGGCACATGGCCACACGATACCCATGATGGATCCTGCCAATGTTTTTGCAGCTAGAGGCATAAAGACCACCATAATCGCAACTCCACTAAATGCAATTCTTTTCTCGAAAACAATCAAAAGAACCAGGGGTTTGGGATTTGATATTGCCATCCATATCCTTAAATTTCCCTCTGTCGAGGCAGGTTTGCCCGATGGGTGTGAAAACTTTGATTCCATCTTAACTAAAGAAATGAGTGAGAAATTCTTTACAGCAACAAGCTTGCTGCAAGATCCACTCGAGCAGCTTATGCAAAAGCACAATCCCCATTGTCTTGTTGCTGATGCATTCTTTCCATGGGCTACAAAACTTGCCGCCAAATTCAAGATTCCTAGGATTATGTTTTATGGTACATGTTCTTTTTCCATGTGTCTCACTGAAATCTAATGGAAATACGAACCGCACAAGAAAGTTTTATCCGATTCAGAAACTTTTGTTGTGCCAGACTTTCCTGGGGAGATAAAGTTTATTAGACAACAAATACCAATATATATAAGACTGGAGATTGATAATGACTTGACTAGGTTTTTTAAGTCTGTCCACGAATCAAGTACAATGAGCTATGGGGTCATTGTCAACAGCTTCTATGAACCTGAACCAAACTGTGTTGATTACTACAAAAATGTTATAGGAAAGAAAGCTTGGCATATTGGTCCAGTCTCTCCTTGTAATGTGGACATGGAAGATAAAGCACGGAGGGGAAAAGAATCATCAATTGACAAACATGAGTGCTTGACATGGCTGGACTCTAAGAAGCCAAATAGTGTTATTTAATATGTTTTCAAAGCGAGGCCAGCTTTACTCCTTCCCAATTGATGCAAATTGCAAGTGGCCTTGAATCCTCAGGGCAACAATTCATATGGGTTATTAAGAGGGGTGAGAATGGAGAAGAGAAGGATGATTGCTTAAGGGAAGGTTTCGAACAAAGAATGGAAGGAAAGGGTTTGATTATAAGAGGTTGGGCGCCCCAAGTGCTAATTCTTGAACATAAAGCCATTTGTGGATTCGTATCTCATTGTGGCTGGAAGTCAATATTGGAAGTAGTGTCTGCAGGCGTACCGTTAGTCACGTGGCCAGTAGCTGCCGAGCAATTCTTTAACGAGAAGCTTGTGACTCAAGTGCTCAAGGTTGGGATTGCTCTTGGAGTTACGAAGTCAATTGATTTGGCGGCGGATTTCATAAGTAGAGATGCTATTGAGAAGGTTGTGAGGCAAATAATGGTTGGTGAAGAAGCAGAGGAATTTAGAAATAGAGCAAGTATATTTCAGGAAATGGCAAGAATTGCTATTCAAGAAGGTGGATCTATCAAGATTTGAGTGCTCTAATAGAAGAGCTAAGGTTGCAGGGCAATGCTAGTCAATCAAAGTAGGAGCAGGGTTGCGTGCTTGCCTTTGTTATTTTGTTTTCTTCTGAAAGGACCTGTCAGTCCTCAACTTCGTTAGATAATTCTCATCTTTGCTTGCTTGGTGCCTTTAGTAAAATTTTGATAATTACATCAAAGGTGAAATGTGGGGATTTGTATTGAATAAATAGGAAGCGAATCCTAATCTACCCACATGAACTTACATACAATCTTTAATATGTAGATTAGATGCTCAATAACATAATTACAAGACTAAATCCATCTTAGCAATCTCACTGCCTTAGCAGTGCGTAATTGGTACTAAGAACAGTCGGTTCAATGTCTAGGAATTCTCCGACTATTCTCTTATCGCATTCCAGGCAAAGGAAGTAAAATGAGGCATACTGAGTTCGTAATGTTTATGTCTAGTCTAACCTGGTGCTGCACATGCCCGGGACATCTAGTCCCAAGAGGAAGGTGTATGAGCAAAAGAAATAGCACGGATTTTGTGTATATATTTAGCAAACGGATAATAGAAGAAGATCAAACTGAAAATATGGTACAAACAACACTTTAAATATGCACATTACCCCCTTAATTTAACTGTTTTGCAAGTATTGTCGGGTGAATTTATTGATATGGGATTGGTTAAAGTATGTTTAGTAGTAAGAATGAGAATATTTTCACCCCCAAGGTCGAGGACAGCCGACCACCTTGGCAGGCCTCTTGAAAACCCACGAGTTGGCAAGATTAATCTTTGGCTTCCATATCCAACATATGAAAATCATGATCTTTTGTGGGTTAACTTCTTCTGGGGTTGCCTTTAAGAAACCAAGACATCATCGACAAATATGATATGGGAGAGATTTTCCTTTTCACATCTCTAGTGATATATTAAATTGCCCTCTGCACGCTTGTGTCTCATAATGCCAACGAACGCTTCATTTTCATTCGACGGGACGATCCATGGAGAACCCTCTAAGTTCGTCATTTATGTTTATGGAGATTCGGAGTCCTCCGATGTACTCAACGATGATAATGACAAACCTGCCCAGACAGCAAAACCACGTAAGATTATTTCACATACAAAATCTCATATTAAGTGAATAATGCGCTTCACTTGTTTATATATATATATATCCTGCAAAAAAAATCTTAGTGGGACCCTAAGTCCAAACAGTGCTAGGGGAGTATATCCTTCATTTTTTAAGCAACCATCCTTACTATGCTTATGTGGATACTATTCTAGATGGCCTAGTCTTGCCAGCTAAGGTGGCTGGGATTTCCTCCGGTACAAACGAGAATATGCATATGATAGGGCCTTACATAAAGAAAGCATAGCCCATAGTTCTTATTTGTTTATGATAGAAATTTTCGATGCTCACTTCCTAACCCTAGAATTCTCTAATAAGTTTCTCTCTTTCTCTCTCTCTTGTTCTCCAATGCTCTCTATAGTTCTAGGGTTTCTTACTATCTCTTTGTTCATCTTTTACGAGCTACGAATTAGTTGTATTAGGTCTGTAACACGGTGATTAGTTATTTTCTATTATAGCTACACTAACTATATGTAACTACTAAGTGTACGATTACATGTTTGTTTGCTTATACAAAATACTTTGCATATTTCCTTGGAAATCTTCTTTCCCTCTTACTCCTGTTCATAACAATTTCCCTCTCTTGTAGAAAATTAACCTTATCCTCAAGGTTATAGTTTGAATAAATTTGTTGAAATTACTCCCAATCCTCCTAAGTGGTATCCTCAAGCTGTAATTCACTTCGTTGTACTAACACTTGTGAAACCTTAATGCTTAGTCGAACAAAAATTCATATATCAACAATAGTTAGAGGTTCCAAAATAGGATGACCTTCTTTAGCTTGTATTAGTAAATCTAAAGAAGGAATAATACTCCCATAAGCTTTCTTTAAAAGAGATACATAGAACACATTATGAATTCGGGCATGAGATGGAAGCTCCAATTCATGAGCTAGGGTACCCACTATTTTAATGACCTTAAAAGGTCCATAATAATGTTTAGAAAGCTTATGAGTAATACCTTAAGACATGATATCTACTTATAGGGTTACAATTTGACAAACACCATGTTCCTCATTTCAAACTACAAATCCATTTTGTGTCTATCATAATAAGCTTTCATCCTCTCTTGGGCTTACTGTAAATGTTCCTTAAGCAACTTCAATTTCTCATCCCTTGTCAACAACTCATGTTCAATTGCATCTATTGCTATTGATCCTCTAATATAAGTCACTAGAGAAGGTGGTGGTCTACCATAAACAACCTCAAAAGTAGATTGTTTAGTGGATGTATGAGTGGAAGTATTGTAGGCAAATTCTTCCTAAAGCAAAAATTTAGCTCATTGTGAAGGAGTGTCTATTGTAAAGCATCACAAATATTGTTGTAAAACTCTATTTATCACATCTGTTTGTCCATCAGTTTGTGGACGGTAAGCAAAAGAAGTATGTAAAGTAGTCCCACTCATCTTGAATAACTCTTTCCAAAAGCTGCTCATAAAGATAGGATCCTTGTGAAAAACAATGGTTTTAAGAAAACCATGTAATTTTAAAACAATATTCACAACTAATTGTGCAACTCTTCATGAAGTAAAATGAGAATCTAATGGGCTTAAATGACAATACTTCGATAGTCTATCAACCACTACTAAAAGCATTGTATATCCTTAAGACTTAGGAAAACAAGTAATGAAATCCAGTATAACGGCTTCCCAAATTTTGTCTGGAATAAGGGGTGGAGCTAATAACCCTGCTGGATGTGCTATAATATACTTGATTTGTTGACAAATTTAACAATTGTGAAGAAGCCATTCCATCTATTTTTGATTTCCTCCTTAATAGAAATCCTTAGCAATCCTTTTAAATATCTTTTCTTTACCAAAGTGGCCTACTATAGGAGTACTATGATACTCTTGTAATATATGAGCAATGAGATCTAATTAAGGCACCAAAAATATCCGAAAATTATCATAATACAACAGCCTACTCTTCCAAGCCAAATGTCATTTAAGAATTGCACCTTATTCCAACTACTAAATAGTTTATTGGAATTGAGGTAGACTATCATATTCCTATTTAAGTTTATCAGCAAAATTAAACACCGACATTAACAATACTAAACATATAGAGTCCTCATGTTTGAGTGATAGTGCATCTGCAACTTGATTTTCTAGACTAGCCTTATCTATGACTACACAGTCATAACCAATCAACTTGGATAAAAACCCTTGTTACTTCAAAGTCTGAATTACTTAGGTCATGATCTCTTTTAAGCTCTTGTGATCAGTTCATATAATAAACTATGACCCTAATAAATATAGCCTCTACTTCCTTACGGCATCTATAAGAGCATATAATTCTCTTACATTTGTAGAAGATTTCCTTATATGTAAGGGATTTTTTCTTTTCTTTTTTTTTTTTTTAATCTAAGCAATTGGATGCTTATCTTGCAAGAGAACAGTGCCTACACCTATCCCTAAAGCATTTGTTTCCATTATAAATTGCTTTGAGAAATCAAGTAATGCTAAAATTAATGTGTGCACCAAAGTAGATTTCAATGTTTCAAATGCATATAGTGCCTGCAGACTCCATTTAAAAGCATCTTTTTGTAACATATTAGTAAGTGGAGAGACTATAGATGCATAGCCTTTAATAAAGCAATGATAGTATCCTAATAATCCTAAAAAAGCTCGCAATTATTTAATGTTTGCAAGTAATTTCTACTTTTAAATGGCCTTTACCTTTGATGGTTCCAAAGCTACCCTATTACGAGACATCACATGACCTAAGTACTCAATAGTACTCTCAACAAATGAGCATTTACTTTGTTTCAAATAAAATGTATCACCCAATAGTATTTGTAAAACTAGAGATAAGTGCTCCACATGATCCTCTACAGTCTTACTATATACTAGGATGTTGTCGAAGAATACTATGACGAACTTCCTTAAGTAAGGTTGAAAAATCTTATTCATTTGTGCTTGAAAGGTGACTAGTGCATTACTAAGCCCAAAAAGTATGACTAAAAATTGATAATGCCCGTCATATATATGGACTACTGTTTTTCTACATCATCTTTATGCATTTTAATGTGATGATAGCCTAATCTCAAGTCCAATTTTGAAAATATTGAGGCTCTATGTAACTCATCTAACAATTCATCAATTGTTGGAATAGGGAACTAATCTTTTACTATCACTTGATTAAGAACCATATAATCTATACAAAAATGCCAATTACCACCCTTCTTATTCGCTAGTAAGATAGGAAACAAAAATGGACTTGTATTATGCACAATGATACCTTGTTTTAGCATTTCAAAAACATGTTTTTCAATTTCCTCTTTTTGAAAATGTAGGCATTAATATGGGCGTACATTAATTAGTTGCATACCTTGCTTCAAATGAATTTGATGTTGGATTGATCATAGAAGAGGAAGTAATGAAGGTCTCTCAAACACCTTAGAGAATCTACCTAATACTTCTTGAATAAGAGTGTTGCTGACAGTTTCTCCTGATGTGTTAAACTTTACCATCTAAGCTACAATTTGAAAACAATATAAGACTACATCTTGATGAACCATCCTGTGCAACCGATGAGAAGAAACCAAGGTAACATGTGAAGAATTTAGTCTTCGTAGAACAAATTCATTATTTTGCTTTTTATAATGCATGGTTAGCTTCTCATAATCTATTGTTACAAGGCAGAGTTTCTGCAACCATTAGACACCTAAAATAATCTCCACTCCACGAACAGGTAACACTTAGAATGTCTCATTGAATTGCTTGCCTTGAATATACAAGGGTATGTTATCATAGCGACCTTTACATTCCATTCTATTGGCATCACCAATTAAGACTTGAAATTAGCTTTAGCTAAAATAGTTAGTCCTAAATACTTTACAATTCTACTTTGAATAAAATTGTGTGTTCTTCCAGAATCCACTAAAAGTAATTGGTTGTTTATGAATTTTAACTTGAAACTTAATAATCTTAAGCATCAAAGTACCTAAAAAAGCATATGAGCTAATTGCAGCCATATCTTGGTCCATCTCTTCTATTGATTCATTACACACATTAGCTTCCCAATCCTCTTCCCCATCGCATTCTTCTTGCATAATTAAGTAAAAAAATTTTCTTTGCATTTATGATTCCTACTAAATTTTTCATCATAATTAAAGCAATGGCCTTTAGCTCTTTGTGCATCCATTTCAGCTTGTGTTAATTTCCTTATTGGTAAAGAGGGTTTAGAAGTAGTATTACTGGTCACAGTTGGTTTAGAAAATTGTGATGGTTTAGTATTTGAATTTGGTGTTGAGGAAAATGATGGTGGATTTGAATGATTAAAAGAATTCAAGTAATGATTTTTTTTAAAGAAAATTCTTCTTGAAATTTTGCTTCATGTAAATTTGGCTAAAGAAATGGCTTAAGTTAAAGTAGTTGGTTTAATAATTTGAAGTTCACGACAAACGAGTGGTGTAAGGCTTAAAATGAAACAACTAATAAAAAATTTTGAGAAATGCTGACTACCCTATTACACAAAGCTTTAAATTCAAATTAATACTCAATTACTAATCTTTTTTGAGTTAACTTACACAATTTACCTTGCACATCTTCATATTCAGATGGACCAAATCTTGCTTGTAATGCTTGTATAAATGCACCTTGTGTTGTCAAATGATAGCTTAAGATTCTTGTATTTAGGATTGTGGAACCTAGAGTTTCATGTGACTATTAGGTTGATTGATAATTTTCAATAAAGTTTCTATCTTTTCTTGATTCAATTATGTTATTTAATTGTTAATTAATATTTCTAGGGTATCAATGTATGATATTATTTATGATGATTGAGAAATCACATGTGTAATGAGATCTTGACATAATTGGAGAGAATTACATGTGTATTTAGAAATAAGATACACGTTTCTTCTGGAAAGTTATTCTTTTGTATGGGAATTCATTATACATTAATGCGATTCTAAATCATATTACTAAATGAAGAGATTCCGGTAAATAATTTAGGATTAGGGTTAATATGCTTGAGAAAGGTGTTAACTTTAATTGTGAATCCCTCCAATCAAGAATAATAGAGATTGAATTGAATATATTTTAAGTGGTCACATGTTAAATACTAGGGAAATAATTCTTAAATACGTTATTATCTTCTTGAAGTCGTTCTCAATTTTATCGCTTTCTAAATTGCTTAATCAAGTCTCATAATTAGGTTAGTTTGTTAATTTTAGTATTTTTAATTCATTCAACTCATCACAATTTTTCAGTTAGATAATAGAGCTAAGGTTAATATTAGTATTCGAAATCTCTGAGGGATCGACTCGGACTCACATCCGTTATATTAAAACTGATAGGTACACTTGCCTTGTATCAATAGTAAAGTAAACAGAAATCATAAAATGAAAGAATGAAAATCTCATATTGATTACAATGCCTCAAAGGTATTTATACAAGAATAAAAGGGACTAACTAATTGCTAACTAGTGGATAGATGTAAAAACAAACTCCTAATTAACAGGAGATTAAGCTAAAATATATATGCATAAAAGAAAATACAGAAATAAATAATACAAGTAAATGTACATTTACAAAATGGGATGAAACCATGATGGGTGTTACCTAGGGTTATGGGACCCAATGGATAATATATTTTTGTATATATTGTAATCATCTCATTAAATACAATGATGATATTCATACGAGATTACCTTCTATTTTTCTTTCTAGATTGGATTTGCCCATGTGGCACCCTTCAAATAAAAAAAGATAGAACTTTAATTATTGAGATGCCTTTTGTTGAAAGGCATGAAGTTCATTGGAATTTTAAGGTTAAGCGTACTCCAACGAGGAGCACAACTAGGGGCGACAGCTTAGGAAGTAGTTGGCATTTTGAGGCATATCATGCTAAAGCAAGACAATATCTTAGTGTGTGTAGTTCCAATTGTTACAAGTTGTACTAAAGTGGTTTATCAATTGGAAAAGGGGAGCTAAATACCACGTAAGGTAGATTACCATAGTATGAGACTCTTGTGCTTGTAAGGGAGCGCCTTTAGAGTCCTTCCTGCTCGGTATAGTCCTAGGCTTGCATAACAAAACTAAGAAGGATTCATTTTTGTAAGTGGAGGAGATTGCAACATTTCTCAAATGCAAGATAATGGAATTTTAGTTGTTGAGGTATCTTTCGATGTAATGACGTAAAGTTCATTGGAACTTTAAAATTAAATATACTAAATTAAACATGCTAAGTGAGAGTTACTTCTAGAATGGATGGTATTCTAAGAAGTAGCTGACACCAAGAACAAAACTATAGAGTGCCAAAGCAAACAATATCTCTAATTATGAGTTGACAAGCATGATGATTTGAATAGATGGAAATGGAAATGTAAGGGATCCACCGATGAGTTTAAAGATGAATGCTGTTTATTAAGTTTTATCTAAGTAGAGATGGGGGGTGATTGGGGGGGAGGAAATGTGAAGAAAGAAAATTAGCTGTGGTGGGAGTGCTTGCGAGAGACGGTCGCACCTGGGGTTTTGTCAAATTAGGATTATTATATTATGATGGAGTGAATTTGTTTTAGTGAAGACTACATGTAATCATTTTAAATCCGTCGGACATTTTACTATGACAAGTAAAATGCGGATGAGACAGAAAACTACGGTTTCGAGTTCAAGCAGCATAAAAAATGGAGTAAAAAAATTATTGACTATGGTCACTCGCGAAGCCATCAACACTATCCGCCGTAATTGAATGAATCAAGACGGAAACGATGGCAAGCGGCAGCCGATTATTACACTATGATGTACACAAAGCACGGAGATTACAAAAGTAAACACATGGGCGGTCGCCGCGGTCTTGCTCCGCATTCACCGGACCTTTTTCAGTTGCTACTGTTACGGTCCTTAGGGACCTTATCCTGTCAGCTCATTTGTCGACAAGCAAGTCAGCACGCATGATCTCCTCCCCCCATTTTTTAACAAGAAAAGCTCAGCATAACTCGTAGCATATCGCTGGCTAAAAATATTTATTACTACAAAGTTAATATACTTTTTGCATGTTTTATAGCGTTTATATTTTTCGGTAGTGTATTTGTAACTTTGCACTTTCTCGTACCAGTGTATTTTTTAATAGTATTATTAAAATTTGAACTTATTTTTTAAAACTAAATCGCTATGCCAATACCATCTCAAAGTTCACAATTGGTCTAACAATATTTGCTAAGAGAACAAATAAAAAAATCATATATATATATATTTATGGATTTGATATTTATGTAAAATATGCAATCAATTTTTAAAAACATGAAAATTTCCCTTTTCAATAATTAATGAGCGTATCAACGATGTTTATTCAATGACACGCCTTTCTGATATTTCTTTAATGATTTTCGTAATTTACTTCTGATTTCAGTTTCCAAAATTGTTTTCACATTAGAAACTGCCAAAATGAATTGGAGTTCACGGTCTTTTCTCTGGTTGAATTACGACAGCAATCAAGAGTGGTCGGGGATGCGGGTAGGGCACAACAAACTTATCTCTTGTTTAAATCTATTTTTAAATCACTCACCAAACGAAAAAAAAAAAAAATCTGCTTCTTTTTTCAATTATATGCATATTATATAACTGAAATGTGTTTTCAAAATAAAAGAATTAATTACTTTTGTAGAGATAATGAATACTATGAGCATTTCTCAAAAGGTTAAAAGATGAAAATCTTCACAATTTTTATATTACAAACTTCTATTTAGTGAAGTTTATTACAAAACTTGAAAAATTTGTGTAAATTTTATTTATATTGCTTTTTGACAAGTGTCAGAATCACTTGTTGAAGAGACTTTATCTTAATTATTCACCTTACTTGTAAAACATGATATCAATTTAAATTACATGTACTTTTCTTCCGTAAAATTTATAAATACTTACGGAAAATTATTAGGAAAAAAAAAATGAAAATCCTCAAGGGAAATTTCTTGAAAAGGGAGAGGGCTCCTCTTGTTTCTTAAATATAGCGTTTGATTATATAATTTTTGTAATATTGGATTGAAAAAAAATTATTCAATATTTAATTTGTAACTTTGTTTGATGACAAGAAAAAAATTGGATTGATGAATAAGATAAAAGGTATAAATTTTATTTTATCTATACTATGATATAAAAATAAAATTTATTAAATAAAAATAAAAAATATTTTATATTTTCAAAAATATCTTTTTATGTTAGAATATTGAGTTAATTAATATTATTTCTATTAAATATTATAAAAAAATTATTTATTTTATATATTATTTAATCCTTTCTATGCTTATATTATTCAAAAAATTTTATCCATTTTAATCTTTACAATCAAAATACTAAGTTTTTTCATGTATTGAATATTAACGTAAAAAGATATTGATATCATTCGAATTGATAAAGCTTAACTCGTAAAACATCTTTCCAATTTTGTCGGTTGTTTCGATGAGACACTCGTAAAACATCTTCAAAAGTTAAATTTCTGCCGTTATTCGTGTATGGTAGATAACTATAGTTTCATTATTCAATCATGTCTGTTCCCATTTCCAAAAAGAGAAGTAATACTTTAACTAAAGAATACAAATATGGTAGACAATAACGGGTAATGATAAAAGTTTTGATTCTTTATTTTAATAGTATGGTCTTACTTTTTATTCAATCATTCATTCTTATTTTTTAAATTTTAAACTGTTGAATTTATAATTTATTTAATAATTTATATTTAAAAAATATATATATATTAAAGATGAGATGAATATTAGGACTAATTTTATAAAAAGTAAAAATAGGACTGTAGAAAAATCCATAATTCTAATATATAAGAGTATATATGATTAGAGGTGATAATTATTTTGGTACAAGAGACCGTGTTAAATTTTTATTGAATATTAGTTATTACTAATTATTATACATGATATTTCACTCTTTGTGAGCTTAATAATGTGCATGCCAATATTTTTATATTCCACATTTGACAATGAGGAATTTTTTTTTAAAAAAAAAAAAAATAAGAATCGGGATTTGTCTAAAAGGTAAATCTTGCTCCTTGTGATAGATTGATAATTTGAAAATAATCTAAATGGTGTGTCAATGTCATGACTGATAGAGGCAACTTCAAGTAAAGTTAATCTCCGCCAACAATAATTCAATCCCCATCTTTTCGGTTAATTAAGACAAACTTTTCCCAGACACAATGCACTTTATCCCGCTAAAGATACTTAAAATGCTCATTTTGAATCCCACATAAGCACTCTTGGCTATAGATCGAAAATCCTTGTATCGATTGAATTTATAAGCGTCCTTATACAAACTCTGCGTTAGCTAGGTCGCCAGCAGATATCTTATAACAAAGAAAAAGGCGAGATTACTCATTTTATAAATTCTCTAAACAAGCATGAATCTATCCGCTTTCGATTCCTTAATCTATGGTCTCTTTATCTCATCATAAATCATTTAAAGATGCCGATTTATAACAAGTACTGTATAAAAAGCAAGTCGATGGTTTCTCCCATGAGGGTTACATTAGAGAATGGATTCGATGATACTAATATACCACTAGTGGTGTGCAAGTATTCATAAAATTTTAATATATAAAAATATAATTGTTATTATTTTCAAAAAGTACATTTCTTTATTAATAGGTATTAAAATTTTATAGGAACTTATGTATTATTCATGAATTCATGTGACATGCTAGTATTATTAAATCTTTTTTCGTTATGTTAGAATCACTGGCTCAATATATATGACTTTGGTATGACTTGAAGAGTTATATCCATTAATTAAGTGTGGTGACTTTTCATATTTTGATTAGTTTAGAGTTATCACAATTAATTATGTGTTGTCATTTTTTCATAATTTGATTGTTATAAAGAGTCATGATCATCAAATTAAGTGTTGTGACTTTTCACATTTTGATGTTTTGATGGAAGATGTCATTTATCATTTTATGAAAAGATATGATTCTCTTCCTATCCTTTATATATAGGTGAAACTTATAACATTAAGATTTTTTTTTTTTTTATAAGTGAAACTTATAACATTAAGATTTACTTTTTTTTTTTATTTGACAATGGCTTTATAGCCTAATAGCATAGATAATAGTTTTCTAAGTGGAATAAATTGGGTTCAAATCTCCCCTTCCCAATTGTAATAATGGGAAAAAAATTACTTTTATTTATCATCATAAAATCCATTATAATATTAAAAGGGTTAAGGGCGAGAAATCTTACCTTTGGAGAAATAAGATTGGACTAGAGGGATAAGGTATATGAAGAAATAAGTATTCTTCATAATTTGGAATTCAAAAAATGAATACCTATTGATAATGATATATACTCCATCTAGATCTCTTGATAAAATTATCCATACTTGCATTGGTAAAAGTACACCTTTATAGACATGTAGTAATGATGTTTCATTGTAATTTTATTAGATTAAGAGAAAGATGATATTAACTGTTGTGGATTTTGCCTAAATAATGTCAATAAGGGAAGTACATGAATGATGGGTCAAAAGTCACTCATAAAGATAGAATATATTTGTAACAGACAAGCTACATAATGAATTTAAACTAACATAAATTGTAAGGGAATTAAGTTGATAATAGAAAATGAAATTTAGACAAGAGTCGGTTCTGAACTGTGAATAAGCCCAGTAGTATTTAAGTCGAACAGTCTTGGTGAACCGCCGACCTTTAAGGGCTTGGGCGGCTTACCTAAGTGGAACCGCTCGAACTAGCACGTCATGAATCACCGAGCTGACCTGCCATTAAATTGGTAGGTTAACCTAATTGGTTTACCTCCTTAAAAAAAAAAAAAAAAAAAAAAAAGAGAAAAGAGAAGCTATTAGATCGGAAAAATAATTGAATAATATTTAGTAAGTCATTACATATCAAAGTTATTTTATTTACGATGATGAAGGATAATTTTTTTAAAAATAATATTATCAAATAATGATAGATAAATAATTATAAGTTAATTATATATTAAAGATAGATAAAAATTTAATTTCAATTAATGTAAGTTTTTTTTTTTGTAAAACTTATCAAATGTTAAATATTTGAATATGCGAAAAAAAAATAAAATTTGAGGAAAAAAATAAAAAAAAGTTAAAATCGCAATAAGTCAGAAATTAATAAAAAATAAAAAATTATTAATGAATTAACACACTTAAAAAAAAAAGAGAGAAAAGAGATCACATTATTAAAAATTACTAATGTATTTTAAAAAAATTAACATAAAAAATTAAATATTAAAGAAAAAACCAGTTTAAAAGCCTTGAATCGATCAAATACCGCTAACTCATGGGCCGATCACGATTTATTGTATCACCGACTCATGAACTGACGGTTTAGGGCCTGTTTAACTCAGTGCCTAAGTCTACTTATGACTATAGTTGAATGAAATTTGTTTTAATTTTAGGTTTATAAAGTCATGTTTTACAAAATATTATAATTTACAAATAGTTATGAAATGTTTTAATGTTGAAACTGAAGGATTATAGGTATATTAATAAATTATTGTTTATGATTTAATTGTTTGAATTGAAAAGGTTATAATTTTGTTAATAAATTATGAGTTGCTTTTGTTGTGGTTTGAAGTATGTATGAAATTTATACAATTACTGAATTGTTAATAAAAAAGTGGCCAAATCATTATACCTATAGTCTCATTATGTTAATTCATTTACCCATCAATTTATTTACAAATGATATAATGTTTATAATTGGAGTAAATTGAAAGTTGTTATTATAAGACACTATAAATCATCCAAAGACAATTAATTATTCTAATAATATATAAGCATAAATGTGTACGAGAAGCATATTTTGTTTTATTTATTTGTATTTACAAAGATAGCAAATATATATCAAATTAATTACTTATATACTTGTTAGTTGTGGTTGATATTTATATATCGTAGTATCATTAGTTTTGATATATAATTATGTTCCACGTGAGTTAATTGAATTTGAATTTATATGATTATTCAAAGTATTAATGTGTACCAATATCTATCCCTGTTTCTCTATATCCCATGCTTCATCCATTCATTTGCTCAGTGGATTGAGTCTCTCATATCGCTATAAGTAAATCTAATCTTACTTAGGTCTTTTGGATCTTAACTTATCCCTTTAAGTTCATAAACCTACTACTATCGCTAATAAAATTATTGATGAGAAAAAAAAAAAAACACTTCATAAACTTTAGGAGAGATCGAACAGATTGACTTTGAAGTTTATAAGAATGACAGTAGTAAATAATATTAAAGTTATTCTTCCTAAAATTGACAATGTTAGGGAATTCATTAAGTTTGTGAAAGAGTGTCTTTGGATTGCTGAACAACATGAAATTTGATGGTTTTCATACTATGCATAAGCATGTCTTTAAAATGATGAATATAGAAGTAAAGTCAAGGGTTTGGGGAATAAATGTGGATGGGTTCTTTTTGGTACAATTCATATTGAACTCCTTATCTTTTGAACAATATAGATCTTTTCAAATGAACTATAACATTATAAAGGATAAGCAGAATGTGAATGAATTGATCATTATGTTAATTTAAGAGGAAACAAGATTAAAGAACCAAAAGGCTCTTTTTATTTATTTCACCAGTCATCAAGAAGTTGTAACAAGTTCAAAAGGAAAGCCAAGAAAAAGTAAAACGAACTTAATGAATCTTCTAAGCTACTAAATCCACAATAAAGAAATTAAGTGTCATTTTGTAAGAAATCTGGACAAATGAAGAAAGATTATTTAAGATATAAGATTTGTTTTGTAAAGAAAGATGAAACTTTTGCTTATTGGTTGTCTTAAATCAAACCTTACATAAATTCCTTATAATACTTAGTGGATTAATCCTGGCTCAACAATTAATATTTCTATTATATGGTAGAGATTACCTATGATCCAAACCATAAAAGCAAATGAGAATTTCGTGTTTGTAGGGAATGGAAATAAAGCTTGAGTTTCATTGTCAAAACTTGATGTGTTAAGATTTTCATCGAAGTTTGGATTTGAATCTTTTGGTTTATATAAGGACTATAAACTTTTTGGTTCAGGATTCCTACATGATGGTCTTTATAAATTCAACCTTGATGCTTTTTTTTTTTTTTTGTTAAGATCTTAATGATCTCGTATCATAATATTGGAACTAGTCTATGTTTGGTTAATGATAAATTTGCTTACTTAGGGCATAAATATTTAGGTCAAATATCTAAATAGAGATTACAAGAATTAGTACACAATGAAATTCTTCCTATTTTGGATTTTAATGGCCTTGGAATGTAAAGGAAAACAAACAAAATACACTAAGATTAAAATATTTTAGTATTAAATGGGTGGAACAAATAAAAGAATATCCTTTACATTTGCATCCAATTTAACACATAACATACCACATCAGCAATATACAATGAAGATTCTTTTTTGCACCACTTAATAATGTTGATCTTGTTTTTACAGGATTAAAAACTTTTATTATCTATTTAAATTTAACCGGAAAATGGTTATAAGTTTTCCAAAATGCAAGAGTACCGCCGGGTGTTTTATTTTCCTTTTTTCACTTTCTCCCCCTTCTCTTAACAGTATATGCTAGCTGAAACTGACTAAATCATAGGAGTCAGTTTATGAGTCAAAGACACATTTAAGGTTTTCCATTGACACGTGAAAGTTGAAAAGTTGTCCATTAATGATATAACGAAGCTGTTCCAAATTGAGAGACTAGAAAAAGCAAGCTATTGATGGCTGCAACTAAATCAGGCATATATGAATCGGACCCTCTTCTAGCTGGCTTGAAGGACTTGAACAGGCAAAAGGAAGGTAAAAGAACAGTTTGAGAATCAAATAAACTGGCCACACTTATTAACCTCATACTTTAGGTGGAAGTCACTTTATTATTTTCCAACTCAATTGTTATTACTAAAGAAAAATGGTCATTTTTGTTGGACGGGATCTTTGGGATGGACGAGCATAAAGTGGGAGGAAAATAGAATGGAATCTTATGCGCGAGATAAGATTAGAGTAATCCACAACAATTTTTCTTAAATCTATCAAAATTATAGAATGCATATGAAACCGTATTTATATATTCCTTGAAGAATGTTCAATTGGGAAAAATTTCCTCCAGCATAATAGTAAGTCAATATCTTATATTAGTATACAATAATAATTTTTCAAACTGATTTAGTATTTGATTTGACGCGTATTGTCTGACAAAATATTAGCTAATTCAAAAAAGGCTCTAAAATTTGACACTGAATCGGCCTAAATATTAACTATAAATATTTGTTCATGTCAAATAATGGTTTGGCATTGCATTAGATAAAAGTTTTCTTGTGTCGATATTTTTTCAAGGGTTGGAAATATAGTTTTTTAAAATTTGGGATCGTTAACTTTGAGTCTCCAGCGAATTTCTTCGTAACTAAACTCATAAGATTATTTGATTGAAACATTTTATTAAGAAAATTTTATAAGACATAATACCACAATATAATAATTTGAGGAGATTAACTTACAATTAAAAATTTATGACATTAATTTCTAGGTACTTACTGAAATCTATATAACAATTTAATAACAAATTATCTTTTCATTACTTACATGATACATGTACGTATTGATTTAGGAACAGATTGTTGTAGTATTACCCAACAAAAAGGAAAAAAAAAAAAAAAAGAAAAGAAAAAGATAGATAAATAAAAAGAGAGCGTCCACCAGCTAGCGTTGGTTACATATAGACCTAAGCCTAGACTTGGTCCAAACGGTGATCTAGCTTGAAGTGCCCCGTCGCAAACAAGATGCCGCCCGAAATCGGCCATACTGTGTGGGGACCTATAAGGCCAAACCGCCGAGGTGGCAAGTATAAGCGGACCCGTAGATCCAGCGGGTCTCAACCCACCAACATTTAAAAGAAAAAGCAGAAAATTAAAAAAAAAATAAAGACGAAAAATAATGGATAAAATGTAAAATAAAATTACTTAATAAAGTAAATAACAATAAAAATTGAAATTCTACATTAATTTCATTGAATAGGAAAAAATTATTTCCCAATCACATCATTCAATGCATTATTATAAACAACACAGCAAAAAATATACTTTTAGAAGTTTGTTTGGTTTTGTATATGTATACATTTACTAAAAAAAATCTCATTCTTAATAATATGTAACTAAGTTTTACTTTTTAAATTTCTTTGTAACTTTTAAAATCTTTTATCCGACGTTACTAATATTAAAAGTTAAGTTGAATCTGTATATATATAAATAAATGTATATCCTCAACAATTATCTTATATTAAAATGGGCTAAAAATAACAATATATTTTGACTTTAATTTTTTATTTCAAACTTTAATTTATTTTTTATTTTATTTTATTATTTTAAAATAAATTTGAAAAAAGAATCGCTTTACAGTTCCTCATACCTATTGATTGCAAAAAACTAGCTCATAAAACCAGTCAGAAAGGCTGGTGTAAGTTCTCCATTTTGGGAATGTACACTTATTAGAATAGCAAATAGAAGTGTATATATTAAAGTTGTTCATCAAACCAAATCGAAATCGAATTAGACCAAATTATAAAACATAGTTTTTTTTTTATATATTTTGGTTCAATTTGAAGAAGGTTCAAACAATTTCTAGTTTAGTTTGAAAGGTCATATTGACCTGAATAGCTTAAACTTGAGTTGGACTGCTTTTTATTTAAAAATAATAACGAAGTGACATTTTTTAATTCTAAACGATATTAACATTTTGTTTTGACCCTATTTACATTTTTTTTATTAACTTTCATCTCACATTTAGTCTCTATTGTCAATTCCTTTTCCTTTATGTCGTTTTTAATCTTTGAAGCAAATTTAGATACTTTCATCATCACTTAAAATGCAATATCAATATAACATAATGTTACATGACGTTAACTTCTACCTTCCTTGTTTTGAATATTAATGTTTGGTTAAAAATTTTAATATCTATTAGTATCATTAAATAAAATGAAGCATTTTTAAAAGCAGATCAAATCAAATAGAACCAAACCGAATTGCATTTAAAGCAATTCAATTTAGAACTTTGAATCATTAAAAACGGTTTTATTCATTAAAGATTTGAACTGAACTATTTTATATGCAATTCGGTTTGATTCGACCCTTAAACCAAACCAAAGCATGGATACCCCCAATGTATACACCCAACTCATGCAAAAAAAAATTAAAAAAAAAAAACATATTAATTACATTCATTTATATTTCTTTAGCCAAATTTACATTTTTATTTTCTATTTGGACATGAACGAAATGAGTTTGGTTTTAACATTCTAGGAGGGAGCACTGCAATATGCTAGTTCTATAACTTGAGTCCACCTATTTCTATTAACATCTTCCATTTGACTTGTAATACTTAAGTTTCTTTTGTTTTTTTTTTCAAATCACACTATATTTCATATTCGATTGTAGGACTGATACAATCTAGATATTATAAACTGACCAGAAGATATTTAGTGAAAATAGATGCACCCAATCTAGAAGAAATGTTTTATTAGTGTAAAAAGTTATATATTTTGATGAATGATGGGTAAGTAATAACGAAATTCTAACACATAAAATTATATTATTATTAATATATCTCTAAATATCATGATTATTTACCCATCACTTATTAAAATACATGGCTTATTAGTATCAATTAATCATTTTTCCTAATCTAGCAAACCGTTCCCCTAATTCTATGTTTAAAGGGGATGGCCACTGTCAACAAGAATAATGAATATTCATGTTCTTGATTCCAAATTCATCCAAGCGGTTTAACTTCAAAAGTCATCTAGGCCAATTTAAGAAATGATATGAACCAAAAAGGAAAAAACAGTGGACATTAACTTTATACTAGGATGCTAACAAATATTTGGACAGATGAATTTTATCTTCTAAAAGAGATCATGCGTTTTAAAAGAAAGAAGTACGTTAATTTTCTCGAGCCTTTGTGGGGGAGATTCTTGGATCTGGCCACCGAGTTTTCTGTGTTTTTGTTTGTTTTTTTCTTGTAATACCGTCTTTGTTTTTTTTTTTTTTAGTGACTATGATAAAAATTCTTATCTCCTCACTTTTATCTAATTTTTGGTAACAATAATAATAGTGCAGTTTCTTGTGATATTGTTAGAAAATAAATGTGCTTTTTAAATATTTATATGTATACCATAAAAAATCATTCCGATCCATAATTTGAAATTAATCGCATTATCTTCGGATATCCTAAATATCATTTTTAGTGTTTAATTAATGTTCTAGTTCATGCAGTACACTCGGATTCTAATTTAATCACCGAATTTACTCCCGTTATGAGAAAATCTTACATTTTTTATATAATTACCTAAAATTAAATTTTTGTTTCAAATTTATTATATTCTGATTTTTATTATTATATTATCTAATTAAACCTAATTTTTTATAATATTCTTAATTTTCTACGATTAGCACATAATTCTTTCATTAAATACACTTAACACTCCAAAGGCTAGGATTAAGTTTCCACATCAGAAATTAACATCTCTAAACATTTAATTACTATATAAATCAGTAATTAGTATCTTAATCACCTAATTAACCCAAATTAATCAATTCTTCCACTATTTTAGGGTTAAAAATTAACTTAAAATTTTCGAAAATTAATTTTATAAAAATGGCTTCATGGCAATGTTCTATATTCCTTAAGCATTCCATATAAAAATTTTGAGCTCCAAATTACACTCTTAAGCCTATTTATTTCTAATTCTAATCAGAGTCTATTTATTTCTAATTCTGATCATATTTGGTTTTGCGTAATTTGTTAAGAACTCTATATTTTCAGATGTGATTAAACTAAATCACTATTTTTCCCTAAATCTACATACAATAAAACCTTATAATAACAAGTTTCATAATTTTCTAGGCTAAATAACTAATTTTAAGAAATTATATAAAATCGGGATAAATTAGAGACTCACCGGGTACGATGGCTTTTAGCCTTCTAATACCAGTCCAGGTGCGTCGACCAATCCAGGTGGGGGTCTGGCGTGGGGTAGTAGTGGTGGCTCGGTCCCAGATGGTGATGGTGTGTGAGTTTGGTTCGCTAGCCCTAACTGTACAGTTTTTCTTTTCTTTTTTTTTTCTTTAGTTTTTCCCTTGAATTTTTTAGTTTCTCTATTTTTCTCAAATCCCTAACTGTCCAAAGGAGTTTTTTGAATTTTTTTCCTATTTATAGATATTTTTGGTAATTAATATACATTAATTAAAAATGGCATTGCTCCATTTCCTTGATTTTTGACTTTTGTGTTGCTTAATTCTAATTGGATAATTTTTCTTCTTTAGCTCCTAACTTGCTACGACCAGATTTGCATCATTCCATACCCTTTTGATTTTTTCTGATTTTTCTCAATTAATTTAATAATTTTCTTTAATTATTTACTAAATTATTGGCCAATTTAAGTAATTTCGCATATTTTTACCTACACATAAATACATGTAGGGTACATGCGAACATTCTTAATTATTATTTCGGTTATTCTATGATTTTTAGTATACAAATAATCTATCTCTATTAATTTATTAGTTATTAGATTACACTTTTTGCTTTTTCGATGATTAACAATTATTATACTTAAAATTTAAAAATTTTGTAGTCTCCTATTTTATTACTTATTTTCTTATATTCAAGTTTACAGGGTCATTTTTATTAATATTTCTAGCTTTACTTATAATTTAGGCTCAATCGGATCTTTCCGCCGATCAAAGCCTTCAGCGTCTAGTTGTGGGGCTTACAGTAACTTCAAAACTTTATAACTCATTCATTTGAACTCCAAATTGAGTAAAACTTGATTCCTTTTCTTTGTTTTCAATCCGAGAACACGTTCAAATCTTGAAATCAAAATTTTACTCAATCAAGTATCAATTTCTTTTTAAAAGAACCAAAGATGTAAGGGAATTACTATATATCACCGTGTGAAATGTATTTAAAATAAGAGTTATTAACTATATCATAAGTTCTTAAATATGTTTCTTTATTTACTTACATTCTGCAAATTAATAAGATCAGCAAGCTTGAACTCACATGGTATCAGAGTAGTTGTTTGGAATTAAATCAGACATATGGAAGTTAGTTGGTTGCATAAAGTAGATTAGACATTTGGAAATGGTATGTTACTTTTATCATCCAATACTGTAAGTTAGTCGTATTTGTTGTCTTGATATGGCTTTGGTTGAACAAATTAGTACAGATTTGTTCTATCTTTCTAGTTTGGATAATCCGAACATGATTCTTGGAAATGTAGTTTTTAATGGAAAAAACTTCATCACTTAGAGTAGATCAATAAAATTAGATTTAGGAACCAAATTAAAACTTTGATTCATTGACGGTTCAATCCTAAAACCTAGAGATGATTCACCTAACCTAATCAATAAGGTAAGATGTGATTACATGGTGAGATCATAGTTTCTAAACTTAATGACTTCAGAAATGTCTCCTAACCACCTATATGTTTAACTAACTTGAGATTTATGGCTTGAAATTGAAGAGAAGTATGGACATACTAACAAACCTTTAATTTACCAACTACAACAGGAAATATGTAATCTAAAACAAGGAAATTCTTTTGTTACAAGTTATTACAATAAGTTTAGGAAGATTTGGGATGAGTTGCAAGTTTTAAGGCCTTATCTTGAATGTACATGTAGCCACTTAGTTTACTGTATTTGTGATGTGCATGTTAGGAATGCAAAATTTGATTCTGAACACAAGTTAGTACAATTTCTTATGGGCTTATCTAATGGATTTGAGCATGTCCGTAGTCAAATTCTAGGAATGGATCCTTTGCCAATTGTTAACCATGTTTTTTACTTAGTTCAATAGGTTGAAACTCAAAGGCAAATAACAACAAGATTAAATACTAAATCAGATTTGTCTGTTTGTTTGTCTTTTAAATAAAGAAATTGTTGAGAAGCAAAACGCACAATCAACAGGGAATAAAGGTTTCTACAAACATTGAAAGTCTGATGGCCACACAATTGGAACATGTTTTCAAATAATAGGTTATCCTAATCAATACAAAGGGAGAAGGGTCTCTAAGAAAAACAAAAATTCAAAAATAGCTCATTTTTCATTCAAGGATAAAAGAAATGAACCCTGTTTTGATACTCCTTTTTCAAGAATTAATTGATATTGATTCTAATGTTAACAGTTTAGGTGTTACTATTGATCAAAATATGGTGCAAAAGGTTTATCAGGAAATGTTAAGGATGATGAAAGATAAGGAGATTGTAACGAACCAAGATGCAATTATAGTCAATTTGATTTAGTCAATATGTATGTTTCACTTTTTTGAAAACATGCAACACAATTGTTTGAGTGCATCTAGTATTAGTTATAGATCATAGACAATAGACACTAGAGCTATGGATCATATGTCTCCTAATGAGTCATTGTTTTCACACAAACAAGTTTTGAATCAACTAATACCAGTAAGATTGCCTAATGGATCATATAAGCATGTCACAACAATTGGTATAAATAGAAGTTTTCCACATCTTGAATTGCATAATGTTTTCCTTATTCCAAACTTCACACATAACTTGTTGTCGATGAATAAACTCTTATAAGATAAAAATCTGGTTGCGAAATTCACTAATGATTTTTTGTATTTGTCAAGACCAGAGCAATAAACATGTTGCTACAGCTAGAATTGTTAGTGGTCTTTATGTTCTTAATTCTCCTGTTGTTGCTGAATTATGTCCAGCTTCAACTTCGAGTTGTAATAAAGCATAACAGTTTCAACTTGTACATGCCAGGCTAAGACACATCTTATTTGATAGACTTCAAAGATTAGGTATTTGTGAAGTTCCTTCTACAAAAGATTTGTGCTATGCTATTTGTAATATGTCTAAGTTTCATAGAGTTCATTTTTCTTGAAGTGATTCTTATTTGAAACATATTTTTTACTTAGTGCATATTGATTTGTGGGGGGCATATCAAGTTACTTCTTCAACTGAAGCCAATTACTTTTTAACTATCCTAAATAATCACAGTGGATTCACTTAGACATTCATGCTCAATAACAAATCACAAGTGTATGCTACTTTAGCAAATTTTTTTAACTATGTACATAATCATTTCTAATCATACCAAATAATGTTAAGACAAACAATCGATCGAAGTTTATGACATTTGCTTGTCAAACCTTGTTTGCAAAGTTAGGTATCATTCATCAATGAACAATAACATATACATTGCAATAAAATGGTCGAGTAGAACATAAACGTAGGCATTTGTTAAATACTTCTAGAGCTATCAAGTTGCATGCTAATATTCTTAGAGAATTGTGGAGTGTGTGTATTTTAGCTACTACATATTTGATTAATCAAATGCCTATGTTTCTTTCAAATTGGAAGACTCCATATGAGCTATTGTTTCAACAAAAACCAACTATACACATCTTCATGTTGTTGGGTGTTTATTTTATATTGCAATTTTACCTGTTCTAAGTGATAAATTAGATGCTCATGGTTTGAGATGTATATTCTTAGGATATGCTTCAAGATAAAAAGTGTACAAAGTTTTTGGTACAATTTCTAAACAGATTTTTGTAAGTAGAGTTGTGAAATTTTATGAAAGTATGTTTCCTTTTCAATATAAGGTAGTTGATTCTTCCATACCATCTTATTGCCATTCCCATGTTTCTTTATCTATAGAAGAGTCGTGTTCTATGTAAGAATTAAGTCATGATACATCTTCTTATGACATTACTTTTCTAGTAGTTGTATTACAACTTACCCTTTATCGTTCTATTCGCATCAAACGTCCACCTAAGTGGTTAGATGATTTTATTTGTAGTGCTCATTGTTTACACTCAAAACCACCTATTACAACTTCAGCATTATGCATCCTCTATTTTCTAGGTCTAGTTTACAACAGTTTCCATAAGATTATGTGGCCTCCTTAGCTAATGTCTTAACTAAACCTGAACCTGGTTCCTATTATGAAGCAATTAAACATGATGAATGTATTCTTGCAATGAATTAGGAGTTAGATGCCTTGGAAAAGAATAGAACTTAAGAACTCACCACTTTACCTAAAGGGAAAAGTGCTCTAGGAAATAATGAGTTTTCAAAGTGAAATAAAGGCAAGATGGCACTATAAAGCATCATAAAGCATGTCTAGCAGCTAAAGGATTTACTCAAATTAATGGAAAGGATTACATACACTTTTTCACATGTAGCTAAACTTGGTTTGGTTCACATTTTCATAACTGTTGTTATAGCTAAAGGATGGCCTTTATATCAAATAGACATCAATAATGCTTTTCTCCATGGACATTTAGATAAGGAAATCTATATGCATCCACCATTAAGCTATTCTAAAGCTCAACCTCACCAAGTTTGTCGACTCAAAAAGTCTCTTTATGGCTTGAAACAAGCTTCTCTCCAATGGAATTTAGAGATATCATAGTTTTTTATTCGATAAGGTTTTCAACAATCCAAGTATGATTATTCTTTGTTTGTGTACAATGATTATAGTAGTTTTCTAGCAGTATTATTATATGTAGATTATATGCTATTGAGTGGTACTAATGAAGCATCAATTACTACTTTAAAGGATTCTTTGCACTCTGAGTTTACCATCAAGGATTTAGGATGTGCTCGTTTCTTTCTTGGCCTAAGACTTTGCCACACATAAGTAAGGCTCCTTCTTAATCAATGTAAGTTTTTACTTAATGTTCTTATTGTTGTGGCCTTGACAGGAGAAAAATCGGTTACTACTCCTATGCAACTTGGTGTTAAGTATGATGCAACTTCTAATGATCTACTTAAGAATCCTTCTTTTTATTGATGTTAAGAAGGACTTTTGTTGTACTTAACTCTAACTAGACTTGGCATTGCTTTTACTATTAATAAATTTAGCCAATTTCTTACTGCTCTACAAACACCTCGTTTACAAGGAGTTTTTCACCTGCTCAAGTATCTTAAGAGTACTTCTTCTCTTAGTTTACATTATCTAGCTGACAGTTCTTTAACTCTTCTTGGATACTCTAATAGTGACTAGGCTTCCTGTCCTCTTGATTGAAAGTCTATCAATGGCTATTGTGTCTTTGTAAGATTATCTTTAGTCTCTTGGAAGTGCAAAAAGTAGCATATTGTTGTTGCTTCTAGCACAGAGGCTAAATACAGAAGCTTAGCTTCAGCTGCAAAAGAATTGCTTTGGGTCTCCTGTGTCTTACACAATTTAAGTATTGAAGTTCCTTTCCCTATTCCTCTTTGCTATGACAATTGATTTACTCAACTTCTAGCTTGTAATCCTTATCTTCACAATCGAACAAAATACGTTTTTGTTGATATATACTTTACATGTGATCATGTTTAAGCTGGCAACTTACAGATTATTCATGTTCCATCTAATCTTCAATTGGCTAACTTACTTACTAAACTAGTCTCTCAAGCTATTCTTCATTTCCTTATTACCGAGTGGGTCTTTGAACAAATCCAACTTGAAGGAGGAATGCAAATATATATGTACTTGTATTATTTATTTCTATATTTTCTTTTATGCACGTGTATTTTAGCTTAGTCTCTAATTAGTTAAGAGTTGTTTTTTTTAGCTATCCATTAGTTAACAATTAGTTAGTTGCTTTTATTCTTGTATAAATACCTTTCAAGGCATTGTAATCAGGATAAGATGTTCATTCTTTCATTTTTCTGATTTCTATTTACTTTGCTCTATCATAAGCTCTCAAATATGTTTCTTTGTTTACTTGCATTCTACAAATTAATAAGATCAACAAGCATGAACTTACAAGTTTTCATAAATCTTATCCAGTATAGCTCCTTCCTATAGATTACCCATTAAGCCCACCATCGATTGTCCAAATGCTTAACTATTATATTAATCCCATTAATTATGACTATAACCTCAATTGCATTTCAAATTAAAGCTATCACCTACTAATTTGGGAATAACCATGCACAAAAAATTTACACATTTAGTTTCACCAAACTGACATATTAGTTTGGTTTACTAACTAGCAGCACATATAACATATAGTATAATACCACATGCTCATGTTGAAATCACAAACCAAAGGTTGCTGAGTTTGACTCTAACTTGATAACCAACTTAAATGCAATAAGAAATAATTCATTAATATTAAATTATTTCAAGTTAAATAATGTTACTTAGTTTTTATTTAAGTTCATTACTTAGCATTAATTAGTTTCGATCTAATACTAAGTGTTAGTGCAATTTGATTTTAGAGCCAAATTAATCCAACTTAAATTAATTAATTAGTTATTATTTATTTTTATTCATTCAAATATTATTAAATATTATGAACTTTTGCATCATAAAGCTTTAGGTGGTCGGTTTAGGGTTGAATTAGTTGATTCAATGTATGACCAGTTTAAATCCGTCTTAGATCAATTAGATGGTCCAATTTCTTTAATTATTAATTATTTAATTATTATTTAATATTATTGTTGTTCATGTTTTCAAATTTGTTCATATTTATCCAAATATTATTATTTTAACCATTTAGTCGTAAACACCTTATTAACATTATCATGAACCTTAAAGATCAAACCAACTTTGTTTTAAGAGATTGATCCTAAATTTCATCTCCAATTATTGAGTTTAATTTTGGGATTTGTTAAATAAGAAGTATCATTTAAAGTTCAATTAACTCGCTTATGATTATAACTCAAATATTATTAAAACACAATTTTGATGAACTTCAACTATTAATCAAGATCAAACTTGAGTTTTATCAAGAGGACTTTGAATGGTAAGATGAATACTTAGATGTTTCTTATGAAAATTCAACTTATTCAAGAATACTTTTGGCAAAAAAAAAACAGAAAGAAAGAAAGAAAGAAAAGAAAAGTAAAAGAAAAAAAAAACAATTTAAGAACATGAAGTAAATTTCTAGAAATATAAAGCACATAGACGAGTATAATTTAAATATTTTTTAATTTGAAAGATCAAATACCTATCATATTAAGAACAATATGAACATTATGAAAAATACTTAAGAATCATAAAAAAAAAAAGATATTTCATGAATCATATTGAATGTTAAATTCATTGTCAAGAACATAATTAATTTTCTGAAAAATATTTATTTCTATAACATATTATCCATCCCTGAAATTCATTTGACAAGACCAAATATAGTAAGTATAAAAAAATAATTGGATTCCATTAACAATGCCTAAGAACACATAATCATGCATATTCAATAATTTGAACACACTCAAATTTTCTAGAAAATCAAACAACACTTAAATTCTACCTAAACTATTCTAGAAACCTAAACATAATTTAAACTATTTCTAAATTAATAACAACCCAAGCCACCTCAAAAATCCATAAGATAGCATACCAAGAATCAATATTTATTGATAAGCTATTTTAGACATTGGACTTTAACCTTAGGGTAACCTCCTTAAAACATGGGTCGTGCTCTTAGAGTCTACTTCAACCTCTAAGCTTCTCGTAACTCAACTACCTCAACAAGACGTAGTCAAGCTTCCCAAAGCTCAGTTAACCTCACTAGAGGCTATGCTATGTCACCAACTTTAAGTTTGACGTCACTAGAATGAAGACCTCCAAGCTCCTTGAATCTATTGCCTTTAGGCCTAAGTCAATTAGGCCTAACCATGGATTTGAATGAAGATTAAACGAGAACAATTTGATAAATAAGGCAAGTCAATAACTATTACCAAATATGTCATATGAAATCTAAAGTAGATCTTGGGATACTTATCTCCTTCCAAAAACAACATGGCCAATCCCTTATAAATAGAGGATTAGGCCTCTTGATAATAGATTCAACTATTTATACACTTTCATTACATATTATCTCTCTTTCAAACTCTTGTTGACTTAGATATTAGAGCGGTTATGCCGAAACCATATTCGATGGCCCCCCATTCATCCAAATTTTCTTATTTGACTAGTGATCAACTACCTTATAAAGATCAAGAATCAACAATATTGAATATGATCAAAGTCATAAACCCAATTCTAACAACTTATCTAAACAACACAAGCACCTAATATCCATCACCAAGACATTAATTCATCTAATCAATTTCCAATCCAAATCAACTGTCAAATACACTAAAATTAATAATATGTCTAATTACACTTTACAAGTATTAATTAACAAGATCAAACTAGAGATCACTACCAAATCCTCATGGAAGCAAACAACACTAGCATGTTATATCACCACATAACTCAAGGTCATAATTCTTAATGTTCAAACATGCTCAATTACTTAAATCCAACATAGATTAAGCTCAATAATATTCGTAAACACCAAAGGAGGCCATAACATAGTATAGTTACATACATCCACCACTTAATTTATTAAATGATTAATTTATAAATGTTTAATATCATCTATTGATATGAATTAATGTAATTAATACTTATTTCGTCAAATCATATGCTAACTCCAATCATTAAAGGATGGTGCCACCACCAAATACCTATTTCCATCAAATTATTTCAATTTATCCTACATTAAAATTCAAAACTCAATTCAAGCATAGATCTATGCAACTAAATTTCTCAAAAATTAAACTAAATTAGAGGTCATAAACACCTACCTTGCTTTATAGATCAAAACCTCCTTAAACTTGAGACGATCTTAACTCCTATAAATCTAATCTCCTCTCGATTCAACTTTGCATAAAACATTAAATCAACTTAAATTCAACTATTTAAATCCATAGATTCATTAGATATGTCAACCACATCTAAAATCTAGCTTCAAAACTTGAAGACCTAAAAGCCATATTTGCATACAACTTCCAAAGCTCATGCCACGCTAGGGGTACCCAAACTCTACTTAATCATCTTTTTTCATGAGATCACAAGATAATATTTCTATAGCTATCAATTGGTCACTTAACGAAATCTAAATGAGCTAAGAAATCAAAGTATTTACCAAACTATGTAGAGATCTTAGAGTGATGGCTCCTTTAACCTTTGGATCAACAAAAATTAAATTGATTTGATCGCTTTGAAACAAAATAAAGTCCTTTAGTTCCCTCTAGGTGGTGGAAAAGTTTGAGAGGGAGAGAGGGTGAGCAAAATTCTAGATTCTTCCACCTTTTGAAATGTAAAGCTTATATTGACTAATATTCCCTCCTAAATTTAGATAAGCGTTAAATTACTAAGTACCCAAAACTATTAAATATAAGGCTAAGAGTAACCTTGGAATTCCCAAAGGTCCACCTTAAAATATCTTGTTAGGTTTAATTACTAAAATATCCTTAATTAGTTAAAGATGGGGTTGTTTAGTAATTTAACAATCATTAACACTACTAATGGGTTGGTAGCCTAGTGGCACGAATACTGGTCTCATAATAGGATAGACTAGATTTGAATTTCCCCTCTTTATTGTAATCCTTGAAAAAAAAAATCACTAACACTTTTATTATATCATTTACGTAACTCCTTAAAATTTTCTCTTTTTAATTTAATTAATTACTTTCACTGATTTGAGATATTTTATTTATTATTATTATAAATCTTTTGTTACATACGGGTTGTTAGTACCCATTTCTAATTTAAGAGAAGTGAATTTAGCAATATAAGTATACGATGCCATCTTTTTAGTTCATTTCATTTTTGGATTATTACACAGTTACTTTACTCTTAAACTAAAAATGGGTACAAAAATGCAATATCAGAAGAAAATAATCCTAGAAATACTACCCATGAAATCGCCTCTTTAGGAGACGATTTCAAATCATGTTAGTACAAATTATTTCAATACACCCACATTTTACATTTTCATCTACCCTTCCATTATAAATTTAGTTAAGCTTATATGCGATTGCAGTTGAAAACTACATCAGCTTAAATTTAGTTGAGCCCATGAACAATTTTAATTAAAAATGTAATCGAAACATGATGTTTAATAGACAGTTATTTTTTTAGTCAATCAATTGAATTCCATCAGGTTATTTATTTATAAGATATTCGATTTTGTCTTCTTTCAATACTACATGGATACGCGTTTTGAATTGACATTGAAAACTGTTAATAACTTTAAATTATGAAGATGAAACTATTGTATGAAATGCAAGTAAACTGTCGAAATAGCTAAATAGTGTTTTGAAAATAAAGGATGGAAATCAGAAGTGAAATATACAAAGCTAATGACATCGGTGTCATCATCGAGGTAGTAGCCGAGCATCCTAGGGTTCTATGTTGTCCTATGGCTGAACCATCTAAGCTACATCCAACTATGTGATTTGTCTACCGTCCTAACTATAAACACCCGAGAATGATCCATGCACAAGGACTAAAGAAGGGTGTATCTACGTAATTCCCTCACTCATATCGTATTGAGGATCTCTAATCGACCTCCTCATTGGTGTAGAGGGGAGGGGGTGGGGTGGTTATGAAATTAACTAGTAGAGGTCTCTCCGACGACAAGGATGTGATACATAAAATCCCTAGAGCTCTCCTCAAGGAATGCCTTACAGAACTCAAATCTAGGCGATCTATAAGATGCTAGCGGCAAGAAGTGTAAGGGAGAAGCGTAAGGGAGAAGCATCATCACGAATCTCCGTGCCAGGTTATCTACATCATTCCTCTAGCATGATAATGACCATATACCCTACGACCCTTACCTCTCCGTGGCTTGTTTGGTGGGGAGTTATCTTTGTTGACATCTAGAGTAGGTAGAACTAGGTCACCTAGGTAGACCCTATCCCCTGGATAAGATCATCTACTTGATTCTACTCAAGTAATATGTCCTTATATGACATATACGACACTCTATGTATAAAGTCCCCCTGAATTCCGAATGCAAAAGTTTGAGTTACATATAAATTAGAAAATAAAAGTGTAAATGAAAAAGCAACTGTACATACCATATACATCCAAGAAGTCCTAGATTAGCCAATATATCTACCATTAACTTGCTTGTACCAGGGGACATAGTCAAGATGTACACCAAGTAGTAGTTGCACTTAAATTGATGACCAACAATGAGGATGATAAATGTAAGCCCTACAATTAGTCACTTGAGGTTCCGATTAGTTGAAAGATCCGATCAAGTTTAAATTATAAAGTAAAGTTAGAAATATCAGTAAAAATGATCTCGTAAGTTCAAATTTAAGAAAATTAGCAATAAAATAAAAGAATATAAAATCTTTAAATTTTAAGTATATAACTCATTATTTATCAAAAATGCGTAAAATACATTTCGATAATTAACGAATCGCTAGAAATAAATTACATGAATACTAAAAATCATGAAATGACCTAAATAATATTTAGAATATTTATTCATACTATATATGAATTTACATGTAGGTAGAAATATACGTAACTAGTTACACGAAATGTACTAAAATAATACTAAATAATTAAAGAAAATTTATAATTAATTAAGGAAAAATAAGGAATGATCTAGATTTAGGTCATGGTAGCTGGGGAAAGTAAGAAAAAAATTAGCTTTAAATTAGAACAACACAAAAGGCAAATTGGAAGAAGATAAGATAATTGTCTAATCAAATTAATACACAATAATTTTCCTAAAACTCTATAAATGCTCCAAATTTTTTAGAAGCCCATTTTAGATGTCAGGAAGTTTAAAAAATTAGAGATAGGTGAAATTGAGAGTAAATTAGAGTTTTAGAAAAAAGCACAAAAAATCTGTATAGTTGGAGCTTATAAGGAGAACCCAGACTCGACGAGTAACTGGGAGTGGACGGCTACCACCACTACATGGTGGTGGCAGTGCCTAGGTGGGCTGACATACCCATGGCCATCGATGATGGCCGGAGCCACCCAAACCGGTGAGTTCGATTTTCAGCCTGATTTTATGTAATTTTGTAAAAATAGTAAATATTCTTAGAAAATTATGAAAATTTTTATTATAGAATATTTTTGTATTTATTTTTTATGAAAAATATTATTTTGATAAAAATATGTCCCATGATATATGATCCTTAAGAAATCATGCAAAATTGAGTATGTTTTGGTTTACAAATAAATAATCTTAGGAATGTAGTTTTGAGCCTAAAATTTTTGCGTAGATTACTTAAATGATATAGAATAGTGCTACAATGCTTATTTTCAAAAAATAATTTTTGAAATTTTTAGATAATTTTTAAGCCTTAAAATTAGGCGTAAAATGGGTAATTTAGGGTTAATTACCGATTTAGTGAATAATTATATGTTTTAGAATGTTGAAATCTAATGAAGTATGATACTTGTAGCATTTAGCGTGTTAGATGTAATTATTAGGCTAATTATGTAGTAAATAAGTGATAAAGAAAAATAGTACATTTTAAGTTAATTTGGTAATTTAGGGTAATTGGGTTCAAATCTAATTTGGGATGAATTTAGACATTTTGAAATGTTAATTGATATTTAGAGATTGTAATTAGAGTGATAGAAATATTATATGTGTGTTATGTACATAATAGGTGATAATACATAATATGCAATTATTGAAAATATAATAATAGAAGATATTAGAGTAAAAATTGATATTATATAAATAATAGGGATATATAATAAATATGATAGAACTCTTGAATTTATGTAATTATATGAAAAATGTAAAAATTTCTCACATCAGGAGTAAATTCGGTATACTAATAAGGATTTAAGTGTATCGAGTGAAATAAAATACTGACTAGGAGTAATTATGGTATTTATGATATTTGGAAGTAACATGATTAATTTCACATTATGAGTTGAAAAGATTTTCTAGGGTTCGAGTATAAAACAATACTTAAAAATCGAACTAGAACCTAATTTAGAAATGTCTTATTCTTTGGAATATCTATCTCGTGTCTTTAAATTCGAAATATTAAAATTCTATACCTTTTGCATTATTATCCCTCTATCCATAGACGCTGTATCAGATGTGAAAACTGAACCTGAACCTAGCCTCAAACGTAGAATAATTGTAAAAGATTTGAGAACCTAGATAAATAAACTTATTAAATCCTAAACAAAAGATAACAATAAGCGTTATAAGATAAAACCAACCTATAATAGTTATGTAAAAAACTGAAACCACGTTTGTGTTATAAGGATGATTGGCGATAGCCTGAGCGAGTTGGACCTCGAGTGAGTAAGCGAGAAGTTGAGATAAGTTAGGATTAATACGTTACTGTATTTTGGAGGCTTAAGATTATACTTAGTTGTGCTTATTAGATAGTTGGCTGTGTGTATATGCTTGATTATAAGTGCTATAATTTTGTATGTTGTTCTGGCTTGTATTGTATGAAATGATCAATCACCTAAAATGACCTCAACAAAGATATGACTTGTAGTCAGAAATCGGACCTACATAGCAACCCATTAGGGGAAACCTAGGATTCTCCGGCCAAATACTGACTCCTTTGAAAGGGATAGCGCTGGATGGCATAATGGGTTCCTTCTTCATCTTTAGTTGAACTAAGTGACAAGTGAGGAGGTCACGGCAAGGGTAAAGTCAATGGTTCGAAGGTAATCACGGGAGGAATGGTGTCTCTATTGCACAAGCTTAGGTTTGGTAGTGAGCAGTTGCATTAACAACAACTCTTCAACCTGGATTAGAGCAGGAGTAATTTCTCTAATCTTACAACGGGCCGGATAACGTCGTGCAATGGCATTTTCTTAAACATGCATTACACCAAATGATTTGGTTGATAACCTTGTTTGTGTTTGTGGTATAGTTTTGAGTCCTCCATCCTAACTTATTGAGCTATGGTTACTCACATTCTTATAGACATCGTATAGGTGTTGGCTAAGAAGCGGCTTACAACTACTCTGAAGCTAGCAACTACTGAATCTTGGGGAGTGAGGAAAAACATTTGAAAAATAGACATATATTTTTAAGGTCTAAGCTATTATTATAGAATTTTTCATTTTTAAATAATGTATTAACTAGAAAATAGATTATGGTGAAGCGCTGTAAACATTAATTGTAATAACTAAATTCTAGTATATATATATATGTATATATTTTTCTCACTTTCTTAGGTAAATGATTTATTTAAATTACGAACTGTTTACTTTAAAGCAGGTTAGTTGCGAACGCCTTATATAAATTAGGTCTAGGATAACAGTTGTAAGGCCAACTTCTATTTTAGAATGGTTTACACAGCAAGGCTATTACGACTCTGTTACTTTAGGGTGTGATAATAAAAGTAACGATTACTAAACGAATAAGGAGAATGATTGCGGTAAATACTCACTTACTCTGAACGCTGGCAATGGAATGCATTTCTATACTGTTCAATCATAAGTATGGGCAACTCAATCACATCAAACTCTGCCCCCCATTGACTCATAAGTGGTTGGCCATTGACAGTTGTCGTAATCCGACGACGCAAAAGGGCAATGTATAGGAAATGTTCCCACGCCCATACTTACAGAATCACCAATGAACTACTAATCTCTCCTGCTTCAACCCTATAAGCCAAGCACAACTAGCGATACAGCTACGCTAAGTAAGCTGCTCCCTACAGTTATCGCCTGGTCATGATAAGTTATGATAAGAGAAGGAGGAACATAAGGTATACAACATTATTAGACTTGTCTAAGAATAGCATACCCCTGGTCAATTGCATGATATGTGCCCTCGTGAAACACTGCAATATCTCCTCATTTGCATGAAAAGGAAAATCAATGAAGCTATCCTTCTACCACAACAAATTTAATTTGGTACCCTTTAAGGAACTCTCTAATAAGCAAATTCCTAATAGGAAATGATATATCTCAACCCACCTAGTAGAAGCCATCACTTCAATAATTACATCGCCATCGACTGGCAAACCTATGAGCGAAGACATAGCCTATAGCATCACCATCACCTCGCCAGTGTGGAAGTGGAATGTATGTATCTCCTCCCTTCATCACTTAACCAGGGCGGTAATCAAGTGCCAATCCAATTGTATGAAGGGAACCTGATGCGTATAATGAAGCCTAACTACTTCAGATACAAGATTATACATGGATTTATCGGGATCTCCTAGCTATCCCAACACCTAAATATCGACTCACATCTATGGCACCTGAGCCCATAGTTTTCTTGTAACTAAGGAAGAAGAAATATTGTTACAATCGATATAGGAAATGGAACAAATCGTAAGTATGTTTTATATTTTCTATTCCTTACCTAACCATCCCATACTAGCTCAAACCTATAGGATGGCTCTACAAGTGAAGTAGTGACCTATCTATCGGTCTTGGATCCATTTGCTCCTATAAATACAAAAAAGGAAAGAAAATTTGTAAGCTTATTAGAAAACTCATATGGTGAAAAAAAAAAAGTTAGAAAAAATAACTATTTCTTAAATACATTGCCATATATATAATCCATAAATATTATCACAGGTTTTTTTACATTCAATAAGTAAACTATAGGTGGATTAACTCAACATTGGTTGTCTTCCTCACTGTGGACATCTTCTCCTATTATGTCCATCCCCATCGCATAGTCCATAGGTGTGAGTTAACGGTCTCTCCCGAATGTCTATGTCATTCTGAAATCGTTTCTCCTGCGGTCTGCCTAAATTCCTCACCTTATCTAATGTTATAACTGGATGCTCTATAAGAATGTCAAGATATGACCAACTAAAATTAGTAGCATAAGGCATTGAGGAATACGGGTATACACGTAGCTGATTTTGCATTGTGTACTAATACCCAATATGTACAACACAGTCCATGATCATTTTTCTTATAATAGCTATAGTGTGTAAGCACGAAATTTTGTATATTTTCCACTTATTGTAAGTACACTATGCAGTCCTTAGGGTGACCATGTTGCTATTCTCTCCTTTTTGGCTAAGTATTGTTGGTCTAAGCATTATTATGACCTTAAATATCTGCTTATTGTAGTAAAAAATCACGACTTGGTGACTGCTGGCCACTTTATGCTACCTGTCAAACTTTCTCTCTGCGAATTTGGTCAATACTTTGCCAATGCCCATTTGCTCCACTAACTCGATCCTATCTTTATTGAAGTAGTCATTGTAGTTGTAGAAAGCTTTCTTAAGTAGTGTCGCAACAGGCAAGTTTCTAACGTCATGCAAAGCATTGTTATAACTTTATGCAATGTTGGTCGTCTCTTAACCAAACTAAGCTCCATCGTCATATGCTAATGTCTAGATTTTAAGATGTAGGCCTCTAAAGTAAGCTTTAGTATGGGAGCTCATAGTCTTAGCCTTGTCATAGTAGGTACAAAATTTTCGAGTTTGTAACTGGTAAGCGGCCTTCTTTATTAGCTCTTTGTAGTCTTTGTTCTTGGCTAGAACGTTGAAGTTGCTAGCAACATGTCAAATATACATTTGCCAAGGCCAACCCCTTAGCCATACTACATTGTCGCCCTATACTGCAGACTAGATCCTAAAATAATGGTTCGAAATCTAACATATATCGATACAATTTCTTATAACATGCATGAGCACAGACGTTATAAACCAACTCCAGCTATTGAAACATTCTTCATTAACTAAGGTGAAACCAAGTAGGATTATATGATTTTGACCATCAACTTTGGTCGCAATCAACAATTCATGCTTATACTTCCCATACAGGAATGTTTCGTCAATTGTAACTATAAGCCTGCAATGTATAAACGCCTTAATGTACATTCCAAATGTCCAAAAGACTATATTGAAGAAGACGTACCTAGCAATTTTACTATCTTACCATTTCCACTCTACCATAGTACCTCTCAGACGCATTTAATAGATGTAGAAACACCGTATATGATCCTTCCCACTTACCATAAACTCGTTCAATCGCTAATTACTTTACGCTTTGCTTCCCTAATTTTCTTGATGTAGATAGTATAACTGTATTGCTTACAAATAGTTACCTACAAGTATCTTACCTGAACGCTTGGTGACTCTTGAACATCTTTAATTAGAAAGTAGGATAGTATGTTTAAGTTCAATTTTTAGTGGTCCTGGCTAATTATAAGATTGAGGCACTTGTGTGGATCCATGAACTTGGTTATCACAAAGCACCTTGCATGTTGCTTCTTATGAGCTCTAAGTCTCTACTTGCAGCTCTTTCCCCAATCAACACATCTGATAGACCATAATGTTGGTTCAGACTTCTTCACGATAAAGTCATGGTGATTCATAACATGATGTAACCTCAGAGCTATTTGTAGATGTTTTTTACTTTCAAATCGTATGCCCACCTTCAATTCATCGTTGAAGCTCCATTCACTACCACTTATACTATCATTAGCCACCAGTCCATCCCCTACACTTGACATGTAGAAAGGTACAGGTTTCCACATCCTGACCGTATCCACAAATGTTGATAACCCTTGCCTCCAATCGTTTCGTTCACGTGACTCTTTTGCTTCTTCCACTTTCGATAACCAACATTCACTTAAGTTAATGTTAACATTACAATCTGTATCATCAAAATCTTTATCAATGTCGGTGAATGCTTACTCATTCTCCACATTAGTATCTCTACTTTAACTTGTTGGTGATCAAGACATTAGGTTCATTAGACATGTGATTGGTGCTCAATACATAACTCAGTAGGACCGCTTAGGATTCGAATACCCCAGTTTTAACTTGCAGTCCAATATCATCGATGTACCGTCGGACATCATCCTTAACTACGACAAGGGCTATCAATGGTTGGTTCACTTCATGAATTTCAATATATATTTCTACAAAACCGCTAACTCCACCACACCCTATGAGGAAGCCATCAACTGTTGGACATCGTAATCATCATTGATGGGGATGGCATGGAACATGTCCTTAGTCTCTACTACGAGGGGGCATCTATGAATCAACTCGATCCGATGTGTTGTTATGTCAACTCCAGTATGTTGTTATGTCAACTCGAAACCAATTACATATCATTCTAACTACTTGGTCATACGTGACCCCAAATGGAAATTCAATTACTATTTGCAGACGCCTATCATATCGTACCCCATCCTTTCCTTCCACAATATTTCCGCCAACATTGCAAACTAACCTTATATTATCTATTGTACACCTGTTTGCTACATCAGCTACATAAACTTCAACATGCTCATGTACAAATATTACCATATGCTAATAGACACTAATTTCTTTTCACAACTAATATTATGAAACCTAATGGGTCTTATTGCACAAAATATTAGTAAATAATAATATTTATATTATTTGCTATACTACGAATTTCTTCTCACAGTAAATATTATGAAAGCTAATGAGCATAGTTAACAACCAATTGTTCGATCACTTGCATTGGGAAGGAATTTTTCTTATAGAATTACTAATTAAATAATCTTATTAAGTCATCATTAAAAAAATTATATAATACTAATGTCTATGTTATTATCATGTCATTATTTTAATACTAATTGTAAAAAATTTACACAAGTTTATATATTAATTCCATTTTTCAATTAATTGATAATTAAACTTCAATCTATATAACACCATGAAAAGGTGAAAGATTTTATTTCCTTGCTTTTTTTCAAAGTACACAAAGTGCCAATAATTATTTCATATTAAAATTTAAAAATCTCATCTAATGAATGTTAAAAATATGTCTTAGTAACATCATTATATATACATTATAATTTACAATAATTAATATAATTTTTTTAAATAACATACCACATAGTTAAAACAAATCAAAATGAGTATAAAATTACCAGTATACAACAATGTACCATCATGCATCAAGTGATAACACTATTTTTTTCAAAAAAATATATATTTAAAATGAATCAAAATGAGTAAAAATCATACATTTTCGTAGTAAAGTTTAAAATAATATATCACATACAAACATACACACTTGTCCTAAAATTACCATACAACCATGTACAAAAATTTATCAAGTCATAACACTATTTTTTTGAAAAACATATACTTAAAACGAGAAAATTATACCTTTTGTAGTAAAGTTTAAAATAGCATATCATATACAAACGTATACACTTATACTAGTATACAATAATGTACCATCATGCATCAAGTTATAGTATTATTTCTTCAAGAAATATATACTTAAAACGAATCAAAAAAAGTAAAAATATACCTTTTCCTATTTTGATGTCTAGAGAGAAAAAGCAATAATAGTGTATCAATTGTCTCCCTATTTCCAAAAAACTTCCTACATATAGACTTACACTACATAACTATTCCGATTCTATGATTGATTTGTCATAAAACGAACTTTAATTACTGATTTGGTTGAAAGTTTTCTTAAATGGTTAAAAGAGAATGTGTGTTTTCAAGAATTTGTTTGCATGTAAATGGAGAAAAAGAAGTATTCGAAGAGACGATTTCAAGTGCAATATTTTTTGGATTATTTTTTTGGATGTCACATTTTTGTTTTTTTGCATTTTTTTCTTTTCCATTCTATCAATGATTGAATTCTTTTAAGGGAAAGAAATTGTATGTAACAAGTTTTATATGCTTGTGTTTTTCTTAAAAAGCACAAATTTTATATGATTAAAGATGGTGTATTTGTAACATGATAAATATAATATATATGAAATGACTCGACTCGAGATACTCATTAATAGAATAAGCACTCTTAGGCTCTTTCTTGCATTAATTTTATTTTTCCGTTGACAATTGAAGCAATGATGGTTGATTTTGGTCATTTTAATCCCTTCATTGATTTCTCTTTTTTTCGTTTTTTATATAAAAAAGAATTCTCTAGTCTACCATAAAAATATTCAATAATATTAACACATTATGTGGATTAATAAATTACGGATAAATATCAATAATATTAAAATATTTAATAACAAAAATATTTACTTTTTATGAAAATTAATTATATTTTTATATATTAAAATTTTATACGTATTTATAAGTGTATTATCGATTGGCACAACGGTTTGGAACGCTGCCCTACTTTGTTGGTTATTAGACTTTACTTAAGGGTCGACGTTACGTCAATTCTCACGCACGTGGTGTTGTGTCCATACATGAGGGAGGGATTGTCCGTGGGACCTGATGACACCACCATTTCGTAGGTATCCAGGCATGATCGAGCCAAGTGAACGCTAAAGATTGACATAGAACAATGAATGCTGTCGGAAATAAAACTATCCTTCGTCCGGTTTTTAGTTTCTTTGAACGAAGTACTCACACATATTTATACTAATAGTTTAGCAAAAAGAGAATAAAAAAGTCCATGTGCCCTCCATATTTGCTGCGTTGTGTCTAAGCTGTTTGATCGATACCCGTTCTTACTATAATCATTATATGTGAATTTTGAGTTTCGAAGATGCTATTATAGATTATCAAATATTATCTTAATAATTTTAAGAAATTACATAAAAAATGACGCTTTTAGCCACAAGTGGTTGTAGAAGACAAGTTTAAACAGATTACTATTAATGATGATTAAAAACAAATGAGGAACATATTATCGAAAAATAGGAAAGTAATTTCTTTCTTTTAAAATTAAATTTCATTTCCTCAAGTTCTACATTGTCATTAAGCACCATTGGAAAACGGCGGCCGATCTTCACGTTTTTCTATCATACTTAATACTAAAAGACATTAGCAACCGTTAGCTCTTAATTACCATGATATTTGTTAAATTTATAAATATTGTATTATAACACTGTAGAAAGAAAAACAAAAAATACGGAAGACATGCATACGATAGCCACCCAACGAATAGTCGATATCTCAACCATAAGAAAAACATCCTAATTAAGAAACATAAAGTATTAGTTTGGCATCCTCCAAATGCACGGATTTAATTGTTTAGGGGACTCTGCTTGTTTTATTTATTTATGTGTTTCCATGGACTGCAATTATGACCATGGTAATGTTCATTTTTATCTCTTCTCCTAGAAATTTTTTTTTTTTTCCCTTTTTAAAAGTAATTCGGAACCTGCCTTCATTTTAGGTCCATTTAGGATCATTAGTCCGTTGAAAATACTTGAACAACCGATAATGTTATTGGTGAGCTAAGTGGATGAAGTTAAAATATTTTATTTTTACATAATGATTGGCCAGCCTAGTATTCGGTTTTCTTTTTTTTTTTTTCCTTCCCTTTCCCGGCTATAATTGCTTTCATCAGAGGAAATAAATAAAGACATTAGATAGGATTCATAAATCTAAATTTAAACAATTACATCTCTTATTGTAAAACTAGATATAACTAGGATTCTGTGTAATTTGGCGTTGTTTGCCTATCTTGTCACTATCTAAAAGTTATCAAGTAGTAACAATCCATCGCATATATCAATTTTATGCTAAAAACTGTCCACTTAGTTAGTAACATAACCCCGATATACACAAAGTACAAACCATTCTGAAGCGCTCATAGTTCCATAAATATGCTAAAAGTTATGTAAATAACAAACTTATATTCACGACAAACTAGGTATAGTATATTAATAAAAATATACAGTATGTTTCTAACTTAGAAGTAGGAATCCTACTAAATCACTTGAAGACCTAGCCGATTGTAAAAAAAAAAAAAGAAAAGAAAAGAAAAAGAAATCATAAACATAAACAAAAAGTTCCAAAAATATAGCTTAGTATCTGCTCTTCCTCTCTCAAGCCCGGTTATACCCTTTACACACCTAGTGATGATTGTCTCATGGCATGGTTACTCAAAACCTGCAAGCAAATCTATAAGAGAGTGAGTAAATAATAACTCAATTAGGTAGAAGGCAAAAAGTATTTATAAGCCAAGTAAAACAAATAAGTTATCAAATACTTGTTTCATGCAATGCATGAAGAAGTAACGCCATTTGCATATCGTTATTTGAACTGTTGTAAGATTAGTGAAATTATATCCGCTCTAACCTCAGTTGACGAGTTACGATATGATAATCACAATGCCAATCATAAAGGTCACGATGCCTTCCCATGACCAATTCCAGGTTTGTGTAATGAGGACTCTTGCTCCTTCTTAGATTACCTTCAAATTGGCATTCATAACCTCATCGCGACCTCCTCTCCGTCATTTAGTTCAACCAAAGGTAGGGAAAGACCAACTCATTATACCTTGTCAAAGATGTCAGAATTTAGCCAAAGAAAGCTTAACCATCCCCAAATGGGATGTAATGCTTGCCTTTTTATAGTTTTAAGTCATATTTTAATTAATCCAATTAAGGGTGATCAACCAATTCATAATACACCCAAACAAGGTTAAGTAACATAGTAAACCATGTAGCTCAAGCACCTTAGTAACCAAGCGTAAGCATGGCATACACATAAACAACTACTTACAATCATAAGAGATTATGTACTCCAACCTCCACGAATCCTACTTACTTGTACTAATGCTCACTCTAGTAGGTTTGTAACACCATCGTTCTGTTTACTTGGAAGTCCTATATATATATAGATACACACATACACTAAAACTCAGATTTAGTTTTCATAAGATTTATGAAAATATTAGAGTTCAATATAACTTTTTGTATTATCATATAACTTAGTTGAAATACTATTTATAGAATTGTTTAATTGAATAATCTTGATATTCTTACTTTATTATACAGTATCTACTATAAACACACAGACACAAACATATATATCTAAAGTATCTTATTCATATATGATGAAATATAGATATATTTATACATATACTTAATTATTATAGCTTTATAACATAAGTTATATTAGCTATTATTCATAGATATATGTAATTATATTATCACTTATAATATATCGTTTTGATTGTATCGAAATGTATAATTCATCAATCAAATTACATTTCAACTACGAAATGGTCGTTGCAAGATAATGCTTTTCTATAATATAATAGGAAGTACCTACTAAACTACCTAAAGTTATCAAATTATCAAATTTTTACTAAAGTCAATATTGTTGGATTTATATAAACTTGACAATACATGATATGTGTTCTATTTTAAATATAATTTCTAAATGATATTTTTAATTCTACAACAAACATTATCACATTATTTGCATATTATCTAAATAAAATGTATTTTACATAATTTTCTAATCAAACATAGTAAAACATGTATTAAATAGTCCTAATACGTATATATTATAACCCTAGCCATATAATATTACAAATTATAACAAAAAAAAAAACCTCTAATTAAATCTGACCAAAGTAAGAAAAATTATGATTTTATCAAATAGTTAACATATATTTGCCAGATTTTGCTAAAAACATGTCCTGATTAGTAAATTAAGTCATTTAATTAAGAAATTCATAATAAATAACTAGAATCATAAAATAAATCTATGAAAATTCTTATAAACTTAGAAAAATATATGAAATTCAACTAGCAACTTGTTTCATACCATCGGGATTATCGTCAAAATATGTAAAATTACATTTTTTCCATTAAATTAAGATTAATTAATCAAATGATATCATTTTCATGCAAAATAATTTCCATAACATCTTGATATTATTACAAGTGTCCAAAATTCATCATATAGCATTTTCATCAATTATTTTCATAAAAATCAATTTATTTAGAGAAATTCCAATTTTAGCAATTTTTAAGATTAAAAATACAATAAATAGATATCTATGAAATTAAAATTGAGCTACATAGATCTTACAGAAAAAATTTTCAGCCTAAAACAACATTGTTTAGTATATTTATTTTTAAATTAAAAATTCTAATAAATAGTGCACTTTATTGTTGTACTTTATTAAGAAAGTATGTAAAATATTTAAAATTTTATTAAACTAATTTTACCACATGAAATTACATGTAAAATACCTTGGAAATATTTTTAAAATTTTTCCTAATTAATTTAATATTTTTAGAATTTAGTTGAAAGATAGGATAGAATTTAGAACCCGATGTTTGTTTGAGCTTTAGTGGGTAACAGCCAATGAGGCTATGTTGGTAACGTTATGCGGTAGGTGTTCTATCTAGGTCCGATGGGGTTCTACAATAAGTCACTGGTTGTGTTGGGAACAAGCTTAAGCCGGTCCTTGTTCTATTTTTCTTATTTTATTTTCTACATTTCGTAATTTTTTTTCGAATTTTCCTTCAAGTGTCCTAAGTTCTAAAATGTCTATAATGAAACCTTAAGTCCTATATATCATTGTTAGGGTTAGTTGAAAATTTTCCTTAGCCATTAAGCAATTTTTTTCTTTTTATTTGGTTATTATTTTGATAAAATAGCAAGTAGGAAGTGTCAAATTAGAATGAAAAATCACTTTTCATTCATTGCTTAAAGCTGTAGGGCTACTACAATGAGTTCCTACCTGGAACTGGATTTTCTTCTTTCATTTTAGATAAATTTAGTTAGCATTTTGATAATTTGCGCACAATATATTATTATTTAGTAGTTTTGTTAATACACATGTATATATCTTGTATACTTGGTACCTATAATGAGTAATCATATTCATTTAATTATGTTTTACCCATTTTACTAATTTTAAGATATATTTTCTTTTTAATTTTTTTTAAATTTATCACTTATTTTACATATTTTTAAGTTAGTTTACGAGTATATTTATTATATCTATCAGGTATATATGTAAATGCATATATATTTTTCATATATTATTTTATACAATATTATTCACTTTTACAGCTAAAATAATTTATCTTTAATACCTTATTATATTTCAAGCTTGGATTTAGGGATTCCAACAAGTTTTATACTATAGTGAATAATTATAATTTTAAGGCTAAAGTTAGGGTCTTATTAAATTATTTTTAAAATCTACCTTTATCAGGTCATTTCTGCTAACTTTTGTAATCTCGTTGTAAAGTTTAGACTCAATCAAACAAGTTTTTCTAAAAATCCTAAATTTAGATATAGTTGCTTTAAATTCAATTTTTAGGGCTCACATATCCAAATCAAATCAAACATAATATTATAGTTCAAGTTTTTTTTTTTCTAATTTAAACATACTTTACTTTGATTTATAATTTCTTCAAATACAAAAAAGACAATTCAATCCAGTTTGGTTTTCCATTCAAATCGAAAATCTCAAAATATTTAAGAGAAATAATTAGATTTTGACATAAGTTTTCATAGCTATCAATAGAAAAAGTCATTTGAAATTTAATTCAAAAGCCAAGAAGATAAAGTTTTTCCTAAAGGCAACATTTTTCACATCTTATAGAGCACATTAAGGCATTACACAATTGAAATATGATTTAGTTAGTATCTAAAAAGTTGATAGCATTCAAATTAACACATGAGAAATTGAAAAGAATCATTCTTCACTTATTTCCAAAATTGTAAAAATATAAGTGGAACACTTAGAAAATTTGGCTTCATACCATTCATTTACATTCTTATTTAGAGTTAAAAACACATGCAAATGGCCAAAAAAAAAAAATTATATGGAGAAGGTATCATTATCAAGTTTCTACAATCAACGTAATGCTTATCACAATCTTTCTTTTTTTCCTTAATTCTCTCACTTCTTTTTAGTTCATAATTTTTTCAAACTTAATAAAATGTTTAAACCTAATTCATAGTCCATTTTGATCTGATCGAGTCTAGTTTGTGGTTTTGATTGTCTTGCCCTAATATCAACAACCCTTTAAACTAAAAAATTCTTCAAGACAACAAAAATATGGATTGGCAACAAGAGAAAATATTCACATAAGGAATAAAAAAACTACACTAAAAGAAAGAAAAACAAAAGAAGAAGTAAGAACAATGCCCATACCCATAAGAACTAGAGAAAATACGGAGATAGAGTCAATGGTGTGATGTTGACGAAGAAGAAGATGGCAAGTATCCTAAAGTAGCAAGGACAAAAAGGATAATAATGACGGTGATAAGGAATATGAAGGCAATGATGTCGGCACCATAGCAATAAAGAAAAAAGTGGCTCCTTATGTGGTTTCATGTGGGTGGCAATGAAGAAAAGAGATGCTAGAAAAGATGTGAGTTTCCAATAAGGGACATCTCCTCTTAATCTATTCTTGCCTTTCGACAAAAGAGCAAATAGGAAACTAAGAAAGGGAGAAACAAGCAAAAGTAATCGGAGGGGGCTGAGGGCCATTGGAAATGCAATTAACTAATTGTTTTGATTTTGACATTAGTTCGGTATAGTTTTAACTTCTATTTGCTATTATAACAATTATACAACATAAGCAATTAATGCTAGCTAGTCAATGCTTCCTTTTCAAATTATTTTATTTGTTAATGTTGCATCGTTCATATCCTAATTTTGGTTTGTAAATAAATTTAAGTCATTACTAGCTACTTCCACTCCACATCCACCTTAAAAGTTAATTATTCAATGTAAATAGCTATTATATCCTCTTGTACAAATAACTAATCTATCAAACAAGGACAAATGAGTAAATTAACTTATCTATTGTAATGCTCTAGAATCTAGATTTCTACAGCTTACCATGTATCATTACTGAGGTATGGATATACAAAGGCTCAAAACTTGCTAATATATTCAAGTACATTTAATAAACAATCTACAAACCACACTCATAATAAGGGAATCTCCAAGTCACGGTATAGGCAACTTTATAAGTCTTACCTTACAACATTAACAGATTGCACTTTTAACTACAAAGTTTATCATGCTCCTACAATCCACACTATAAGGTAAACATTCATTGGAGTCTCACTTGTTCCTAATATAGAATACCATAGATACATAACCATAGCAACGTTAGGAGTTTACATTTCTATTTCCAACACCATATAACATGACATGTATATAACAAACTAACTCTCCTACTACTCCTCATAGTATGTATAATCATCATCCTCCACATTGTACACCAAGTCATATCTTAGGTCATCATAGTAGTCTTAATCTCCTGGATTACCTATATCTAAAAGCAAGATTCCCTAAGGGTAAGCAAAGTTGCTTAGTACGAGATTTACTCAATCACATACATATGAGCAAACATAATCCATTTCACAAACAAATGCAAAACATGCTATCAACAACCAGTTATTGTCTTTATTAAAGTCCAACATGCAACATAGCTTTGGCGTCCCAAAGTTTAGGGTAACTCATGGCCTCGAATCACACAAGTATCATATGCATTATATACACATATATATATATATTTGCTATTAGGTACTCCTTAACACCCTAGAGTCATTAACAACCTAAAATCAAATCAAATTAACTCTATAAGCAACTCGATTCAAGATAACACTACTTACCAATTCTCTAGTCCCACCTTAAGATCACTAATACACTTGGTCCCTTCAACTCATTAAGCATTTAAGGCCAAATGTAATTATATTCAATTAATAACTAAACTAGCAAGCACATACAATAAGCATGTAACCTTGTACCTGAAACGAATAACTCAATAGAATCAATTCTAGCTTCACTTCTTAATCCTAAAATTAAATAAGATATGATGTTTTGACTAAAGTCCAATCATATTAGTTGACACTCGAACTCTATCCCTTTGACCCTTCTCAACATTTAGTTCTTATGATAAATTTGATCAATAGGCTTGAAGTTGTTAAAAAGTGTTTTTGGTTTGTATACAGTTAATAACTAGTGTTACAATTATGTAGAAATTGGTTATGGTGAAATAGGTTGCAAGATGAGAGAGTTTGGAACATTCTGTATAGGTTTTGTGACCTAATGATCAATTGGCGAGGGTGCTATCAATCGGTCACTAGAAATTAAAACAAGTAAAAACCTTCTATGCTTGAGAAGCACCCTACAGATCGATCGGTACTACAACTTCTCTTACCAATCGGTTGCTAAATTGGCTACCAATTGATCTATTACAAAACTATAAAATTCGTCTTCGCGATTATTCATAGAATTTATGAACTCTCATTGTCTCCTTCAAGATTCACACTCTGCAATCCTTAATCCATCATTTCCCTTCCCAACAACAAAATTTTCAACTTTTAATTCTCTAATTCAATAACTTTGACATGAAATCATTATCCAATATAAAAGTACTGATACTTTTTTGTTTTGGATATTCTTGTTTGATTCTTCTCCAAACCTTTGTTTCTTCTCCAACTACTTTAACAATCATATCCTTAGACTCACTTCAACATTCTAACAATGTAACAACACTATAAATCTGATTTTGTCATACTTACCACAAAGTTACACCTCTAAAGCATTGAAATCATCAAACTTTTCCACTCTCCAGTCTCTTACTATTACATTATGGAGTCCTTCATTAGATTCTACAAATTTACACTCATAACTTCAAAGATTTTAGAAGATTTCTTACTTACAACTAAGGTTTTGCACTTAGTGTAAGAGAGGGGATGAAACTTTTGTATTTTGTGAAGGAATGTTAAGGCAGGAGGGAAGGAAAAGAAAAAAAATAAAACAATATACTTATTTTTTCCTTAAAAGGCGTGTTCCTCTTCATACTTGATTAACCGAACTGGGCCAAACCTTTTAGGTATTCTTGAAATGACATTACCCCCCCCCCCCCCCCCCCCCCCCCCAGACTCCTTCCAACCGACCATACCCTTCCCCCCCTCGAATAAAACTTTCATCGTCGAAAGTTACCTTGCTCAGGTTACTTTTTCCTCATATCCTCTCCTAGCTCCTAAGTAATTTCCCATGCTGGTTGATTACTCCACTATACCTTTACATACCTAATGTCTTGTCTCCTCAACTTCTATACATTTGCATCCACAATTTATATCAGTTGTTCTTCTATTGTCAAGTTCAGTCTTATGTCAAATGCTAACTTCTAATCCAGGTTCTTAATATGCTTCTTCAACATAGACATATGGAAGACGTCGTGCATGCTTACCAACCTAGGTGGCAAAGCTAATCTATAAGTTACATTGCCAATTCTTTCTAGAATCTTGAATGGCCCTACATATCTTGGGCTAAGTTTTCCTCGAAGTAGAACTGCACTATTCTTTGGGTTGGCAACACTCTTAGAACACAAAATCTCCAACCTGAAATTCTATGGGTCGACGTCTCTTGTTGGCATAAGTCTTTTGTCAACTATAAGCTAACTACATCCTTTATCTTATCAGCTTCACTCTATCAACAGCATCTTAGATCAACTCATGACCTAACACTTTTCTTTCTCCCACTTCATCCTAATGTATAGGAGATGTGCACTTTCTACCATATAGCTTCATAGGGTGCCATTCGAACAGTTGTTTCATAACTATTATTATAAGTGAATTCAACCAAAGATAGGTAGTCATACCAATTTTTACTAAAGTCCAAGACACACATCTTCAACAAGTCTTCTAGTATCTGATTCATTCTTTCTGACTGTTTGTTAGTTTAAGGGTGACAAGTTGTACTGAAGTATAGCTTGGTTCCCAGTACTTTTTCTAGATTCTCTAAAACTTGCTAATAAATCTAATATCCCAATAAAAAACTATAGATACAGGTACACCATGAAGCCTCACAATCTCATGTATGTACAACTTTACTACCTGCTCATGTATATACCCAGTTTTGATAGGTATAAAGTAGGCGAACTTTGTTAACCTATCAATAAGTACCCATAGAGCATTATGTTTTTCCACTGTCCTTGAAAGTGCTGTGATGAAGTCTACCGATATATGTTCCCATTTCCACTTATTCACTAGTAAAGACTGTAATTGCCTTATAGGTCCCTAGTGTTCAATTCGAATCAATTAACAAGTCTAACACCAAGCTATATACTCTACTATCTCTCTCTTCATTCCACTTTACCAATAGTGATGCTTGAGGTCCTTATACATCTTAGTACTACCTGGGTTTGTAGATTATCCAGAGTAACAAGCCTTTTTCAATATCTCATTCTTCAACTCTAACTATCTCGGTACACATAGATGGTTTCCATACCTCTATATACCATCACTACCCATATTGAACTCTTGTACCTTTCCTTTATTTATTTGTTTTATCGCATAGATTCCCACATCATCACTCTATGCAATCTTAATTCATTAATTAGTGCTAGTTATAGTTTTAGATTTGCCAAACGGGTTCCCAAACCTTGTGTCACTATCTCTAAATCTAACCAATGCATATCTTCTATCAAATGCTTCTAAGTAGTTATCATAATAGCTAAGTCACACTGTCTTCTTCTACTAAATACGTCTGCCACCACATTAGCCTTTCTCGGGTGATATAACATCTCTATTCTCCACATCATAGTCCTTAATTAGTTCTAATAATCACCTCTATCTCATGTTAGGTTCCTTCTAGGTGAAAGTATACTTGAGGCTCTTATAGTCGATATAGATTTTACACTTATCTCCATAGAGATAATGCCTCCATAGCTTCAAATCATTGTAGGTCCCGTATAAGATATCTAGAGGGGGGGATGGGGGGAAGGGGGGGTGGGTTTGCATTGATATCTTTTGCAAAAGTGAAACTTTTTCGATTTTTAAAACAACTCCCCTCTTAATAACTTAAATGGCATAACAAGTAGTTAAAGATTGATTGTTTAACTTTAAGCACAACTCCTTTCTTAATAAGTTAAATAGCGTGACAAATAGTTGAAGATTAATTATTTAACTTTAAGCACAACACAAGTAATAAAAGCTAGAAACTAAATAGAGTAAACAGAAAGAAGATCAAGTGATTGATTTATAGAGTTTTAGCCTTTTATTTACTACTCTCTTCCAGCTCTACTACTGGGGACCGATCCTCTTCACCAGTATCATTCTACTAATAAAAAATGAATAAGAGGTTACAAGGATAACTAGTCGCTTCTCTATCCTATCTTACTAGCCCTTCCTAAGCTAAACATAAGACTCAAAGAACTCTCTAACCTTACACATACTTAAATACAATGTCAATAATGTTTACAAAAAAAAATGAGACAATATAATCAAATAAATCTTTACAACATTCACACAAATGTAATAACAATTAAATAATAAAACTGTTTTTGTTCAATTTTTGACTAAGTTTTTGACAGTATGCACAGAGAAAATTTTTGAAATTCAGATCTATGCTCTCTATTTTATTAGAAGCTCGACTTATATTCTACTGATCCTCAATGTAATAGCAAAAACAACAACTTATTGAAAAAGATATGGAGATATCTTCTTTTGTTGTTATCTTGACCAACCACTTTGTAACCAAGTAGAGAAAATCTCTCATGTAGTTATCCTTGAAATTCAATGAATTTCAAACAACAGCTTATGACCCTCTTGTTAATTTAAATGCTGCTGCAATGATAAACTTCACCAAGTGCGAAAAATATATATCTCTTTATATATCCTTAAAAATTTGTTCAAAAATATCTACTATATTTTTTACTTAATAAACTCTACAAAAAAACTTGAATATATACTCAAAACTTATCCTTTCCACATATAAGTATATCCTACTCATTTTGAAATTAAAATTCCTTGTAAATCTCCATCATATCTTCATAATTTAAATTTAAAGAATATATCTCCAAAAAAAAAATCTACACCATATCGTAATCCGTATTTTCATCTTCTCTTATTTGAATTTGAATTCAAGATATTTCTCTGAACTTAATTCATATCTTACCTTAATATTGAATATGTAATCCCATAAAATCTCCACTATAATTTTTAAAAAATATTTCCATAAAATCTACACCATATGTTTATCCTTGTCCTTGTTTTAAATTTGAAACCTAATAAGCCTTATTTAAAACTCAAATCCTAGATAATTCCACTTTGTAACTGCTAAATACGATGAGATGCTACACGTGGATTAAAGCAATAGGAACTACGTTAACTTGTTGAACTTGAAGACAATCTTCAACATTCTTTATTCCAATGCCTTGGTAAAAAGAATTTGTTCTTGATACTGATCAATATATCCAAGCAATCTATTTTCGACTTCACTCCAATAAATAAATAATTTCCAAATCTTTCATCTACTTTAACAAAATCTAATCCAATTTAATCTGATAAAATGATCAAACTCTCTAAGATTTATTCCTTTGAAAATGTATAATTCCATCTACACTTAATAAAATATAATCCTCATGGACTTTATTAACCAACTTTAGTGAAATGAACTTGAATATATTTTCCTAATATATTCAATGAAGTAGAGCTAAGCCTTCGTGTCTTAAAATTATTTAATTCAAATAATTTGCACACTTTATAAATATATTAGTGATAACTTATAATATGTTTTGTTATCATTAAAATCAAATTAGGAGACTTAACATTCACACTTAGCATCCAATTCAAACTTCACCTTGTTCTACATTAGTCTTGTAAGCGAAGTAGCTAATTTAGAGAATCCTTTCACGAATCTTTTGTAATAACAAATTAAACCCAGGAAGCTTCTGATCTTTGTAGCTACCTTTGGCACTAGCCAATCTACTACAGCTTTTATCTTATCTAGATCCACTAAAATCCCATCCTTGTTGATCATATGTCCTAGAAACACTACGTACTCTAATCAAAACTCACATTTCTTAAATTTAGCATATAACTTTTCTTCCATTAGTTTACCCAAAACCAACTTAAGGTGCTCTTCTTGGCTCTTGGAGTATATCAAGATGTCATCTATGAATACTACCATAAATTTGTCTAAGAAGTCCCTAAAAACTCTATTCATTAGGTCCATAAAGGTTATCAAGACATTGGTAAGCCCAAATGGCATCACCTTGAACTTATAGTGTCTATAACATGTCTTAAATGTTGTCTTCAGCATATCTTCCTCTTTTATCCTCAACTGGTGGTATCCATACCTCAAATCTATCTTCGAAAACACTTAGGCACCCTTCAACTAATCAAATAGGTCATCAATTCTCGAGAAGGGATACGTATTCTTTATGGTGATCTTGTTCAATTCCCTATAGTCTATATACATTCTCATGCTTCCATCCTTCTTCTTAACAAATAACACTAGGGCTCCCCAAGAAAACATACTTAATCTTATAAATCCCTTATCTAACAAATCTTACAACTAGGTTTTTAACTTTACTAGTTCAATTGGTGTCATCTTATATGGCACTAGGTTAATTCCAAACTTAATTACTTTGTCTAATGGCAATCTTAGCAAATCTTATAGGTACTGCTTCAGGATAATCTCTAACTATTGGCACCTGACTCAAATTAGCTTCTTAGTCCTCCTCTATGCCAATGGTTGCTATAGTAGTCCTCTTCCATAACTCATAAGTTAACAATTTCAACAGCTTTTGTACTTTAATTTTATAACCAATAGATTCTTGTAATCAATCACTGCATGATGTCTTATTAACCAATTTACACCCAAAATAACATCAAATCATTCATCCCCATCACCAATATATCAATTGATAGTATTCTTCGTTCTACCTCTACAACTTTACAAATCTGATTCCGTATAGCTCTACTACCCATAAAAGTACTTATAACGAGACTCGACTCCAACATTTTGGCATACAAACCATATGATGGGAATTAGGCCACAGGACCTTTGACCCACAGCCAAGCCTAAGGACTAGAAGGCCTAGTACAATGGATTCTCTTATTCTAGTTGACTCTTACCGAGGCCTAGTATTTTCTTGCTAACATGTTCTGCATGCCGAATCGTATGACTACCTATTTCTCATAGATTGTGTGTCGAGAAGCAGAAGGCCGAAAGAACAGCCAATCATCATTTTCACTTACACTTAGCTAATTGCTTACTCAGCATCACCCTTGCCAACATGACAATAGAGAGACACTAGACTGACTTAACTACCCTTGCTCAGACAAGCAAGCTGACTATACTTTTTTTGTCCACATCTTCTAACGACCTCACCAATACAACATTGCTACGTATACAAAATCATGTGTAAAATCCGTTACACTAATAATTGTTTTTCTTGAATATTCATTTTTACCCTTTTGTATCATGTACATTATTTCTTTTGGAAATGCTCTTTTTGTCTTTTTTCCTTTTGGGCAAGTTGCCCTAACTTATGGATATAAATACCCTTGTAATTGTAGCTACATCAGATAGATTATTATTAATACACTTGAGTATTTTTCTTTCTTTGCGTAAACACTACCTGTTTACTTTCGGTATCACTCTTATCCTAACCTTTAAGTAAGGCTACTTGGTGAGTAACCTCACCGAATCAATTCATATATCATATCGAATTGTGTTATGAGTCCTCAGAAGTTCCATTGGTACGTCATATCCTTTAGAACTATTCATAGGTTTTTGCTTACTTTTGATTCACATTTATCCTTTCGCCTATTCCTCATCACTTCCCTTTTCAAGCTTGTTGCAAACTTGGACTCATCCAGCGACTAACCTTGTTTGCTCTTGGTCACAATCCACATCATCTTAGTATCAAAGTAAAGGTTTTATTTGACTCATAGTTTGTGTTTGAAGTTCTTTTTATACTCTGTTTTGCTTTTTGAAATAGAGCAAGTTACTGTACTCTTTTGATTGTTGTGTTTGTTAGCTGTTTCCTTTTCTAGTTTGTGGAAGTGTTTGCTATATCACCTATTTGAAGAGTTTGAGCTTTGAGTCTATGAGGAAAATGACTAACCCAAGTGTAAACATCGGTGCTGGAAATGACAATAGTGGAGTTATCTACTATGGACAACAGTCTCAGGGAACTCTGAGAAGTACTGATGAGAGACTTGATGAGGTGGTTAACCTCTTAGTAGATTTGACCCGAGCTATTCATGCATTAGCTTGCTAACCCACTAAGGCCGTGCAAAACACGTCACAAGTTGCTCAACATGTTAGAGGTCAAAATGCAGCTCGACTAGTTCGAGGTAAAGGAGTAGGTGGACGAGTAAAACAAGGGATAAATTTAAGGGAACTAGATCAAGAGGATGATGAAGAGTATTTTGAAGAAAAGCAACCTAAAGCCCCCAAAGCATCTGACCATGTGAAGCTTCAGATTTCAAGCTTCAATGGATCTAGAAATGCTGATGAATATTTGGAATGGGAAGAGAAAGTAGAGCATCTTTTTTACTATTATCAGTATGAAAATTATGAGAAGGTGAAAACTACTACTATCGAATTATCTAGGTATGCTGCCATGTGGTGGAAGAATTTCTAGGCTATGAGGAGGCGAGAGGGATACCGAGAGATTAATACATGGCTTAAGATGCAGAGAATGCTGGGGAATAGGTTTATGCCGGATACTTACCTACAAGATACTTTCACTTAACTTCAAGAATTGAGACAAGGAGGTCGAACTATTGACAAGTACGTTCAAGAATTTCAAATGCTTATGATTCATTGCGAAATGGAGTAACCATCAGCTCGAACAGTCTCAAGATTCATTACTAGGTTGAGAGGTGACATTCAAGACATTGTGAAATTCCAACAATTTACCATAATGGATGAGGCCATCAAAATAGCCCAGCAGGTAGGGAGGCAAAGAAGGAGCTAAATACCAACTAAGATGCTAACTAGTGGACCTAGACAGGTGAGTCACCGAGTTTAGTCGAGTATCAAGTCAAGCCGAAAGATAGATGTTCGAGCTGATAAAAAAGGTTGACTTAACGGTGAAGTGTTAACTTAAACTTATGAGAAAGGGCAAGGATTGGGTAGGAAGACAAGCCAAATCAAGTGCTTAAAATGCTAAGGGTTTAGAAATATGGTCGCTTAGTATTCGAACTGAAGAACTATGGTGATTAAGGGAAGCATCCCAAAGCTAGAGGTAGATTGTACAAATGAGGAACATAAGGAGGAGAACTATGCCAAAAGAGTAGATTGAGAAAGAACTGATTGAAGAGGATGTGTTTACTAAGGACTTAAACCGGTTAGCCTTAGTTGTCTGACGCGTAATGAACATCGAACCCTTACAAGAGGAGTAGAAGGAGAATTTGTTTCATACCACCTATATAGTGAAGAACTAGGTAAGCATACTAATCATTGATAGTGGAAGTTGTATCAATGTAACATCAACCGATTTGGTTATAAGGTTGAAATTGTCAACTAATGTACACCCGAGGCCATATAAGCTACATTGGCTAAGTGAAAAAGGAGCACTACATGTCACTCAGAAAATACTACTACCGATTACTATGAGGAATTACTATGACCAGATTCCTTACGACGTATTGCCTATGTGTGCTTCTTACATGTTGCTAGGTAAGTCGTGGTTGTTTGATGGAGAGTTATCCATGACGACTACAGGAACACGTACATGTTTGAGAAGGATGGCCGGAAATCACATTGAACCTAATGTTGCTAAGAAAAGTTAATAAATTATAGACAAAACTTACTCATGAATAAAAGAAGGCTTTGGTGAAGAGTAAAGCTGAGCTTCGAGAGGCCATTAATGCTGATGAGCCGACCTTTATATTGATTAAGTGCCTATTAGAGATGAAAGAGTAGGGTGAACTACCCTAAGAAATCAAAGAGTTGCTAGATAAGTATGCCGACTTGTTTTCAGAATAGTTACCTAAGGAGTTGCTCCTAACTCAAGGCATAGAGCACTACATTGACTTAGTACCCAGTGCCACACCACTGATTAAGCTAACCTATTGGATGAATCTTGAACAGACTTCTAAGCTCCAACGTCAAGTCAATGAGTTACTGGAGAAAAGATATGTTAGAGAAAGCCTCGGCCATTGCACTGTATCAGTGCTTCTAGTGCCGAAAAAGGATGGAACTTAGGAGATGTGTGTCTAGAGCTGAGCTATGAATAAGATCAAGATCAAATACAAGTATCCAATCCCGAGGTTAGAAGACATGTTGGATAAGTTGAGTGGAGCCAAGGTTTTTAATAAGATTGACCTAAAGTCTGGTTACCATCAAATCCACATAATGTTAGGAGATGAATGGAAGATTACATCTAAAACTCGGCATGGACTCTATGAGTGGATGGTCATGCTATTCAACCTGTCGAGTGCCTTGAGCACTTTCATGCGATTGATGAACCACGTATTAGGATATCTGATTGGAAAGTGTGTTTTGGTGTGCTTTGATGACATACTAGTCTACAGTACTGACATGCTAAGTCACTACGAGTATCTCCGAGCCGTATTGAATATTCTCTATGTAGAGAAATTATTTGGTAACTTAAAGAAGTGTTTCTTTTGCTAAGAGGAAGTGGTCTTCTTAAGCTATGTAGTTAGTGGGGGAGGCTTACAAGTAGATGACGAGAAGATATAAGCAATTGTAAAGTAGCCAACTCTTACTACTTATGCTGACGTGAGAATTTTCTACGAACTGGCTTCATTCTATTGATAATTTATCAAGAATTTCGGCACCCTCACAGTGTCAGTTATTGAGCTAATGAAGAAAAACACTAACTTCTAATGGGGAGAAAGGGAGGAGAGGAGCTTTACCGAAATAAAAGAAAGATTGACCTCTGCCCCGGTGTTAATTCTACCTAACTTTAAGAAAATATTTGAGTTGAAATGTAATGCATCAAGCATTGGAATAGGTGCTATCTTAATGCAATAAGGCTGACTAATTGCCTTCTACAATGAAAAGCTTAGAGGACCACAATTGAATTATTCCGTATATGACAAAGAACTCTTAGAGTTAATTTGAGCATTGCAAATATGGCAGCGCTATTTATTGCTGAGAGAATTTGTTATATATATTGACCATGCGCCATTGAGATACCTCCAAAGTTAGACTAAGTTATCAAAGTGACAAGTGAGATGAGTTGAAATCCTTGAGAGATTCAATTTTGTAATAAAATATAGGCAAGGAAAGAATAATGTCGTTGCAAATGCTTTTTCGAGAAGACATGCACTTATGAATGAATTGCAAACTAAATTGTTTAGGTTTGTAAGTATCAAAGAACAGTATTTTGAGGATCCATACTTTAGACCCATATTTATGCTGTACGTCAATGGAAGAACGGTGGACCAGTATCATATGGAGGATGGCTACTTATTCCGAGGTGAAAAATTATGCATACCAACTTGTTCCCTAAGGGAGCTACTGATCAAGGAAGCCTACAGTGGAGGACTCTTTAGACATTTTGGAGAAAGAAGGACTTGTAAACTATTGAATGGTCAATTCTTTTAGTTGAGAATGAGGAGAGATGTGCACCGAGTTGTTGAAAGCTATATAGTGTGCAAGAAGGCAAAGTGCCAAGCCAAAAAGGGGAAAGCAATGCCATTGCCTATTTCAATGAAACCATAAACCGACTTAAGCATAGAGTTTGCACTCAAATTACCATGAACTGCCTGAGGTAAAGATTCTGTAATGGTTGTCGTTGATTGGTTTAGCAAGATGGCACACTTTGTGCCCTGCTCTAAAACTAGTGACGTTTCAACTATTGCTACTCTTTTCTTGCAAGAGATTGTGCAATTATATTGCATACTAAGGAGTGTAGTCTCTAACAGGGACCTAAAGTTTTTTAGCCATTTCTAGAGGACCTTGTAGTATCAGATGAGGACCAAACTACTATTTAGTACTTCCAAACTGATAGCTAAACAGAGGTGGTTAATCGCACTTTAGGATCACTGCTTCGAGCTACAGTGGGTAAGAACTTAGCTGATTGGGACATTTGCTTGCTAGTAGTCAAATTCGCTTATGATCGGATAGTGTATGACACCACTAAGCAAACTCCCTTTGAAGTGGTCAATGGTTTCAATCCCAAGTTACCCCTTGATCATACCCCTATACCTATACCTAAATAAGAGGACCCTGATGTAAGGGCTAGAGCACAATCACTTTAGTACAACTATGAAAAACTTACTCGACATATCAACCAAGCTGCTAGAAGAATGCAAGAGAAGACCAAGGGTAGGATAACTAAACAATTCCCGTAAAAAGACTTGGTATAGTTGCACCTCAACAAGGAATGGTTTTCGAGTAAAAGGAGGAATAAATTATCTACAAGAGCTAAAAGACCCTTCAAGTTCATTTAGAAAATCAATGATAATGCCTATAGGTTAGAGCTGCCCGACGATTATAGGGTATTTGACACCTTCAACATTGTTGACCTCAGTTCCTATCACCTTAATGGAGAGCTAACCACAGATCATGCGGATTTAATCCCAAATCCAAATCATCCTAGAGGGAATGATAGGAATCAGGCTATGAGACCTTTGACTTGCAGCCGAGCTTGAGGACTGGAAGCGCTAATACAATAGATTCTTCTATTCTAGCCGACTCCTGCCGAGGCTGAGTATTTCTTTGCCGACTCATTCTACATGCAAAGCTGTATAATTACCTATTTCTAGCAAATAGTGTGCCAAGAAGCGAAAGGCCAAGAGAACAACCAATCCTCATTCTCACTCACGCTTAGCTAATTACTTACTCAACATCACCCTTGTTGAGATGATGAGAGAGAGATTCTGAACTAACTCAACCACCCTTGCTCAGACAAGCAAGTCGATTGTACTTTTTTTGTCCCAATCTTCCAATGGGCACTCTTATACAGCATTGCCACATGTACAGAATCATGTATAGAATTCGTTACACTAATGATTGTTTTTCTTGAATATTTATTTTTATCCTTTTGTATCATATATATTATTTCCTTAAGAAATACCCTTTTTGTCTTTTTTCTTTTGAGCAAGTTGCCCTAACTTTTGGGTATAAATACCCTTGTAATTGTAGCTGCATTAAATAAATTATCATTAATACACTTGAGTATTTTTCCTTCCTTGCGTAAACATTATCTGTTTACTCTCAGCATCACTCTTATCCTAACCCTTAAGTAAGATTAGGTAGTGAATAACCTCATCGGATCGACTCGTATGTCATATCGAATTATGCCGTAAGTCCTTGGAAGTTCCATTGATGTGTCATATCATGTAGAGCTGTTCATAGATTTTTGCTTACTCTTCATTCGCATTTATCATTTCGCCCATTCCTCATCACTTCTCTTTTTGAGCTTTTACAAGATTGGACCCATCTAGCGACCAGCCTTGTTCGTTCTTAGTCATGATCCACATTACCATAAACATGCATAAAAGACTCAAGCATACAGGAATGCATTGCACCAGTATAAAAAAGAACATACGTATTAATAGAGTGTACAAGAAGCGTACTTATTATAGCTTAGCATCGAGCAGGTTTTGATGATGCAATGTGTAAATACAACCTGTAGATCTCTAATATAGTCCATCTACATTCTATTTGCTACCTAAGCTGAATTTTGAGGTCTATCAATCTATACCATTAGAATTACCCAATCACCTACTTCCTTACAATCCATTATCTTATGACCCCTTTGCTTATACTTGTAACAAAACACTAGTAGAATAATCTTGTCATTGTAATTCTTATTATTGTGACCTATCTTCCCATATGCAAAACAAGCTCCCTCTAGCCATGTGCAATCCTTCAAGTCATAGGGTCCGAAACAACCGGTGCACCTCTTCTCTATGGCTAGTATAACTACCTTCATCTACATTGGTCCTGGCTCAACCATAGGTTTGGTTAGAGGTATCATCGACCTAGTTCCCTTATCTGGTAATCTACTACATGATGTTAGTCTCTTCCTAAGTGCCCTGGCCTTCTTGTTAATTGGAAAGATCCCACCTCATGCTGCAAATTCATCTCCAACCCAAAAACAAACCTCTAGGCTCTTGCTATGTCATTAGCTCTCAAGGCCTCTAGCATAAACCTGGTCAACTTGTTCAATTCTACTACATACTCTTCCATACTTCAGTTTCCCTGTTGACAGCGGAAATAAGTAGCCATAATCTACTCTTCAACATTGCTAGGGAAGTATTTCCTATAGAAAGCCTGCTATGTAAGCATTTCCCTGATTAATCTCTACTTAGCAACCCATTAAGTTATAGCATCACCCTTTAACAAGTACATTGCAAAATCTACCCTCCTATCCTCTGACACCTCAAAGGCTACAAATGCCCTCTCTAAATCCTCAATCTATGCCTTTATAGCCAAACAATCATCAGGCCTCAAATGAAACTCCCTAACCAATCTCACAAATATGTCTAAAATAATAACATTTCCTTAGTTGTCCTTACCTTGATCAATTTCTCTCTCAGCCTATACTTACCTCTCATGTCTCCATGCTGGACATCAGGCTAAATCTAATGGTGCTGCTACATCACTACTCCAATCAAGCCATTCACCACCTCTAGAAATTAAACGAAATCAAGTGGATGTTGAGGCTAACTTTAAGTAGTATTCTCTTCCTCCTCAAAATTCATACTCTTGGAATCTTGTAAGGAATGTCCTGCAAATCTTCTTGCCGTATGGAACAAAGGAAATGAAACAAGTTAACAATCGTTAACTTAAAGAAGGAACAACTAAAAATAAAGAATACAATCAACAATAGTTAACTTGTAGGAGACTTCTAAATCAATATGTTATAGGGTTTACTACATGGTCCCATTTTTACCCACTCTCTTTACAACTTAGCTTCCTAAAGATCATCAACCTAGTTGTCTTAAGATCAATCGACTTAGGCTCTCATATCACTTAAGTTGTAATGTCCTAGAACCCAGATTGCTACAACCTGCTACATTTAATACTGAGGTACTAACATGCAAGACTCAAAAGCTACTAATATCTTTAAGTAAATTTAATAAACAATCTACCAACCATACTAATAATAGGGAAATCTCTAAGTCACAACATAGGTGGCTCTATAAGTTTCGCCTTACAACATTAACAAACTACACTCTTAACTACAAATTCTATCATGCTCATATAATCCACAATATAAGGTAAACATTTATTAGAGTCTTACTTGCTCCTAATATAGGATACCATAGATACATAACCATAAAAACATAAGGAGTTTACATTTTTAGTTTTGACAACATATAACATCACACCTATATAATTAACTAACCCTCTTACCACTCCTTGTAGTATGTATAGTCATCATCCTCCACATTGTACACCAAGTTGTATCTTAGGTCATCATAATAGTCCCGATCTCCTGCATTACCTATATCTAAAAGCAAGATTCCCTAAAGGTAAGCAAAATTCCATAATATGAGATTTACTCAATCATACATGCATGAGCAAACATAATCCATTTCACAAACGAATGCAAAACATGCTATCAACAGTCGGTTATTATCTTTATTAAAGTCTAACATGCAACATAGCTTTGGCATCTCAAAGTTTAGGGTAACTTACAGCCTCGAATCACACAAGTATCATATGCATTATATATATATATATAATTGGAGCTAGGTACTCCTTAACACCTTACAGTCAATAACAACCTAAAATCTAACCAAATTAACTCAGTATGCAACTCCATTCAAGATAACATCATTTACCAATCCCTGGTACCACTATAAGATCATTGTTACTTCTAATCCCTTAGGCCCAACTAAACTTACTTAACTGATTAAGCATTTAAGGCCGAATGTAATTACATTCAATTAATAATTAAACTAGCAAGCACATACAAAGGGCATATAACCTCATACCTAAAATGAGTAACTTAACAAATTAAGTTCTAGCTTCACTTCTTAATCCTAACATTAAATAAGACATGATGTTTAGACTAAAGTCCAATCATATAAGTTGACACCCTAACTCTATCCCTTTGACCCTTCTCATCATTTAGGTTCTTATGATAAATTTGATATATGGGCTTAAAGTTGTTACAAAGTGTTTTTGGTTTGTCTATGGTTAATAAGTGGTGTTACAATTAAGTAGAAATTGATTTTGGTGAAATCAGTTGTAAGATGAGAGAGTTTAGAACATTCTGTATGGATTTCATGACCTACCGGCCAATTGATTAGTGAAGTTGATACCAATCGATTGCTAGAAATTAAAATAGGTCATAACCCTCTATGCTTGAGAAGTACTCTATCGATCGATCAATAGTACAACTTCTTCCACTAATTGGTCACTAGATTGGCTATCGATCAATTAGTAGCTTTAAGTTCTGCAAAATTGCAAAATTTATCCTTACAACCATTTACAGAACTTACAAACTTTCATTGTCTCCTTCAAGATTCGCACTCTACAATCCTTAATCTATCATTTCCCTTCCCAACAATAACATTTTCAACTTTTAGTTCTCGTATTCAACAACTGTGACATAAAATCATTATCCAATCGATACTTACTTTTTTTTAAGCTTCTTCTTTGATTCTTCTTCAAACCTTTGTTTCTTTTGCAACTCCTTTAACAATCACATCCTTACTCTCACTTCAACATTCTAACAACAATATAAATCTAATTTGGTCATACTTAACACAAAGTTACACCTCTAAACTGTTGAAATCACTTAACTCTTCCACTCTTTGGTCTCTTATTACAATATTATGGAGTCCTTCCTTAGATTGTATAAATTTACACTCATAACTTCAAAGATTTTAGAGAATTTCTTACTTACCACTAAGGTTTTGTGCCTAATACAAGAAAATAGATGAAACTATTGTATTTTGTGAAGGAACATTAAAGTAGGAGAGAGGAAAATGATGAAAAGAAAACAACATATAAGTTTGTTTCTTAAAAGGCATATGCCTCTTCATATTTGGTTGACTCAATTGCTCTTAACCTTTTTAGTTATTCTCAAAAATGCCATTACCTTATATTTATTTATTTTATTAAGAAAATTTAGGTTATTACATCTATATTATTAAGCCAATAGCAGCTTATTTGAATCTACATCTACCTTAAAATTCAATTATTCAATGTACATAACTATTATATCCTTTCCTACTACAACTAATCAATTGGAAGAGGATACAAAAGTAAATTATCCTAATGATAAGAGAGAACAAACTACAAACCAATTTTGTAAAAATTAGGCACAATTATTAACTACTATTAATTTAGAGACAAAACTTTATTAGCTTTCCATTTTTTTAACTTATCATCGTATTAGCTTATTATACATCTTCTATATCTATATCTATTCTTCTATATTATTAAGTCAATATAGGCTCATTCAACTTTATATCTACCTTAAATATTAATTAATCAATGTAAATTCCTATTGTATCCTCTCATGTAAATAACTAATCAATTAGATAAGGATAAATGAGTAAATTAATTTAATGGTATGAGAGAACGAATAGTTAGCCAACTCCTTAAATAGTAGGCATGATTATCAACTACTATTAATATATAGATGAAAATTTATTTACTTTCTACTTGTTTTAATTTATCACCACTTTAAATTATTAATGTAAAAATGAATGTCAAATGAAATTTAATAATTAGAAATATTTATCAATCAGACCAACTTTCATTGTCCTTTCTCATCCCATAATTATTAATCCTATATGTGATTTAGATCAACAATTGTTCTATATTTAAATTTAATCATTTTTTATATTTAAATTTCATGCACAAAAAGTAGGTGCATGCATAGTATATGTAAGCATTTTTTTCTAGCAAAATATTTTACTCTTGTATCTAATTTCTACACACTTGACATAAGTAGGTTTACTATATTTTATGCTATTTTTTTTTAATGGACAAAACTCCCAAATTAATATTTTCTTTGTTGATTTTGCAAGTAAATGTTATCTTATGGGATGAAGCAAATTAAATGTAATTAGCATATTTTTCCATGCATTTAACAATACATTTATAGTGTATCACTATAATTATATATTTCTTATTTTTCTTTTAAAGTACTCTTTTAAGATTGTTTATATCAATAGTCATGCATGTAATCTAGATATTTTAAAATCACATTGACATTGTATTTGTATTTAATTTTTACACTTACGATACAAATGCATATTTGCTGGTATAAATTATGCTATTAATATATTCCACCCTCTTGGAAACATAAAAATAATTAGTCAAAGAGCTTGCCTAATGTGCAGATAAGTATTTGAATAGTTATTATATATATTTTTTTCAAATAATCGAAATCAATAAATATGAAAATTTAATGTATGACCATCTTATCGATATTAGGAAAAAAAAAGCATTATATTGTTATGAATAACTGGAGCAACATGTACAAAGCAAGTATAGGATATATTGAAGGAGGAATTTCAAAGCAGTGAAAATGTATGCCATGTTAAACTCCAAACCTTTAGATAATATTTTGAAAAAATTAAAATGAAGGATTCTAAATTCATAAAGTATTATTATATTAGAATTAATGAAATGGTAATTCAAATGAGAGCCTATAGAGAAAATATTGTCATAGAAGAATAGCAAAAAAATATATTAATGACACTTATAGGAAAATAAGATTCAATAGTCACCTACACATGGAGGAAACAAAGGATTTTTCTACCTTTTCTATCACAAAATAAATAGGTACCCTTAAATCATATGAGAAGACATTGAGTAGGTATGATGGGAGTATACTAGAAAATTTCAATCAAAACTTTAACTCAGTCTCAAGACCTTAAAGATGGTGAGAAGAGATTTGAAAAGGTAAGATAAAGAAGTGAAGGGAATGTGAAAAATGGAGGAGATAAAAAAAAAAAAAAAGAAGATAAAAGATTATATCCATTGTGTGGGATAGGTAACAAAATCAATCATTGTGAAAAATGTTGTTGGTAGAAAGGAAAACCATAATGTCAAGCTAACTATTCTAAGGAGAAAATGATTACCTATTTTATACTTGCCTTATCGCATTTGAAATTGAAAGCTATATATGCTATTTGGATAGTGGTTATAGACTTATAGTGACCATATCACTACCAATAAGATATTTTTCAAAACTTAGGTACATTTGTCAGGTCACAAGTAAAGCTTGACAATAGCATGCTGGTTGCTGTTAAAGTTAAAGAAGGTACATTGACTCATTAAATATGTCATGTTAGTACACAATCTCGAGATGAAATGATGGATAAATGATATTCTCTATTGTTTTAAAGAGAAAATTGTACCATCTATGAAAAAGGAGCAAAGGGCAAGGAAATTATTAGTTAAGATGTAATAATAGAGAAATTTCTCCATTCAATGGAACTATAAAGCAAAAGTAGCTACAAAAGTAAATAAAAAAAAAGTCATTATTTTAGCATAAAAGACTTGACCATCTAAACTTCCAAGGATTGAAAATGCTACAAAAGAAGAATGGGATGTCAAGTTTACAAGTTATAAAGGAAGTTGCAAAAATTTGTTAAGGCTGCATGCTTAGGAATCAATATAGGAAATCACTTCCTTCTAAACAAGCATAGAGAGACAAAGTACCATTGGAGCTCATACACATAGATATGAATGGACCAATGAGGACACCGTCACTTCAATTGATAAGGCATTTAATTCTTTTCATAGATGATTACACTTTGATGACTTAGGTATACTTTATATGGGGAAGTGAGAAGATTTCAAGATTTTTTAGAAATTTGAAAATCTCGTAGAGAATCAAAGTAGTAGAAGCATTAAAGTTCTAAGGAATAATTGTAAATAGAAATACAATGAGAAGGAATTTCATAAGCTTTGCGAAGATGATGGCATTAAGCATCAGACATCAATCGGCTATAGTCATTAACAAAATAGAGTCTTAGAAAAGAAGAATAGAATTGTCATGGAGATGGCAAGATTCATGCTCAAGGAGAAACACTTTCAAATACCTTTTAGGCTACAGTAGTATATACAGTAGTCTAACTCCTTAATAGATGTCCCATTAGAGCAATCTAGAAAACGATATCGATAGAAGCATGGAATGGACAAAAGCCCTCAATTGAACATCTCACAGTCATTGGTTATATATGTTGTACTAATATCTTAATAGAAAAAAAAATGATAAGCATCGACCTCCAGGACTTATCACTTGAGCTTGAGCTAAAGGTTTGGAGAGAATATCTTGATAGGTCTCTACCCTTCATGATATGGATTCTGTTGTTAAACACACGGATCCAGTATTACGCATAACCAAAAGGGTGGTTCCAGGCAATGAGATGGCTCGAAGATTAAATAATAGTTGAAGGTTGAGCAGGGGTTCCCGTGTACCAACAATAGATATGATACACCAATGCCTCACCAAGCTAAGGTTATACCTGATATGACGTACAAGTATAGTCGGAGGTCACTCACCACTAGTACATGCTCAAATGGGCTACATAAAAGTAGTTCAAAAGTAAGGACACTTAGCTTAAGAGGGAGTAAAAATTCAGTGTATTCTCTGTATGATGTTGCGGCTATTACATTATGCCAGTATTTATAGTACCCAGTTAAGATAAGTCCTAAATTACAAAAATGGATCCTTACTAAACAAAAAAGGAGAATAATTTACAAAGAAAGCACATAATTGTACAAAAAGAATATTCATTGTTAGAAAGAACAGCGCACATGCATTTTACTCAGTCTGTGGTGCCAATAACACTACGAGTCGAGTAAGAATGTGCCTTAACTAGGTTTTGTTGGCATCAGCAGTTTGACAGCTTTGATTGCTGGGGCTGGGCAAAGGTTGGTTTAGGGATGACTCACACTCGAGATCATCCTTGGATAGTCGACTCTTGACAATTATTAGCTCGGCCTTGGAACTGTAGAGATGGCTATATCTAGATTTGGTGCTTAAACTGGTGTATTGTGGAGGGGTTGATTCAGTAAGTCGACCGGTCACCTTGGTAGCTTCTTGGATGGTATGGACAGAAAAGTAGCTCGGTAGATTAGATTAGGGTAAACACTGCTCTTCAATACTTAACTCACCTTAGATAGATTGGCGAATCATTTGAGAAAGCCTTTAAGTTTAGGAGCAAGTAATCAATCCTTGATCCCTATTGTCCCCTTCGAATTGTTTAAGATTTGAGATCAAATCTAGTTCAGCTTCAAGTTACTTATCCTCGGGAGTATAAGGTTGGAGATCAGTAATGTTGAAGAAGTTTGAGACTCCATATCCTTCAGGTAATTTAATCCTATAGGCATTAAGATTGATCTTTTCAAGCACTTTGAAAGGTTCGTCAGTTCTGGGAGACAACTTGCTCTTCCTCAAGTTTGGGAATCGTTCCTTACTAAGATGTATCAAAACTAAATCACCTGGTTGAAATTCTCTCTTCCTCCGTCCTCAACTTCGCTTCTCGAGCTTAGTATTAGGTTGGCTCAATTGCTCTATAACCTTTTGGTGCATGACTTTAATGGCCTCAACTCTTTAAACGGCTGGTCAGTCATCCAAGCATTGGCTAAGGTGCTTAATCCATTGGGAGCTTGGGGTTAAACCCATAGGTGACCTTGAATGGAGACATTTTTGTTACGTTGTGGAGGGTCCTATTGTTGGTAAACTTAATGATTGGCAGACATAGATCCCAGTCGACCATGTTTCATCTGATAGTAACCCGCAGCAAAGTTCCCACGGTTTTGTGAACAACCACAGTCTGTCCATTGATCTATGGATGATCAGATGTGTTGTACAATAGCTTAGTCCCCATTCACCTCTATAGCATCTTCCAAAAGTGGCTCATGAACTTTAGGTCTCAGTTCGAAACAATGGTTTTGAGAACTCCGTAAAGTTTGATTACTTCCTACAAGAAAAGAAAGGAGATAGTCGAAGCGTCACTAGTCTTAAAATAGGGCACGAAATGTACCATCTTGCTAAATTAATCCACAACTACCATGATGGAGTCCTTCCCTCGGGACGTCCTCAGTAATCTTAACATAAAGTCCATACTTAGCTTAGACTATGGTTTGGTTGGGACGAGCAAGGGTAGATAATGTCCTTACTTAACTTAGCTCTTTACCTTTTGGCAGGTCGCACACTTCTCCAACATAGACTGCATGTCTCTCATCATTCTTAACCAAAAGAATCTTGCAGATAGTACTTCATGGGTTCGGAATTAACCAAAGTGTTTGGTTGATCCTCCTCCATGCACCTCGCGTACGAGTAATTCTCTCATGGAACAGTTCAGGATACATAGCCTCTTCTTCCTGAATAAGTATCCGTCCTCCCTGTAATAGTCATCTAATATCCATTTTTCCTTACATCAAGCATAGATAGGACCAAAGTATAGATCCTCGGCATACATATTCTTTTTGGTTGAAAAACCAAGTGGCTTTATTTGTAGCTTGGTCAAGAGGGCGTGTCATCTCGATAGAGCGTCGGCCACTACATTGTTCCCTCCATTCTTGTATTTTACGACATAAGAAAAACTCTCCATGAACTTAATCCATTTGACTTGCCTCTGAGACAACTTTGGTTGGCTCTTTAGATATCTCAAGGATTCATGATTGATGTAGATCACAAATTCCTTAAGCAACAGATAGTGATGCCATATTATTAGGGCTCAAATTAAGGAGTAAATTACTTGTCATAAATAAAATAGTAAAGTGTAGCTCCTCAAAATTTCTCACTAAAGTAAGCAATAGGTCAGCTTTCTTGCATCAACACAGCACCTATGCCTAGTCCAAATGTATCACATTCTACTTTGAACACTTTATCAAAGCTCAGTAAAGCTAAGACGAGGGTTACAATTAGCCTTTTTTTCACCTGCTCAAAACTCCTCCTTTCTTTCTCTCCCCATGTAAATTCAATGCTCTTCTTTAACAATTCGATAAGTAGGGCCACAATTGTATTGAAATTCTTTATAAATCCACAATAGAACGATGCTAGGCCCTGGAAACTTCTCACGTCTATAGAATAGGTCAACTTAAGCCATTCTATGATCTCTCTTGTTTTCTCATCATCAACTCGGATGCTACCTCCACTCACAACAAACCCCAAGAAGATCACCTCGGATTAGCAAAAGTTGCACTTCTTCATATTAGTGTAGAGCTATTCAACTTGGAGTTTTGCAAAAACTCTTCGGAGATGCTCCTAGTAAGTCTCCAGGTTGGGGCTATATACCAGAATGTCATCAAAATAAACTATAATAAACCTTTCTAATAATTCTTAGAGCATATGATTCATCAAGCCCATAAATATGCTCAATACATTAGATAATCCAAATGGCATTACAAGCCATTCATATAAACCATGTTGTGTCTTGAATGTGGTCTTCCACCCATCACCCTTACGCATTCGAATTTGATGATATTTAGATTTAAGGTTGATCTTAGAGAACAGTCTTACTTTACTTAATTCGTATAGCATATCGTCGAATTGGGGTATGTAGTACATGTACTTGATGGTAATTCGATTAATTGTTCGGCTATCTACCCATATCCTCTAAGAACCATCTTTCTTTAGTACTAACAAGGCTAGCACCGCACAAAGGTTAAGGGACTTACATATATACCCCTTCTCCAATAGCTCATCTACTTACTTTTGGAGTTCGGTAGCTTATTCGGGATTCAGTCTACAGGCAGGCTTGTATGACAGTACGGCTCCTAGCTACAGCTTAATTGTATGCTTAACACCTCGAAATAGGGGCAAAACTTTTGGAAGCTCCTCTAAAAACAAGTCGATAAATTCTTTTAGTAAGGTTTTTACCTCGGCAGATTTCTCCCTCTCCTCGGACTTCATCTCTAATAACCTTCAAACTAACAGATAAGTCGGTCCTTTGAGCTCCATTTTTCTTTTCAATTCAGCCTAGGTCATCACCAAAGCCTCCTTCTTCAAGGTTCGGCTAAGTTGGCACTGTATAACCTTTATCTACTCAACAGTCATAGGACTCAACATTTTTTTAGGTTATCGAATAATCTTTCGGTATGAAGAATATCCAAGACTGCTCTAATATGTTTATAGTGATTCGGCTTATCGGTACTGTAGATCAAGATGTCGTCAAAGTACACCATAACACACTTCCTAGTGAGATGTCTCAGCACATGGTTCATAAGTCTCATGAAAGTTCTCGGGGCATTTGACAAGCTAAAGAGCATAACTACCCACTCGTAAAGTCCATGTCGAGTCTTGAACGCAGTTTTCCACTCGTCTCCTAGCCTCATGCGGATTTAATGGTAGCCAGACATAAGATCAATCTTGCTAAAAATTTTGACTCCACTCAATTCATCCAACATGTCTTCTAGCCTCGAGATTAGATATTTGTATTTAATCATGATTTTGTTCACGGCTTAATTGTCAACATACATCCACCAAGTTCCATCCTTCTTCGATACTAGAAGTGTAGGCACAACATAAGGGTTGAAACTCTCTCTGATATAACCTCTCTCCAACAACTCATTGTCTTAACGTTGGAGTACAGAAGCCAACTCAAGATTAATCCAATAAGCTAGCTTATTCGGCAGGGCAACGCCGGGTACTAAGTTAATACAGTGCTCTATACCTCAAATTAGGGGCAACCCCTTAAGTAATTATTCTAGGAACAGGTCGGCATAGTCATCAAGCAACTCCTTGATTTCCCGGGGAGGCTCACCTTGCTCCTTCATTTCTAATAGTCGCCTAACCAATAATAGGGTCAACTTATCAACATTGACAAGTTCCATCCTTCTTCGACACTAGAAGTGTAGGCACAACATAAAGGTTGAAACTCTCTCTTATATAACCTCTCTCCAACAACTCATTGACTTAACGTTGGAGTACAGAAGCCTACTCAAGATTAATCCAATAAGCTAGCTTATTCAGCAGAGCAGCGCCGGAAACTAAGTAAATACAGTACTCTATGCCTCAAATTGGGGGCAACCCCTTAAGTAATTATTCTAGGAACAGGTCGGCATAGTTATCAAGCAACTCCTTGATTTCCTGGGGAGGCTCACCTTGCTCCTTCATTTCTAATAGTCGTCTAACCAATAATAGGGTCAACTTGTCAACATTGACGGCCTCTCGGAGCTTAGCTCTATTCATCACCAAAGCCTTCTTTGATTCGTGAGCAACTTTCGCCTGCAACTTGTTAACTTCTCTTGGCAACATCAGATTCAACGTGATCTGCCAGTCTTCCTTCTCGAACATATATGTATTTCTGTAGCCGTCATGTATAACTTTCATATCAAACAACCACGGCCTACCCAACAACACGTGGGAAGTGCACATAGGTAGTACGTCATAGAGGATTTTATTAGAGTAATTCATTATAGTGATCAGTAGCAGTATCTATCGAGTGATATGTAATGCTCCTTTCTCACTCAACCAGTGTAACTTATATGACTTAGGATGTGCAACAATTGATAGCTTTAGTTTGGAAACAAGATCGGTCGATGCCACATTGGTGCAACTTCCACTATCCACAATGAGAGCATACATTTGATCATTCACCTTGCAGGTGGTATGAAATAAATTCTTTCTCTGCTCCGCCTCTCATGAGGGTTCTACACTCATAATGCATCGAACAACTATTAGTAACTAGTCTAAGTCCTTAAGAAATGTGTCTTCCTCAATTAGTTCTTTCCCAGCATTCTCATTCTCAGCAGGAACCTACTCCTCCTTGGGTTTCTCATCCATACTCTCTACGTCTAACTTCGGGATGTCTCCTTTAATGACCATCGTCCTTTGGTTCAAGCACTAAGCAACCATATGTCTAAACCCTTGATACTTAAACCACTTAATCTGGCTTGTCTTCCTGTAAAACCCTTACCCTTTCTCATAAGTTCGGGTCGGCACTACATCTTTAGATCGGCCTTTCTACTAAGCTTTAACATCAACCCTTCTATTTAGCTCGGTACATAATTGAGCTCGATGACTTGCTTGACCCAATCGACTAATCGGCATTTTGGTCAATACTCGGTTCCTTCTTTGCCTCTCTACTTGTTGAGCAATCCTAACAACTTCATCCATTATGTTAAATCATAGGAGCTCCACAATGTCTCAGATGCCTCCTCTCAATCCAGTAATAAATCTTGAGATTGTTCGGGCTGGTCATTCCTTCACTTCACATTGTATTATAAGCATTTGAAATTCTTGAACATACTCGTCAACAGCTCGGCCTCCTTGTCTTAGCTCCTGAAGCCAAGTAAAGGTATCTTGGAGATATGTTTTCGACACAAATTTGTTTTTAAGCACTCTCTTCATCTCAAGCTAAGTGTTAATCTCTTGATATCCCTCTCTTCTTCTCATGGCCTAAAAATTCTTCCACCACATGGTGGCATACCGGGAGAATTCAACAGCAGCAGTCTTCACTTTCTCATAATCCTCATATTAATAGTAATCAAATACACGCTCTACCTTCTCTTCCTAATCTAGATACTCGTCAGCATTTCCAAATCCATTGAAACTCGGAATCCGAAGCTATACACGGTCGGATGTTTTGGGGACTTAATGCTCCTCTTCAAAATACTCTTCCTCCCTATCAAGCTCTCTCAAGTCTATCATTCGTCTTACTCGTCTGCTAACTCTTTTACCTCGAACTGGTAAAACTAAGTTCTGACCTCTAACAGATTAAGTAGCTTGTGGAGTGTTTTACATGGCGTCAGTGGATTAGTAAGTTAGTACATGAACAACTTGAGTAAGATCTACCAAGAGGTTAGCTACCTTATCAAGCCTCTCGTTAGTGTTTTTGGGAGTTTCTTAAGACTGACACCCATGGTAGACAATTCCACTATCATCACCAGTACCAACATCTATATTTGGGTCTGTCATTTTCCTCACAGATTCAAAATTTAAATAAGCACTTCAGAAAGTGAACAGTTAATAACACAACAGTAAAATGAACACAATAATTGACTATATTTCACACACGTAAAATAGAGTACAACAGAACTTCAAGAAATAACTACAGTTCACACAAAACCTCCGCTTTGATACTAAGATGTTGCAAATTGCAACCAAGAACAAACAATGCCGGTTGTTGAATGGGTCCGAGCTTGCAAAAAGCTCGAAAGGATGAATGGGGAAAAGGTATGAAAGAGGGAAAAAATGATGAATAAAAACAGCAAACAAAAACCCATGAACAGCTCTAGAGGATATGACATACCAATAGACCTTCCAAGGACTCACGGTATAATTCGATATGACACACGAATTAGTCCAATGAAGTTACTTACCACCTAACCTTGCTTAAGGGAAAAGATAAGAGTAATGCCGAAAGCAAACAATAGTGTTTCCATAAGGAAGAAAGTACTCAAAAATATATTGAAAGTAATCTTATCTGTTATAGCTATAAGTACAAGGGTATTTATACCCGTAAGTTAGGATAATTTGCCTAAAAGGAAAAAGACAATAAGAACATTTCTTAAAAAAACAATGTACACGATTACAAAAGGGTAAAAATGAATATATAAGGAAAACAATCATTAATACTATAGATTCTATATATGATACTGTACACGTGGCGATGCTGCATTGGTGAGGTTGTTAGGAGATGTGGACAAAAAGTACAAACAATGGGCTTATCTGAGCAAGGATTGGTTAATCATTCCAGACTTTCTATCTCTTGGCTTATCGGCAAAGATGATGCCAAGTGATTAGTTAGCTCGGCAATAAAGAGTAATCTTTAACTCGACATACCATAGAATAATGAGTAGTGACTCAACAAAGAAGTACTCGGCCTCGGCAAGAGTTGATTAGAACATAAGGATTTGTCGTGCTAACCCCTCTAATTCTTAAGCTCGACTGCGGGTCAAAGGTCCCGTAACTTGATTCCATCACTATTCCTAGTTCGCTGCCTATCTTCTTAAATAACGATCACCGAGCTAATTACCAAGTCGGTAAGCCTATCCAAGCAATCACCTACTAACTGAGGTGTGAAGCTTCCTTCTTGCCTTTAGCCATATCGAGTACCACTTTCTTAGTTCTCCAAGGTTCCTTAAACACTTGAGTCTAATATTGATGGTTACTTCACAAAAATTAACGTCTAATAATACCACTTGAAGATCAATAACCGATACTCCAATCACCATGACAATTACACATCAAACGAATAGTCAACCACACTCTATTTTTGTATAACGAAAACAAGGAAAAACAAAGCACAAAATACTTCTCAACTACTAAACTCCAAGGTTAACGATAGAACTGTTATCACACGAGAGTAGTAACAAACCACTCAAAAAACATAGTGGTAGAATCCAGCTTTGAATGTAGCCAGGCTTTAATACTAAGATGATCTAAATTCCATAGATAAACATATGGACTTAATATCACGCATAACCAAAAGGGTGGGTCCGGGTTGTGAGATAGCTTGAAGAGTAAATGATAGTTGAAGATTGAGTTAGGGTTCCTGTGCACTAATGATGAATATGACGCACCAATGCCTCACACAAGCTCAAGCCAAGCTTGATATGATTTACAAGTATAATTAGATGTCACTCATCACAAGTCCACGCTCAAATGAGCTAGATAAGAGTAGCTTAAGAGTAAGGACACTTAGCTCAAGAGGGAGTAAAAATTCAGTACATTCTCTGTATGATGTTGCGACTATGACATTATGTGAATATTTATAGTACCCTGTTAAGGTAAGTCCTAAATTACAAAAATGGATTTCTACTTGCTAAACAGAAAAGGAGAATAATTTATAGGGAAAGCATGTAATCGTGCAAAAAAAAAAAAAAATCACTGTCAGAAAGGACAGTACAGATGTCAGAAAAGACAACGCGTACACATTTTACTTAGTCTATGGTCCCAATAACACTACAAGCCGAGCAGGAGTGTGTCTTAATCAAGTTTGGTCAGTGTCGACAATTTAGCAGCTTTGATTGTTAGGGCTAGGCAAGGGTTAGCTAAAGGATGACTCACACTTGGGATCATCCTTGGATGGTCAGCTCCTAACAATTATTAGCTTAGCCTTAGCACTGTGGAGATGACTGTATCCAAATTTGCTACTTAAACTAGTATATTGTAGAGGGGTCGGTTCGATACGTCGACTAGTCACCTCAGCAACTTCCTAGATGGTATGGAGAGTGAAGTTACTCAGCAGATTGAACTGGGGTAAACACTGCTCCTCAACACTTGACTAACTTGGGACAACTCGGTAAACCATCTAAGAAAGCCCTCAAGTCAAGTGCGTGTAATCAGTCATTGATCCCTATCACTTCATCTTACCCCTAAAGGGTCCACTTTATTGCATGAATTTAAGCTACATCATCTCCTTAACTGTCCTAAGCCTTGCACTTTGTTGGAGATCAAGGATATAATCGTATGTTGACTTGATGTCAACTTAAACCATTTCACTAATAGCTTTACAAGTGTTACCAGAAGCTCTGCCATCTTGATTCCAAAATACTATCAACAACCAACCTATCTAATGAATTGCCAAACTACTCTCGATTGTCAAGCTGACCTAGGTAACTACCTTAGAGAAATGATAGTCAACCTCAATTCGAGATGGAGCCCACGTCCAGCTATGTCTAGATTTCACTCCGTCTGATATGCCTAAAAGACCCTTACCTAAATAGATGCAGACACTTATCATCTAGTAGCCGTACTAATACGAATGCAACCAAATTCCTATTTGTATATTATAAATTTACCCCCTTTGTATATTTTCTTCTTAATACTTTCCCTTTTTAAGTAAATACCCCTTTTGGTAAATTTTTTAGACTTATACTATTACCCTAACAATTTGGGTATAAATACTCCATGTAACATCGATCAAAATCATCATCTACAATAGAACATTCTTATTTCTTTCTATAAATTGCAGTTGTTGTTACAAGTCCTTTTTACTTCTTACTCATGTCCATACTCTTAAGTAAGGTTTGGTGGTAAGTATCCTAATTAGTTAATTGCGCATAAGGTCAACTTAAATAATTTGTTCACAAGTGTTCATTAGTGCATAATATCTATTGACCAGCTCATAAATTTGCTTACATTCGACCCATTTCCATTCATATTCAAGCCATACTTAGTTTCGACTCATCTTCGACATTGTTATCTGTTGAGCCTGATTTTTCACACTGTCAGTTCTTTTTATAAAATTAGGTCTTCTCTAAACCGATCAATACTAAACCCTACTCGTCTAATATTGATCCTCGATTAGGGTTTAAAGAAAATCATTTTTTCCAACTTTGAAAAATTTTAGAGTCACTACCCAACCGAAGTCGGGAAAAGGGGTTAAGTTATAACCAATTGGGTGGATTGATTATAACTTAGCTACTAGTCTATCGATTAAAAAATCAATTTATAAAACGGCTTTTTTGAAAACCAAAGATTTAGGTCCGGGGGCTAATTTATTAAACCCTAAACGGGTACCACTTTTTAACTTTTCGAATTTAACTTTGCTTTTCAAATATACCCTTTTTAATTTCTAAAACATCTAATTATAATACATGCGAGTAAATTGATTAATTTACATAAATATCTAAAAATGGAAAAAAAATAAAACTTTCCATATTTTAAGTCTCCCCATACTTTCGTACGGATACCTACATACCCGCTATTTGGGATCAAACTTTTGTAGTTCGTTTATAGAAAAACTTAAGTAAGTTGTTTGATTTTAATTTTGGAAAAATTGTCGTGTTTACATTTTTACCAATTTTGAGTTGATTTGAGAAAAGATTATAAGGGGTCTTAAGTTGGATTTTATTTTTGGAAATTCTAAATGATTCTAATTTGAAAATTAATTGATTTATTTTCATTTATTTTTAGAAAACTCAATTTTTCTAAGTGTGAAAACTATTTTTGTTTACTAACCTATTTATTTATTTTTATTATATTATCTTATTTATTTTTATTATATTATCTTATTTATTTTATACTTATTCTATCTATATCTATTAAAATAAATAAATAGACTACTTTCTTTCTTCTTTTTCTTTTTTCTCTTTTTGTTTTTTCTTCTCTTTCTTTTTTTTCATTCTTTTTTCTTTTTTCCCCCCTCATTTATAACATTTACAAATAAACAAATGAATGAAATTAAAAAGGAAAAAAAAGGTCGGCTTGGAGTTGGCTCACTTCGGCTCGGATCGGCTCACTTCAATGGTGGTGGTTTTTGTCAACAAACACCGTAGGGGATGCTATCCTAGAGAGGGAGGAATCGTGCTAGATAGAGGAAACTTCGATTTTTGTTTTTCTACAGTGTTTTGAAGTTTTCGTTGTGTTTTGAAAATAAAGAGTAGACCCCTATTTATTTATAGGTGTCATGATCGTGTTAAGGATGGAAAAAATTAAATGCAATATCATTTTCTTTCAATTTTGGATTGGACGAACCTGGACAATATATAGTGCCAAATACATAGCTGTGCATGTATGAATGTGTCGGAGTGTGTCAGAATGTGTCTACCATACTTAGAAATGAGTTAGCAAATGACGTGACAATGACGTGGCCCATGATGTGACGATGACATGGCGATAAAGTGAGAAAAGAAAATAAAAGATATATTTTGCACCTTCCATGGATTGAACATAAGATCTCCGAGTCATATACAATATCAAGTCTAGATGCTTATCTAGCTGAGTTATTGGTTTTTCCTTATTCATACATGTAATTAATTGCACATATAGATCAAGTTAACCTAAGCTAGATTCAAATCTAAGCCTAGACCTAATAGCCTTTTATTCAAAACTATTGAAATTGAAATTAAAATTATATTCTATTTAAACAACCTAAAAATTTATTATTTTCTAAATACCCTATTTTATTTTATGACTTTTCAAATATCTTTTTTTTTTGTATTTTTTATAAATTTCTTATTTTTTTTGTACTTTTTCCTATTTTTTTATTTTTTATATTTTTCTAGAATTCCTATTTTTTTTTTCTAAATTTCTTCATTTTTTGGGGGGGCTTTCTTTAATTTTCTATTTTTTTTTGAACTTTTTCTAATTTAAGACCCTATAACCTAATTTGAAAAATAAAAAGGGGCGCAAACATTAGGTGTCTACATTATCTTTATCTACTCTTGGCACAACATGTAAAGAAAAGGTACAAGTTAGAGGAGAAAATTGAAAAAGGAATCTTCCTTGGCTACAATGCATAGTTAAAAGATTATCGAGTATACAACTTGAAAACTAAGAAACTAATTATTAATATGAATGTTGAGTTCAACAAAAATGTTACATAAGAAGCAGAGCATAATGATGCTAAGATTGGAGTGTTCTCTAAAACTTAATGATAGGTAGAGATGACTCTAAGCACATCTACAACATTAACTTCAAGTTCAACTAGAAAATTCAATTAGAAAAGGAGGTTCATCTCTTGAATCACCACCAAAAAGGACAAAACTTCTTTCCCATGTTTATGGGAGTTGCAAATTCATTGCTATAGAGCTAAAAAGCTTTAAGGCTACTTTTAAGCAAGACGTATGGAAGAAGAGTTAGAGATGCTACAAGATTTGATTTATGTTAAAGTGTATTAAGGAGGAGTATTGAGTTTTGGCCTATGTCTTAACCTAAATCCATTGCAACATCTATATTCTATAGAGATGTTAGGTAAAATTTCTAGAATGTGTTAATTGGATATTTCTATATAATGTTCTAGATGGTAAGTATAACTTTTAAGATTAAACCCTATAATCATTGGATTTGATTGATCTTTATTATCCATTGAGGAGGAGAAAGCTGATAAATAAGCGTATCTTACTCTTTTGTAAGCAAGCAAAAAAAAACTAAAGAAACATACAAAATTATCCATTTCTAAATGATCTCTACTCTATTCTATACTACCATCCCTTATACATCATTTTCTATTTTTCAAATATTTTTCTAAGCATATATCATCTCCGTATTCTCTATTTTATTTTAATCTAATACCTTTCTATGGACTAACGCACACTGATGAGTGTATCAACACTTATTTCAAGCATAAAATAAACTTTTCAAATTTCTAAAATTCATTGAGCACTTCACAAAAAGAATATGATTAAAATTGTGAAGGTCAATTGTTTTAATTTAGTGACAGGAGAAAAAACTTATCAAGTATTGTATACATAAAATTATGATATATGCATTATATTTGATAGTTGTAAAAATTAACCATTCCATTATTATTTGTGTGAATTTTGATAAATATGTGTATGTACACATAACATGTGTACCCATCAATCTTCTTTCCCATAACCATTAATACTATGTTTAGCATGAGAGAAAGAGGAAGGAAGGAATGAGGGAAAGACATAAGCCAGGAAAGTTCCAATTCCATTGTTAGGTAGGGAAAAATGGAAGGAAGAGGAAAATAAAGGTATTTGTTTCCATGGACTTTACTTTATTTCTTTCACCTCTAAAATGAAGAGAAAGGTTAGAAATTTTTTAAATTACTAATGTAAACTCCCCTTGTTTACTTTTCCTTCAAGTAAAATCTATCGAGTACCACTATGTTTTTAGAAAATGTAATATTAACCATTCAACTTATATTTTGACTGCTAAAATCATTGAATTTTTCAAAAAAGTGTAAGCATACTACTCCTATAACTTTCTAGTCATATGGTAACTGGAAATCCTATACGGTATTTATGATTTACTTATGCATCATCCTATGGATAAAGACACTAAAAGAGTATGTTTCTTTTCCTTCGAAAACCTAAATTATTATAGAAAGGAAACTTTTTTACTATGAAGAACCCTACAATTTATTTACCGAGGAAAAAAGGAACCTACAATTCTCACAAGTATTGAAATTATTATAACAGCATTCTTATTTTTATGTTACATGTCTTTCAATTTGTGATTCTAGTCATACCATTGTAATTGTCAAAAACAATTCATTTATGAAATAGAGATATAATTTTAAATATATAATTGACAACTATTCTTATGACCCATTCATTTGATGGCATTTCATGAGGTTGTTGACACCTGTTTTAATTTACAACTAAGGGTCTTAGAATTTTTCTTTTTTGGATAAATACGGATAATCATTTATTAATAAAACTATAATTACAGAACATGAGTTTGAATTAATAGCCCCTTAAGTAGGATTAAATATAAGCATTGCCGTAGATTAGGTTCTTTCAACAACAATCCTATACCCCTTAGTACATCCAAGGTCCATTAGGTCATCATTTTCAACTACAGAGAACAAAAATACTAAAGGAGGAGAATCAAAAATCATAAAATGCTTCAATTGCTTCTTCGCTCAATCAGTAAGCTGATAAGCAACTCGATTAGTCTTACGAAGTACAACCTATACTATCTAGCTACACAACTGGTAAAGTTTTTCCCTGCATATATTCAATATATATTGATATTTCATTTTGTTTGCTAGATTAGATGAAATAAATCGTGCTGCTATCATTGAATTTGTTTTAATTTCAATGTTTGGGAATCCCTTTTGTATATAATCATTGATCCCTAAGTATATATCCCATAATTCTATAGCAACAATGTCAATTTTTCCTAATTTATAGTCGAACCTAAAGCTATCTCCCTTCATGATTTCTTATTACTCCTCTTGCATATGCTTGCCTTGATAAATTATCCATTAATCCATCAATATTCAATTTTACCCAATTATGTTGAGGAGTCCAAATCATTTTCCTAAGATTTACTTGAAAAAACTTTCGATATTGTTTCAGTAGGCCAATACTCATGACTTAGTTTCCTCATCATATGATTGAAGTTTGTATCAACTAGCTCAATCTAATGCAAAGCCTGATTACGTTTCATCCATATGCACCATAACACAAATCCTAATATATATAATTTAGGGGGTTGTAGTAGAATGGCTTCCTTTTTTTCTTATATGGGTATTATACCTTACCCATTTTTTTAAAATCACTATTAATAATAGCATTTGAGATCCTTTTTGTTGACAAGACCCTTTGGATATAGGTTCCTTAAGCTCGTTTAAAACTAATACGCCTCATCTCTTAGGACTTACTGCCTTAAGCTTAAGCCCTATGCCCAATTTGATAAGGCTTAAGACACCCTTCAACGACTAGAAGTCATAAGATAAAGATAAGAGATCAAGTCAATACCCACTTTCGGTATATATAGGACATGTTGAACGGCATGACCCCACTCTTTCATACTTGCGGGAGAGGATCCCTCTCTCACTAACTATTTTTCAACTACTAGTGTCACTCTATTATAAATATCAGTTTACTACCTAACGATAAAAATCTTTATACTTTGTGTATTAAGCTTACTTATTATTCTAAAGCATCTTATACCATCTAAGAATTTACTGTTGATTTAAATATCAAAGTGACCATACTGAAAAACACTTCAGTGTCCCCTCATAATGTTTTGTTTTGTAGACTTACCACATACAAAACCCAATTATTATCAGCAAATACCTTAGGATAACACCTTTATTTTGACTTGCTTCTACTATATGTTTTATCCCTTCACATAAGTAGAACGTATGCAGTAAGTTTTCCTTAGAAAAGCATCATGCCTACTATTTCTTCCTCTTATGTTAAGAGGATATATTGAAGAGTCTAGGAATGTCGGCACGTTGTTGTTATGTGTAGGAAATGTTGGAAAGAAAGAATTTAAAGGAAAGCAACAACAAAAAAAAAAAAAAGATAATGGCCAATTTTTTTTTGCCAAGCAATATATAGATATTTACTTGTAGAGTTGTTCCCTTACTATAATAATTTGAGTTTTTCGTTGACAAGGAATAGACTCTTTTAATATCTCTACATGTAGGTCATAATGTCATGCAGAATTTTTGATAGCCAAATGGTCGGTAGTTATTTGATATGATTGCCCTTTTTAAAAAATCAAATAGTTTTAGCAATGAAAATAAAAATTTAGTGGTCAATATGGTATTTTTTGAAAGTTTGGTAGGGTCCAATGGATTTTATCCTTTTTCCTTCTTATCATTATGTTTAATGGGTTTATTGGTAATTTTAAATTATTTTAATTTTAATTTTGGCAATAATTACAATTCCTTTCAAAAATTTTTCCCTCTATTATTCAATTGAAACTAATCAATCATTGCACAATTCTTCTCTTCCATATATTCTCCTTTCTCATTCCTTCTCTTTTCCAAACATACCGTAAAGGGAAAATTTGCCAGCAGTAAATTTCTATTAGCTTTTTGTCCATCACATGTGAATCCAATGGTCATCATTCTTACAATTACGAGTCCCCATTCGCCACACAGAAAAAGGGCCTTCTTGACCAAAACAAAAACGCTTAAAAGCTTAATACGAACGAGTGTACTCTAGCAAATAGCAAAACTCCCATCTCCAATTAGGCAAATTACTATTGGGGAAATGAAAGACGGAAAGTAAAAAGATAGAGAGAGATTGATATATACCTTCCTGAGCATTGGTCTTCCCCATCAAATTTAAACAGTCTCTCTCCCACGCTCTTCATTTTCTCTCTCTACCCTTGAAAAATGAAGCACAACTCCACCACCAGCACAAAGCTTATACTTTTCCACCCTTCAACACTACACAAACAACCACTTTTAACACACTCCCACCACCGTCTCTGGCTTCTATTCTTCATCACCTTCTTCACTCTGGCCTTCACACTCTCTCTCTTCACCACCACCACCACAACCACCACCATCATCCCTTCCGCCACTTCCACCGCCTCCACCACCTCTCTCCCTCCTTCCATCTCCTCCGCCCTCCTCCACTACGCCACCACCACAAACTCCACTCACATGACATCCGCTGAGCTCTCCTCCATCGCCGCTGTCGTCCGCCGCTGCGCCACCTCGTCCTCTTGCAACTTCCTCATCTTTGGCTTAACTCACGAGGCACTCCTCTTCCGAGCTCTCAATTTCAACGGCCGCACCGTCTTCCTCGACGAGAGCGAGTTCCTGATCTCGAAACTCGAGCAGCAGTATCCAGGACTCGAAGCTTACGATGTTCAGTACACAACGAAGGTGAGCCAAATGAAGAAGTTGATCAAGTCGACGAGGAAAGAGATACGCAGCGACTGCCGGCCGGTACAGAACCTCCTCTTTTCAGAATGCAAGTTAGGGCTTAATGACCTGCCGAATCACATTTACGATATCGATTGGGATGTGATTTTGATCGATGGTCCGAGAGGATACAATTCGGTGGCGCCGGGGAGGATGTCGGCGATTTTCACCGCGGCGGTGCTGGCAAGGAGTAAGGGAATGAAAAGCAGTGGTGGTGGTGGAGCTAGGGTTTTGAGGAAAGGAAATACCGTCACACACGTGTTTGTTCATGATTATGAGAGAGAAGTGGAGAGAGAGTGTAGTGAGGAGTTCCTATGCGAAGAGAATCTGTTGGAAGTTATTGGTTCGTTAGGGCATTTCGTTTTGGAGACGATGGAGAGGGAAAGTTTCGAGTTCTGTAGAAATTCGACGAGGAAAATGGCGTCGTTTGATAAGGAGGAGTCTCCGCCGTCGTCAGGTGGTGGCGATGAAGGAGGTGATAGTGAATATGATTAAGCAAGGCTTAATTAACGTCTGTTTGTTTATTTCTGTTTTTTTTTTTTTTTAGAATTTGTAATTTTATAGGGATATAGAGTCCTCTTTCTTTTTTTTTTTTTTTTAATCTATCCTGAAAATTCATCAAAGAGATGAAGAAATATTATAAATATAGCTTCTGGAAAACGAATTTGCAAGATTAAACATGTTTCTCTTTTAATCAACGGCTTCCATGAACATTTAAAAAAAAATGAAGTTTTATTCAATACGTTACAGAGAATTTTTTCTAAAAATTCACCGGTGGCTGGGTTGATACGTTTTAGTGACTCTACCTTCACATCTCTTCAGTTCTTGTGTTTCTGCCTTATGTTAGTGTTTGAAAATCCTTGGAGAGTATTCAGAATGGAATCACATTTTACCTTCATTTTCCTTTTACATATTTGGAGGTACTCCCAAAAGATCGTATCGCGATCGTTGGAGTGGAAGATTCCATTTTAAGGGGAAATTATCAAGTGATTATGTTTGTCTCGGTCAAATTTGGTTAATCGGTGCTAAAGTTTAAAGTTTTGAAAAGATTTATTTATTTTGAAAAAATAAATACAAGGAATAGTTTGGTACCCTCGCTAATGAATTTCTTTTTAATTATTTTTACATGTTAATCATCTTTTGAAAACGTACGGATAAGACTCTTGGTCGTAGAAGATGAATAGGTTGATTCCTAATTCATATTAATATACAAATCATTAAATAATTGATAATATAATAACTTAATAATTTAAATTTAATAAATGTTAAATGAATGGTAGGATAATAAATAATATTAAATTGGTAAAAATAATGAACGAAATCATAAAAAAATCTTAAAAATAAGTCAAAATATTATTTTATAATTTTGTAGTGATTTGGATAGGTGTTAACTGACGGTGGTTTTTACGTATTTATTTCATATATGATTGAACTACCTAATTATTGTTACTTTTATAAAAGGCACTTGAGACTTAATTTTAAAGATAGAATTTAAGGTTCATTCACAATAAACTAGAATTTTTTATATGGTTTAGGAAATGACGAAACAAAGTAAAAATTTCCAGCTTGTTTTGTACTTTATGGAAGTCTTAAATAATGGAAACACGTTGATAAAGCAGAAAGCATCAAAGCACTCAGAAGATCAACATATGTTCCTTTTCCACCGTTGAATTTCTCTCTCGTGAAATGAAATGAAAATGATGCCAATTCCTAGGTCTGTGCATTAAATCTAATTCAACTAAAATCTAAATCCAATAACAAAATGTGATTTTTTTACATTTTATTTTGATTAAAAAAAAAGTTCGAATGAACTTTATTTAATAAGTTCAAATTAATCAAACCATTTGTACTTGATATAATGTTATATGATTTTAATTTTTATATAATATTCTTTATTTTAAATATTAATCTTTGGTTAAAAACTTTAATAGTTATTTATATTATTAAATATAATAAAATGTTTTTAAAAATAATTCGATTTGAATCAAATTTAACAACCTCAAACTAAACTACATTTAGAATGATTTGTTGCAAAACCTTAAACCATTAAAACATATTCTATTTATAAAAAATATAAATGAAAACACCAATTCTAACTTTGTTATTGTCCAAAACTTTAGTGGAAAGAATAACATTTTACCCGTTATAACATTGCGAAATGGGTGTCGGTGATTACGGAGTATTAAAAAAGAAAAGAAAAAAAATCAAATTTTAAAATCAATTTCAAGCCGGGAATATAAACAAAAATATTGAATGCCCCTTATTTTGACCCTGCTTTAAAGATCCTGTTCGGGCTTCTTTGTGCGGATGGATACATTTTTGAAGCGCGCGTCAGATGTCGACAAGAAACTTCCCCAATTTCATGTGCTCTCTGCGGTGTATCGTTTCTCTTGCCCTCCAGTTTATTTATTTTTTTACTTGCATAATAGGTAAAGTTTCAAAATAATCTCTGTTAAAGCAGAAACTTTATTTAAGACAGCGAATAACACAGTTCATGCCTGAGTTATATGAATTTTTTCATTTTCTTTTTCCGATCCCGTTCTAATGTTTTACGTGATTAATTTTATCTTCTATCCTATTTTTTTAATTTAGATTTTTTAAAATTTTAAATTATTAAACTAATTATAAATTTAATAATTTAGATTTTAAAAATTATAAATAAATAGTGGAATAAATGGTTAAATAAGTCTCATCAAAATAAAAAACGAAAATCATAAAAACTCTAGTGTTACATAAATAAACCCTTCTTGGTGAACAATTTAATTCAATGTACGTAACAAGTTACATTTTCTAGTCATAGTAAAAAGAAAAAGAAAATCTAAAATTTCAATTGAAGAGTACCAATGTCAATAATGGTAGTAGGTAATTTTTGGTTGCTGCTCGACCGCAATTATGGAAGAGTCAGTTTAAAGAGATGATCTTTGCCAATTGGAGTACTTATTTTACAGTCAATGCCTCAATCACGTCTAAATGCACGGCTTACTTCTTCTTTATAACGATATTGCAGCAAACACTTAGTGATCGAATGATACAAGTGTAAACGAAGAGAGACCAGGTAATAGATTCAGCAAACAAAAATGTTTGGGCGTATAATATTTAAAAAATAAAATAAAATGAAAAAGCCTAAAGTTCAGATAGTTATATTAATCGCGTGCATTCCGAATGCTTTTCATCTTTTTCTTTTTTCTTTATTAATTGTAATATTTTACATTCACGTGGCAAAAGTGTAGAGTACTCGTAGAGAGAGAGAGAGAATGATTGGGGAAAGGAAAGAGGGGGTGCGGGGGAGAAACTGGAAATGGATGTGTCGGTGGGGGATGGTTGGATATGGAAGGGAAGTATATCAGCATCTTTCGATATTTCACAATGGTGGCCTGGCCATGCATGTAAAGTGTACGTACGGTAAGCCCCACTTTTAAAATAATTGTGCTTGTGATTGATGTCAATTTGTTCATGGGATACATATGATATATGACATATATATGAAATAAAATAGATGATGACAACATTTATAATAAGGTCTCTCTGTGCATGAAATTTCATTGGTAGATGCAATATATCTTTCAGTTCCTAGACAGATTCGGGTCCTAGTATTTAAGTCTTTGATTTACCCAACTTAAAAATTCTGTAGGGTCTTTTTCTTCTTTCTTTCCTTTTTTTTTTTTTTTTTTAGAAATTAGATTGTCTATGGTATTCAAATATATAGCTGACAAAAACTCAATCAACTGAATGAATTGCCTCGAAAATAATTAGGTTGTCTGTCTCTGGATTTTGAGAAAAAAAAAAAAAAGAATGTAATGATTTTTGACAGATAATGATACAGTCAAAATCGACTTGGTTTTATATAAGGTTTGCATCGGATTACAATAAGGTAAAAGGTGAACTTCCTTCTTTTAATTAAAACAGCGGTATATAATTTACCCCAAAAAAAAAATGGTGGTATATAAACTGATATTTTAGTTATTGATGGCTATGACATGTAAATTGAAAAAGAATAACAAATAGAATTTGTGTAGAAATCCCAAAACAACTAAGGTAACAAACTAAATCAATCCAATTTAGCATAATAGTATAGTTTTCGTTGATAAAAGTTATTTGTACAGGTAAAAAATAGTGCAATACCCATGATACAACTCCATTTAACAATCTCAATGGACTTAATTCCTCTAAGGTCCATATAATTTTCTACTTAGACAATCCTAATACTCTTAATAGTGTATGTATATATACTATCCTCAAATACCCTAAACACTAACATATAAAAGGAGGAAATTATCTAGATAACAAAAAGAAACACAAAATATGAAGTTGCAAGAGCCCGAATAGAAGCCATTGGAATTGTCGTGCTACTAGTCCTCTCAACAATTTGCCAAAATCTCCTATCGCATTTACTTCATTCATTTGCTCATTTCTTCATCAATTGATATTTTGAAGCATGAATTGTATGTACGTTCAAGATATAAACTTACTAAACCATTACCTTAAGTTTGAATTTATATAGCTCAACACATAAGCTTATACACCTACATAATACCTACAATACAACATTTAGTTTAGCTAACTACCAACCTTTGGGTATCTAGTAAACTTCACATACCCATGAGCTTACATCACTTTATGCCCACATGATGTCATTCCTTTACTTTAACAATCATATCTAGCTATGATCGATAGCAAGTGTCATACCTCTTTACTCTTTTAGGCTAGCATACTCAAAGTCATCAAGTACTTCTTAGAACTCTAAGCTTTAGCTATAAACCTCTCTTTACCTTTAGGACTTCATGTAACACCTAAGTAAAGCTAACTTTTCTATTACCCGATAACCTTTAACTTTAGAATTGGTATTCCCAATAGATCCTTTGAGAATCATCATCCCTTATCGTAGTAGTAAGTTTATAAATTCAACTCCTCTCATTACCACTAACTATGCTACTAGAATTCACTATGTCAAAATTACTAGCACATTACATTAAGGTAAAAGACAAAGCATTGCAAATAACTCTAACACACATTAGTTGTTGTGTACCAATACCAATTGTGCAATTTGCTCGAGCTCCCCTTACATCAGCTATAGTTTTGAAACCACTTAACATAAGCTTATAAGTCTGAAACCTTGCAATACATGTGGAAAGTACTCCTAAAGTTTAAAATCTAAATATTTAGATATTTTTGTGACCATAAGTTGTTAACAACTCATCATTCTCTAACTTAGCAACTGCTATAACAATTATAGCTTTACCTTTACATCACATATTTGCCCCTAATTCTATCTCCTTAGACATTTTGTCCCTACATGACCTTTTTATTTACAATAATAATAGATTAAAAATTGGTCTTTAAATTTCTTTATAGAAATGCCTCTATGATAGCACCATCAATCTCTAGTAATTAGACTATTGCAACCTCGTTATTTGTGGATGTTACCTCATGATTTAACTGGTCTTTGCTCAATATAAAGCTTTTTCAATTTTTTTTTATAGTCTATTCTTGCCATAAGTGATGGTCTCTAGAATATGTGGAATAAAGATGGTAGGGAACATAATAGGCTTATTGCACCAGTTTTCTATCTCAACCTAAATATCAATATTTGTCAAATTTTTTAGTAGAGACATGAAATTTGAAACATACTTTCTTACCGATGATTAATCACTTATCTACAAATAATATAGCCTTTACTTAAACACTAATCAATTCATAAGTGATTAGGTCATCTATAGCTTTTTCAATTTATTCCACAATCCTACAAACATCTTTTCTACCAAAACCACTTACAAAACATTAGTTCCTAAAATGAATTGAGCCATCGTCTTGAATCGTTTGTTTAAAAATAAACCATTTTTTAGATAGAGAAATTAAAGGATTAAATCATTGAAAACGTGAAGAATTCTTGTACTTTTACTTATCATAATTTAAAATTTTTATGGCCATCAAAATTTTAAATATTATCCTTGATGGCCATCTATTTAATGTGTAGATTACAAACTCTTAAAATCCGTGACTTTTCAATATTATTTTGATATCAATTTTTTAGGACATAATTTATTTTATTATGGATTACTTAATATACAATTATAATAGAGTTAATGAATAAAATACTCTCAATTTTTAGATAGAAGTGGGTCCTAATATTAAGTTCGCAGTTCACCAAACTTATAAATTCGGCATGGATTTTTTTTTTTTGAATTCAAATTGTAGTAATCAAATAGCTGACAAAAGCTCAATCAATCAGATGAATTGGCTCATAAATTATGTAGGTTGTCTTGGGACAAAGGGAAGGTAAATGCAATGATTATGGACCGAGAAAACAATACAGCAAAAATCGTATTACAATGCCTTTTTTCCCTAAGGTACAAAGGTGGTGTAACGATGGGGAAAAGCTGAACTTTCTTCCTTCACTCAAACTTAGGTATAACTTTCACTTACCTGTTGGATGAAAAATTATTCGAGCACATAACCAGACAATTCCTAATTATTTTGCCCCCTTTTGGGTAACGACAGCATAACGTGAAAAGACTAAAAAGCCCTTATCACCACTATTCTTGCTGCCTTCATCCCTACTGCTCCACCACCATCCCCACACCACGACATCACTTTACCATCACCTTTGCTCCACTACTAGACGCCTGGCACGGTGACCGTACATTACTGGGGGCACTCACACTTAGGCATAACTTTTCCTTTGCAATCAATTAAAAATCTATATGTGGGTGTATAATCTAAATCATTAAAATCATAAATCAAAAAGTTAGTAATGCAATTTATTGCTAACATCAAACAGCTCTATTTTTACAATATTTCTTATTTACAACACCCACGATTTCGGTTCCATTTAATAGGCCAAAAGCTGAAGAACGATGATGTTAAGAGTGACGAACTGCTGGAAATTGCTAACAATATATTTGATGGATTTGAGGGGTTGTTTGATTTTCTAACTGTCATACTATAGACTTCACGTAAATGAGAATCTAGTGACAAGGATTGAGCAATATATTTACCTTATGTTTGAGACGAGGGGGAGATATTGGACGAAAAGAAGATAAAGGAAAAATATTTGTTTAAATAGCAAGGAAATAAGAAGGAAAGAGAGTAGAGAGAAGGGTCATTAAATATTTTATTAAGCTTATTAGCTAAATTATCAAAAAGTCCCTTAACTCTTTAATTGTCCTTTCGAGAAAAGGGTATTTAGGTAATTTTGCACATTTTTCTTCCTAGTGGGACACCGAGAACTCTTTTTTCCCACTTTTTCTCGCTTTACCAAATACAAAATATTAAAAAATTTCCTACCTAATTTCTTCTTTGCCTTTCTTCCCTCAAACATAGCGTTTAAAGTTATCTTTTTTTTTTTTATGTTATTATAAAAAAAAAAGGAAAGAAAGAAAGCCAAGGACCTAAACACTCGAAGTACGACGCATTAATTAAAACAGGGGTATGACGTATGAAATCAAAATTATGGCAAATATTTCGTCTTTTGCTTGACGGAACTACAGATTTTCCCAAAAGTGAAGTATCATTCTTGGAGTACTTAAGTTCCGTGCATCGCAGGTTCAGTGTAGAATCTGTGTATATGGGAATGATTTAGAGTGGGCAAGACGAAGTAAACTTGAGTTTAAGTTTCAACTTAGATTCAAAATCTTAAAACTTGTGTTTAGATAAGTTTAAATTTGATTTAATTAATTTAATTTAAATTATATTTAATTAATTTTTTGCTAAATTTAACTACTATTAGGATTTATATTTTCGTCCAACTTAATTAATATTTAAACTCTAATAGCATTTAATAAGGCTCACAAACTAAGCTAAATATTTTGAACAGGAGTTCAACTGATAACCTATTCCAAAGACTAAGCTTGTATTTGAGTTTGATTATTACTAAATTAAATTTGAGTAACATGCAACGAAAACTTCTTCTCTGACCTTGTACAAAACTTCTTATGATGGATTGCGATTGAAGTTGCTTGAAACTGAGAAACGAGATTGGTTAAAGAAAACGACCGTTTCTATAGATATGTCATATGTGTTTGTATGTTGTATTAACTATAAATGTAATAATTGTCGATATAAGAGCAAAGTCAAGAAATTCTCGGCTAAATGAAAGGCTTAGATATTTCTTGAGAAAATTAAATCAAGGTTGAATATGCAAAAATTTCACGTGAACTATTTTTAATGATGTCATACTATAGTGTCTGTAGTAATTATTATCCAAGTAGAGGCTGATGCACAAAACCGTTAATGATTTTATCTTTTTAAATTGGAAACTATTATTATTATTATTATTTTCTTTTTTACTTTTATAACCTTTTTCGTAATGGTTAATGACTACAATTCCTTGTTCTTCTAACTATTATTTACTGCTAAAAACTAGAAAATAACTATGTTTTTATAAGATTAGCATGGTAGCATTTGACAATTGGAGAATAATAACAAATCTTGAAAACCTTCGACAAAACCAATTTTTTTTTTTTTTTCTGCTCAAAAGAACAATTGCGTGAAGTGCTTTTAAAGCATAGAAATTTATAATCGACAAAAATTGATGTTGAAGTCGCTTAATGCTTAAAAGGGTTACGCTCTCTCCCGCAAATTAAGCACTACAAGATTTTCCGACCATAATGCGAAGTTTCGATTTCCCCATTAATTTATTATTCTTTCCTTTATCTAGATCATATCTTTTTCTTTTTTTGAACTTTTAAATATGCAATTGTCATATATGGAGCTTCACGTGGAACATAATTAATATATTTCTTCGTGTTCATAATTTTAGGGTATTTGCTATTGCTTTTCAATGCCGATGGAGCAAAATCACATTTTCCTGACTTATCAAATATCATATATCTTGGTCTCTCTCTTTATATATATATACAAATATATATATATATATATATAAAATATCATGGTGAAGGTCCGACACGTGGAAGGAAATGACTTTTCTTTTTGATAATAAGATTGATTAATTTAAACTTGTCGCCAAGCGGCTGGGTAATATACTTTTGCTATAGACTATTACTACAATAATATTATATAATGTACTGGCCAAGTACTATCAGATAAATTCTCGTGCAAAAATTATAAATGTAAAAGAGAAGTGGTTATAAGCTCAACAAGTACTCTACTTTCTCCCTTTTTAACTTGTCGGGTGCATTAAGGTTATTGTTAACTACCATAAAAGAATATTATTTTACTTTTTTTTAAAATGTATGTATCTTTTAATGAAATGTTCCGTAAGTGAGAATGAATTGGAAAATGTTAATAAGTCTTTTGGATCTAGGCCTGATTTGAATTATTTAGGCTCATTCCTTAACGATAGTCTCTCTTTTGACTTAAGCTTAGAGTTTGGCTTGCCCAATTGAAGCAATTTTAAAACGACCATAATTCTCTAAATAAGGCTAAACAAATAGGTCAACAATCACTTCTTAGCTTTTTATACTACGTTGGTTACTGCATGTCCAGTCTCTCATATTTGTGGAAATAGATTCTGCCCACTAATTACTCTTTAACTACCGGTACCATTCCTCTATAAATATAAAGTCACTACCCAACAATAGGATACTTTTACACTTTGTGCAATTGAGCCTTTTAGCTACTATAATCTTTAATATCTTAGAGCACCCAACTAATTTAAATATTGGAATAGTTACATCGAATAATAACCCGATACCTTCTCACCTCATTTTGTTTTGCAAGCTTTCTTATTTGTGCAAAGCCTAACCACACCCTACTTGATAGGATCAAGGACCAATCATGCGGTCCCGAACCTGAGGGCTCGCTCAGATGATTTGCTAAGTTGTTCAAAGTGAATTAAGCATCAAGGAGCAATGCTTACCTAGTTCGACTTACTAAGCTACTTCTCTTCCTACATCATCTACAAAGTTATCGAGGTGATTAGTCGATGTGCCAAACCGACCTCTTTATCATGTAACATTCTTAGCATCAAATCAAGATATTGTCAACTTAACCATTGTCGAAGCTGGGTTAACAATTGCCAAGAGCCAACCACTAAGGCCGACCCGAATGTGAGTCTCCTTTAAGCCAACCCTTACCTAGTCTTAGTAACCAGAGTTGCTGAACTACTGACGCTAACCAAACCTAATTGAGACCCACCCCTACTCAGCTCGCAGTGTTATTAGGACCATAGAATGAGCAAAATTACGTACGTGCTATCCTTTCCTAACATCCGTACTGTCTTTATTACCAACGGATATTCTTTTTACATGATTACATTGATACCCCCTAAAAATTATCCTTTTTTCCTTTACTAATAGGAATCTTTTTTGTAATTTACTCTCACCTAGAATTTATCCTAATTGAGTCATATAAATACTTGTACATTGTCATAACCGGAATAACAGTTATCTGATTAAATTTTTCAAACATACTCTATTGAGCTAAGTGTTTTGTTACTTACTCTCAAGTTACTCTTATTTAGCTCTTTGAGCGTAGACTAGTGGCAAGTAACCTCAGGTCACATTTATACGTCATATCAAGTGCATCATGAATGCGTATGAGCCGTCGGTGTGTCATATCCAATGTCGGTACATAGGAGTCCCTACTCATCATTTACTTTTCGAGCCATCTCGCAATACGGACCTACTCCCTTGGTTTAGCATAATATGGGGTCCGTATGTCTATTTACGAATTTATATCATCCCAGTATCAGAGCCTAGTTACATTCGAAGCTGGATTCTGCTATTGTGTTCTTTGAGTGGTTTGTTATTGTTCTTGTGTGTTAGAAGTTTTGTTATTAACATTGGAGTTTGGAAGTTGAGAAGCGTTAAGGGAAAACTCTGTGCCCTATTTTTCCCCTGTTTCCTATATGCAAAACAGAATATGGTTTTTTGTTTATTCATTGTATGTAGTTGTCGTAGTGGGAGCGATAGTTATTGTTCTACTACCTCCATTTACGAAAAAGAACTTAGTGGTATTTTTGAAATATCAATTTTGTGAGTTAAACCAACAATGTCATATTCAAGTGTTCAAAGAACTTTGAGAAACTAAGAAAGTGGTACTCAACATAATTAAGGGCAAGAAGGAAGCTTCATGCCTCATTCAGTAGGTGACCACTTGGTAGCTAGTTTGGTGACTATTATCCAAGAAGGCAGGTAACAAGCTAGAAATAGCCCTATTAGGGAACATGAATAGCAAAAGCGAGGCAATAGTCAATTTGGTCAAGTCAATGCCCCAACTTGACTTCCCCAAGCTAAAGGAATTGGTAGGGATGCTGGATGAAGGTTAGCACTTGAATAGATTGAAAAAGAAGCAAAAGGAGATGACGAAGCAAATGAGTACTACAAGGCTGAAGAAAGAAATGTACAACCCCTAGAGTTAAAGGGTTAAGGATGTATATCCCATGTTTTTCTAGAAGTGGTGATGCTAAGGACTACTTAGATTGGGTGGATGGGATTAAAAAGCAGTTTGAATGCCGCAATATACCTGACAATATAAAGGTTAGACTTGCTGTATTGAAGTTCACTGGTTATGTTACCCTATGGTAAAAGAAGTTGTAAGCCATCCGAAGAAAAGAAGGAGAACAAGAGATTAAGAGTTGGGATGAAATGAAGAGGGTTATTAGAAGAAGATTTGTACCAAGCTATTATTTACAAGATACCTTCAAAAGGTTATAGGAACTAAGGCAAAGAAGGTCGAGTGTAGACACTTATGTTAAGGAAATCCAAATGTTAATAATCTAATGTGAAGTCGTAGAGCTAGAGGACTGAACTGTATCTTGTTTCATCGGTGGACTAAAGTCTAAGATTGGTGATATTCTAAAAACCCTAGATATTGGAACGCTTGATGACACAACCTAAGCCGCTTATAGGATGGAAAGGTATCGAACATGCAAGTTCTGATCACCCGCCAACCGACCTGGCAATAGCCGATCTCTTCTGAGCAAACTTATGCAAACGGAACTAAGTAAGGTTGTTGAGATTTGAACTACTCAAACTACTCGAGTAAAGGAGAAAGAACCTTCGACAAAGTTTGAGAAGGGCTAGAGTTCAGGGAAGAAAACGAGCGAGATCAAGTGTTTTAAATGCCAAGGCTTTGGACACATGGAGACTTAGTATTTAAATAGAAGAACTATGATGATCCATAGCGAAGTGCCTACTGTAGAAGTTAACAATACTGATTAGGAAGTAAAGGAGCTAAAAGAGAATGGATAGACCGAATTGTCTAAAGAAGAAGTTATCTATAGTGAAGAAGGTAACTTTATGCCAGCCACTTTAGTGTTGAGAAGGAAAATGAGTATCAGTCCAATGCCCGAAGATGAATAGAGGGAGAATCTCTTCCATATTGGGTGTAAGGTGAATGAGTCCATGTGTGCACTAATTATTAATAGTGGAAGCTACACTAATGCTGCCTCTACATTTATGGTCCAACAATTAAAATTGCCAACTAAGCCCCACCTAAAGCCTTATAAGCTACATTGGCTCAATGATAAAGGAGCTCTACAGGTGAACAAACAGGTGTCCATGCCGATTTGCATTGGCTATTACCAAGATGAAGTACTTTTTGATGTGTTGTACATGAGTGTGTCCTATAATCTATTTGGGCAATCGTAGATGTTTGATTGAGCAGTTATGTATGATGGAAGAACGAACACATACTCTATGGAGCATGAAGGAAGGAGGATGGAATTAAGTCATATGATCGCCAAGTAAAGAAAAAAGGTCATGCAATCCCAACTGAGTCAAGCCTTGAAGAAAGAGGCATTAGTAATAACTCGAGTTGAGTTGAAAAGAGAGATAGAGTTTGAAAGACCAACCTATCTATTAATTCGAAGAATACTAGAGATGAGATCCAAGGAGAAGGAGTTGTTTGTCAAGGTAAAACCCTTACTAAAGGAGTTTGCTGACCTATTTGTAGAGGAGTTGCCAAAAAGTCTACCCCCAATCTGAGGCATTGAACATGAAATTGACCTACTGTTAGGAGCCGCACTACCAAACAAGCCTACCTATAGGCTGAATCCTGAACAAGCTGCTGAGTTGTAAAGACAGGTAGATAAGTTGTTAAAGAAAGGATATGTGCATGAATTCCTTAACCTCTGTGCTTACCAGCTTTGTTGGTGCCAAAGAAAGATGGGTCATAACCGAGCAATCAACCGCATTACCATTAAGTATAGGTATCCAATACTAAGGCTTGGTGATATGCTAGATGAGTTGAATGGAGTAAAGGTGTTCTACAAGATTGACCTTAAATGTGGTTACCTTCAAATCTGAATGTGTGAGGGTGATGAATGGAAGACCTAATTTAAGACACGACATGGTTTGTATAAATGACTTGTGATTACATTTGGACTATCCAATGCACCAAATACATTTATTTGCCCGATGAATCATGTGCTTCAAGAAAAAATAAGTAAGTTTGTCATGGTTTATTTTGATGACATTCTGGTGTACAACCTTGACCTGGAAAATCATTAGGAACATCTCTGGAGAGTCTTTAGAAACTCTAAGTTGAACAACTCTACTCCATTTTTGAAGAAATGCAGCTTTTTTTCAACTTAAGGTGATTGTCTTGGGGTTTGTTGTGAGTGGTGATAGCATCCAAGCTAATGGTGAGAAGATAAGAGTGATTATAGAATAGCATGTACTAACCTGTTATAATAATGTAAGGAGCTTCCATAGCTTAGCATTATTCTATCATAGATTTATATAGAATTTCAATACAATTGTGGCCCCATTAAATGAACTTTCAAAGAAGAACATTGAATTTAGATTGGGAGAAAAGGAGCAAAAGAGTTTCGAGGAAGTGAAAGAGAAACTAACTACAGCCCATGTCTTAGCTTTGTCGAGTTTTGACGAAGTATTTAAAATAAAGTGCGATGCATCTAAACTAAGCGTGGGTGTCGTATTGGTGCAAAAAGGCCGACTTATCTCTTACCTTATCAAGAAAATTTGAGGAGCTACACTTCACTATTTTATCTACAATAAGGAGTTCTACTTTTTAATCCAAGCCCTAACAATATGGCAATACTATCTGTTACTTAAGAAATTTGTGATCTACACCGATTATAAATCTCTAAGGTATCTAAAGAGCTAACCTAAGTTATCTCGTAGGTAAGCCAAATGGGTCGAGTTCATGAAAGGTTTTTCTTATGTTATAAAATATAAGAACAAAAAGAACAATGTAGTGGCCGACACCCTATCGATATGACATTCTCTCCTGATCGAGCTATAGACCAGGTTGCTTAGCTTTTAAAAAATAAAGAACTTGTATCTAAGGATCCACATTTTAGTCCTATCTATGCTCAATGTGAGGAAGGATGGACACTGCATGACTATCACAGGAAATACAGATACTTATTTAGAAAGAGGAGACTATGTATCTCGACCTGTTTCATGCGAGAATTGCTAGTACACAAGGCATATGGAAGAGGATTGATAGGATACTTTAGCCAACGTTGAACCTATGAAGTGCTATCTGCGAGATTCTTTTGGCTAAGAATGATGAGAGATACGCAGTAATACATAACTCTAAGAACCAATACGGGCAGCGATATCGAGGTAGGTCTAATCCTATCGAAGGAATGAAAATAAAGTAGGTTTAGCAAGGGTTTTAGCGAATCTATGAGCCATCTAATCGGATATGATACACTAACTAGATTTTAAACAACTTAAGACTCGTCGGATGTAACGTATCGGTCCAAGTGATAAGGTTTCCTACCACAATCCTTACTAAAAGGATTGATAAGAGCTAATAAAAGAGAGAGTTTTCCAAGAGAAAAAGGTCGCGGAGGGAGGGTGTAAGCCCTAAAGCTAAGCCAAGTAACCGTAGGCTTAAACTTAGAACCCACAGTTTAGTACGATCGGTTAATGGATCCAATCAAACCCAAATTATAAACTAATGAGAGAAATATTAGTAAAATTGACCCCGTAAACTTGAATTTAAGAAAATAAGTAATAAAATAGGAGATTATAAAATTTTCAAGTTTTAAGCATAATAAGTACTAATTACTGACAATGCGAAAACTGTAATCAATTAACTAATAAATTACTAAAGATAGATTATATGCATACTAAAAATTTTCAAATAACCAAAATAATAATTAGGAATGTTCACATGTACCCCACATGTATTTACATGTAGATAAAAATACACGAAATTAACTAAATTTGCCAAAAACTAAGTAAATAATTAAGAAAAATTATAAATTAATTATTAAAAAACTAGAAAAAAAATCAGAGGAACCCAGAATAATCTAAATCAGGTCGTGGAAAGTCAAACTCTGTAAAAGAAAAATCAACCAATTAAAATTAGACAACATAAAAGTAAAAAATCAAGGAAATTGGGCAAAGTCTTGTCTAAATAATGCATAATAATTACAAAAATCGTCTATAAATAAGTGAAAAATTTCCAAAAGTCATTTGGACAGTATAGAATTTGGGAAAAATAGGAAAACTGAAAAATCGAGAGAAAATCCAGAAAAAAAAGTAAAAAGAAAAGAAAACTGTACAAATTCGTGTAAGGAGAGAAACCCATACCTCACCACCACCTGGGACCAAGCTGCCACCACCACACCACTCTAGCCCCACCGTCTAGGCCATCCGATAGCCTTGGAACGGGTTTGGACGGCCAGAAAGCTTTGGACCGGTTAGTCTCTTAAATTTTTCGATTTTGAATAATTTTGTAAAATTAGTTATTTTGCTTAGAAAATTATGAAACTTGTTATTTTGAGGTTTTATTATATGTAGATTTAGGGAAAAATATTGATTTAGTTTAATTACGTCTGCAATTATAAGGTTTTTAACAAATTGCTCAAAACCAAACATGATTAGAGCGGAAAATAAATAGGCTTAGGAGTGTAGTTTGGAGCTCAATTTTTTTCTGTAGGATGCTCATATGATATAGAACAGTGCTATGAAGCCATTTTTTTAAAATTAATTTTCAAAATTTTTAAGTTAATTTTTAGCCTTAAAATGATGGAAAAATTAGGTGATTTGAAGTTAATTAGGTGATTAAGATGTTAATTACTGATTTAGATATTAATTAGAAGTTTAGGGATGTTAATCTCTGATATGGAACCCTAATCCTAGCCTTTGGAGTATTAAGTATGGTTAATTTAGGAAATTAGGTAATTAATATAAGAATTTAGTAATATGTGAAATTGTAAATTAATAAATCTAAAAAAATAGGGTTATTTAGATAATATTATAATAGAAATCAGAAAAATAATAAATCTGAAAATAACATTTAATCTTAAGCAACAGTCTTAAAATGTAAGATTTTCACACATCGGAAATAAATTCGATACCGCAATTAGGGTTAGCATGTACCAAATAGTTTAGAATACCAAATTATGACCCAATAGGATATTTGGACACTCGAGCTTAATGTGATTAATTTCACATTAAGATTCGAGCATATTTAAGGCTTAGGAATCAAAATTTAAAATCTCATTTAGGATTCAAACACCGAAATAGAGTACAATGAATCATTAGGACATAATGGGTATACACGGGAAAAAATGAGTTAAAATATAACTTAGAATATAAACCATAAATTATAAGCACTAACAAGGCCTATTTGTATTATAGGACACCTAGAGACAAATCAGCTTGCGATTAAGGGATCGAGCGATCGAGCAATTCCAAGTAAGTTGGGTTATTGCTTATTGTAATAAAGTACTAGTTTTGTAGTACTCGGAGACTTAGGCCTGTATATGATTGTGATTGTAAGTAGTTTACGCATGTGTTTGATGTATCTGAATTCGTGCTGAATTTGTATTGTGAGTGATTTTGTGACTGATTGAATTAGTATGAAATTGTTTGAACACCCTAAACAAAATTTAATCTCAGTCGACCTAAATAACTAAAAATGTCATGCATTGCAACCCGTTAGGGGATCATAGGATTCTCCAACCAAATACCAACCCCTTCGAAAGGGATAGCGCAGGATTGCAAAATGGTCCCTTTTTCATCCTTAGTCGAACTAAGTGACAGGAGAGGAGGTCGCGGCGAGGGTGAAGTCAATGGTTCGAAGGTAGTCGCGGGAGGAGCGAGGTCTCCAGTGCACAAGCCTGTGTTTGGTTGTGAGCTGCTGCATAACATGGAAACTCCTCAACCCTGATTGGAGCGAATGAAATTTCTTTGATTTCACAACGGACCAAACTACGTTATGCGATGATACTTGATTGTTGCATTGCATGAAAATAATTGTTTGATAACTCTGTTTGTGCTTGTATGCATTCATGAGTTTCTAATTCAACTTACTGAGCTGTAGTTGCTCATACCCTTTCAGATCCTTTTGCAGGTTCTGATTTCTGAACACTTCAAGTACTATGCCGCCCTATAATTACCCAGAGGTTAGTCCGTTGAAAGCCAGGGGTGTGAGAATCAAGTTACTTAGTATAATATGTAACTAGAGTGACCATGTAATTAGGGATGAAAGACTGATAGTTATTATGTAATTTAGTGAACTGTTATGTTTATATAAAACTTTCTGGGAAGCTCTGTGGACTTATATATATAATATTGTACATGTTATTAGAAATCTGCACTATTTATCATAATTGTAGTTTAATTGTTAATCGGACTGTTTATTTCAAAACGAAGAGTCGTCAATGCCTTGTGTAGGTTATGTCTATGGTAGGCACTGTGAGGCCAGTTACTATCATAGAATGGTTTACATGGCGGGACTGTTGTGACTCTGCAACTTTGGGGCGTAACAGAGGGGGAGGATGGGGGGATTTCATTAATGTTTAAAATTTGTCTAAAACCCTACACATGTATCATATTTATACATTATCGCTAACTTATAAATAAAAGAACTAAAAAGATGCCATAGTAGCATTCCCGTAAATACAAAATAAACATGACGATAGTTTAATAAAAATACAAGAAATTAGAAATCTAAATAACACAAATAAAAATAAGTAATCAAATAAAATGTCCGATAAGGAGTAGATGAGCTCAGCCTTAGCATTTAGGTTGGGTCGATACCTTTAATCCTATCATTCCTTCTCCCTTAGAGAAGTTTCAGCTCGAAACTTAGTAACTGATGACTTCAAATTCCATTAGGGTCAAATACCAACTTGCAAAAATGAAATTTAAACACAAAAAAGTACTCATGCTCCTTCCATTCATCATGAGCTTTATCAATCAAACTCTTCATCATGTATCCCTCCTTCCACTCATCATGAATCTGATCAACCACTTCTTGATAATCCTAGCAACTATTAATTAAAGGAAGTAACACAACCTCCTCATTTGCTATAATTAGCATCCCCTTTACTTTCTCATAAGTTAATTCTTCTTCCTTCCATCTACACATCTCAAATTTTTCCAATACAAGAGTACCGAGAACCAACATAACACATACCTAATACATATATCCATCATCATAACCTTGGTATACTCCAACCCACAATCTATGATTGCTTATAAGTATAGTATTATTATAGCTCATATCAATACCACATAAACTCATCAAAGGGTCAAGACAAAAGAGCTTGATATGTGGAAGGAAAATACAATAATACCTAGAGTCATCATCTATAGCATCTATAGTGGCTAACGAAACCAAATCTGGAGCTTGGGGGTCTGACTGTGGCTTAACTTGGTCCTTTTCCTCACTACTACTCACTTCTCTAGCAATCTCCACCTCCTTAACTCCTCTTTCAATACTCTCTAATTCGGCATTCCTTTATTGTCTCATTTCATCCTTTATTGTCTCATTTCATCCTTGAATACTTCAAGCCGTTTTTCAATCATCTTAAGCTAATCAAGCATTTTAGAGAGGTTAGCTTCATAAGTGGGTTATATCTCATACAATTTGTTTCAATGATCTTGGTATAGGAATTTTCTTTGCACCAAACACCTTATCTCTTCCCAAGTAATAATTTTAATGTTTCCCCTGTTAATTCTTTGATTTATCATTCTCTTCCATCAAATAGCTGTAATGTTAATCATTGAATTCTTTATAGAATAGGCTCTTTTATGCTTAGGATAAGAATAGTTTTCAAAAACCTAATTAACTCGAAAGTCCCAATTTAAATATTCATCAACACTCCTAAACCTATTGAAGCTTAGAATTCAAAGCTTTACATGGCTAGATGCTTTAGGGACTCGAGTTCGGTCTTCTTCAACATACTCTTCTTCGTCCTCTTCATCTAATTCTCTCAGGTCTATTCTTCGTCTTACTCACCACCTACTCCTCCACCTTGAACTAGTTGAGCTAGGTTCTAAGCTCTAGCAAGTTGAGTAGCTTTTAAGGTGTTTCATGCAGCTTCGATTGGTCGGTCGGTCAGTCAACGCATAAACAACTCGGGTTAAGTCTACTAAGAGGTTAGCCATCTCATCAACTCTCTCATTAGTACTTCTAGGGGTTCCTTAAGACTGTCGACTACGGTGGGCAACTCCACTGTTGTCATCTCTAATACCAACATTCACACTTGGATTAATAATTTTCTCCACCAATTCAAAGTTCTAACTCTTCAACTAGGTATGTAGACACCTCATTTTTGTTATTTTTCATTTTCGTTGAGCCATGATAAAAATAAATAAATAATTAACGAAAATTAAAATATAAAAAAAAATTTAGTCATATTGTATCGAGTCGAATCAAATCGTATTAAGTTGAATGTTCTAAGAACCCAAAATCAGTTTGCTGACATACTGACCACGTTAGCTTCAATGGTAAAATTTACGGATGGGATAAAAATTCAGCCCTTGAAGATTAAAGTGGAAGAAAAACCGACTTTTTGCTTAATAGTTGAAGAGAAGGAATCAAAAGAACCTTGGTATCATGATATCAAAAGTTACTTTAAACGGGAAAATTTTTGAAAATGCTGATAGAAAAAGATAGAAAAACTTTGAGAAGATTGGCTACTCATTTCCTATTAAGTAGAGCCATGTTATACAAAATATCACCAGATGCAATAATGCTGAGGTGTGTAGATAAAAAAGAAGTCAAGAAATTAATGCAGGAAGTGTATGAAGGAGTATGTAGTCCTTACATGACTGTGTATATGTTAGCCAGAAAGATCATGAGAATGGAGTATTTTTAGATGATGATGGAATTAGATTGTATCAAGCACGTGAAGTACCGTCACCTATGTTAAGTGTATACTAACAAAATCAATGCTCTTCCCCAAGAATTCCATGATTCTAGGCTCCTTGGCCTTTTTCGATGTAGGGAATTGACATGATCCATCCAATTTCACCAACAGTTTCAAATAGATACAAATTCATTTTAGTTGTGATCGACTATTTTACCAAATGGGTAGAAGTAGTGTCGTATGCCGCGGTGACTAAAGGAGTGGTAATCAAATTCCTGAAAAGAGTTATTATTGCAAGATACGATACACCAGAATCTATTATTATAGACAATTGGACAAATTTGAACAACAAGATGATGGATTAAGTATGCAATCAATTCAAGATCAATCACAAAAACTCAACTTCATATCGACCTTGATGAATGAGGCAGTTAAAGCTGCTAATAAGAACATCAAAAGAATCATTAAGAAGATGGCGATCACTTATAGAGATTGGTATAAGATACTTCCCTTTGCTGTCATGGCCTACAAAACCTCTATAGGGGCAATACCTTACTAATTGGTGTACAAAACTGAAGCAGTACTACTGGTGAAAATAGAAATACCTTCATGTGTTGGTAGAAACTCAGCTCGATGAAGTAGATTGGGTGAAGAAGTGAATGGAGCATTTGAATCTCCTAGATGAAAGGAGGCTTTTAGCGATATGTTATGGTTAGTACTACCAACAACAGATGATCTAAGCTTATAATAAGAAAGTACGCCTGAAATACTTTGAAGAAGGAGACATAGTGTTGAAGAAGGAGACTTAGTGTTGAAGAAGGAGACTTAGTGTTGAAGGAAGTATTGCCAAATGCAAAAAAACCTAGGGCAAGTTTACTCCGAATTATGAAGGCCCTATTGTGGTGAAAAGGGTATTATTGGGAGGTACATTGGTGTTGATAGAAATGAATGGCTCCAAATTAAGTGCACTTATGAATTCAGATACAGTCAAGTTATATTATCCATGAAAACTGAGTTCAATAAAGATTTCAATTTTTCTTGAATTGTTTGTGGTTAATCTTTTATCGTTTATAAGTAAAGTTGATATCCATGAATGTTCTTGAATTTCGATGGTTATCAACCAACAAATACTTCACCAATAATCCCTTGTGTACTATGTTTCTTAGCTTCATATACTTAAACACCAAACCTTTACCAATGAATATGAATCATCAAATAAATTGAAATCAAATGTTCTTAATAATTTAATTTTGTTTATTTCAAAAAGAGATTTATCGTTTAGGAGTCATAGAGAGTAAAAATTAAAACTTGGAATTAAGAAAAGTAAATTCAAGGCATGGGCATGGTACGGTGACAAGACTCATTAGCTAAAGTTTGGAAGGTTTTGTTAAAGGAAAAAAAAAAGGAAAAAAAAAAAAGAAAGAAGAAGCAAGCACAATACTTTAGTGAAATTCTACTAATCGAATAAGTGAATATTGGAAGTCAATGTAAGCATGCCAATTAGTTTCTATCTAAGAAATTCTTCATTCCTAGGTAAAATGATCCTAAAAGTCCTTGAAAGAGATATTTAGGAAAATTAAGCCAGTTTTTTTGAAATCTTGAAGAGATCTATAATCTTCAGATTAGCTAGAACGAATTTAGAAGAGATCTATCCTTTTCGGATAAATTAGAACAAGTCTCGAAGAGATCTATCCTTTTTAAATTAACTAAAATGAGTCTTGAAGAGATCTATCCTCTTCGGATTAGCCAAAAGAATGTTGAAGAAATTTATCCTCTTTAGATTAATCAAAACGAATCATGAAGAAATCTATCCTCTTTAGATTGTTCACCTAAACCAAAACCAATTTCTGAAATCTTGAAGAAATCTATCATCTTTAGATTGTTCACCCAAACCAAAACCAATTTCTGAAATCTTGAAGAGATCTATCCTCTTCGGATTAACCAAAACGAATCTCAAAAAGATCTATTCTTTTCGAATTAATCAAAGCGAATCTCAAAGAGATCTATCCTCTTCGAATCATCAGAACAAAACCAGAATCTCAAAGAGATCTATTTTCTTCAAATTATCCACCTATGAGGAATCTTAAAGAGATATATCATCTTCAAATCATTTGCCAAAATATTTGAAATCTTAAAAAGATCTATCCTTTTCGGATTACCCACTAGACCAAAACATTTGAAATCTCAAAAAGATCTATCTTTTTCGAATTATCTACTAGACCAAAACATTTGAAATCTTGAAGAGATCTATCCTCTTCGAATTATCCGCCAAAACGAGTTTTTAATCTTAAAGAGATTTATCCTCTTCGAATTATCCAAGTCAGCTTTAGCAAAAATGAGTATCTCTTTTATCTTTATAGCAAAATTCTAATCAATTTTCATCACAAAGAAGGACAGCTATAAATACCTCATTTTTTCTATTTTTCATTTTCATTTAGCTAGGATAAAAAATAAAAAAATAATAATAAAAATAAATAAATGAGCTAAAATTAAAAAATGAAAAAATAAAAAGGAGAGGTCAAGTCGTATCGTATTAAGTCGAGTTGTATTGAGTCAAGTCAAGTCAAGTCGAGTTATATCGAGTCGAGTTAAGTTGAGTCATATCGTATCGAGTCGAGTCGAGTCGTATCGTATCGAGATGAATCGGTATCGAGTCAAATTGTGATGTATCAAATTGAATCATATCGAGTCGAGCCTAGTTGCATCAAATCATTTAAGATCAAATCGATAATGGCGTGTGATTAATTTAATAAATCATTAAGTTGTTGGAAAAATTAAGCTTTATTAAAATAATTTTTATCCAATATTTTTTTATCTAAATTATATTGGGCCAGATTAAATTTATAATATATTAATTAGGCTAGATTAAATTATTCGATCGGATCGAGCCTGGTAAATAGAAAGCCCAAATAGGATTTTTAAAAAGTAGGTCAAATTTTCATCGTATCTTTCATATGTTAAAGATCAAATCCATAATTAAAAAATACGAAAAATTCAATTTTGGTTTATAAATAAGAATTTAGTAATAAAGTTTGGGGGAGTTTTTATTAGCTACGAATTTACTCGCAAATCTTGACCAAATTTCCATTCCTCAACGAAGTCCTGACATCCACAATTTCAAATTTCCGAAAACCCAATCTCCGAATTTCCAAGCTCATGACAACCTAATTTCCAATCCACAAACTCTATTTTCTACCGTCCAACAATCCGAAGCCAATTTCCATCGTTCGCAATCCGAAGCGTGACGTAAATCCAATTCCACAATTTCAAGTCTAGATGAATTCCCTAACGCTCCGATCTAATTCTACAATTCCAAGTCCATATGAAATCCGAAGGTGATCGAAATCCAACGACAATTCCAAGTCTAGACGAAATCTAAAGAAGATCTAAATCCAATGCCAATTCTACGATACAACAATCCGAAGCCTCCTAATGCAACACCAATTCTACAATCTAAGTCCAGATGAAATCTGAAACTAATCCAAATTCAAGCCGAAGTCCAGATAAAATGCAAACGTCCAGCAATCCAATTCCGTAGACGAAATCTAACACACGATCAATAAGCATGACTCGATTCATCGAGAAAAATCATTTTATTTCATGTTTTTGCTTATTTTATTTTAATTCAATTATTTTTACTAATTAATTTTTGTTTTAGTGCATGTTTATTATTTTTATCGTTAGATTTTTTTTAGATAAATTGAGTTTTTTAGTGAGTTTACTTAATTAAGAAATTATGTTTTTTTTTAATAAAATTGTGTTTTTTTGAAAATATACGTATATTGTGGTTGAGATACATATCTTGTGGTTAAGATTTAAAAAAGATATATATCAAGTAGTTAAGATTTGGAAAAGATACATATAAAATACGCATCTAACTGTATTTTAGTGGATCTTATAGTTAGGATTTAAAAAAAAAGATATTTTTGATACATGATGTTTTTAAAAATAAAAAATCTTAACCGGAGTTTTTAAAAAAGATTTAGTTAGTTAGGGTTTTCTTTAAATTTAGGAAAATTAGATTTCTTAGTTTTTTTTTAAATAATAAATTGTTAGAAAAATATAAATTTGGCTTAATTTTTGAAATAAAAAGAATCCACTCGCTAAAATTTTATAAAAAGAGAATTACGATCGATTTGACCCTAATTAACGGGTACGTAGGCATCTTCAAGGCAACCGTATAAAAAAATAAAAAAAAATTTCCTTTTTTTTCTTAGAAATTCATAATAAAAAAATAATCTAGAAAGTCACTTTTGTTATCTTTCGTATATTCAGGTATATTTTTAACATTTTTAGGAAATTAAAAAATAAAGGCCCATCAATTTTTCTTTATTTTTTACATGATAACTTTGTCTTAATAGGTTAACCCCAGAACTTAATTTTTTCTAGTTTAATTTTTCAAAAATCATTTTTTTTTAGAATATCCGTAGACTATTAGTTTAATTTTCCAAAAATCATTTTTTTTTAGAATATCCGTAGACTAGTGGTCAAATTAAGATTTTCCCACTCGAAAACCCTAATTTTATTTGTTACCAGTTGAACTGGTTAGTGACTCCAATTTTTTTAATTTTATAGAAAAGTATTTCCTTAGTTTAATGTCGAGTAATCTGTATTAAGCAAACTAGGCTTAATATGGGTTAAATTAAGGAAATCAAAATATGACTTGATAAGGTGTTTTAGCAAACACTTCTGCTAACCAAAAAAGTAGTAGCTAATAAGCACGACAATTAAACGAACGCAATAACTTGTTCTGTTTCACATATGTAAACAGAGTATAAATAGAACTTCGAAAACAAGCTACAGTTCAATCGAGACTTGCATTCTGATACCAAGATGATACGATGTTCTAAGAACCGATAAGGATAGGGATATCGAGGTGGGTTCGATTTTGCTGAAGGAATGAAAATAGAGTAGGTTTAATAAAGGCTTTAGCGAATTCGTAAGACACCTAATCGAATATGACGCACCAGCTAGATTCTGCATAACCTAAGACTCGTCGGATGTAACATACCAATCAGACTGATAGAGTTGCTCGCCACAATGCTTGGTAAAGGAATTGATGGGAGCTAATAAAAGGGAGAGTTTTTCAAGAGAAAAAGCTTAGGGGAGGTTTTCATTAATGTTCAAAATCTATCTAAAACCCTACATATGCATTCCATTTATACTTAATGGCAAACTTGTAAATAAAAGGATGCTTTAGCAGCATTCCCATAAATAGAAAATAAACATAAAAGTAGTTTAAAAAATATATAAGAAATAGGAAATCTAAATAACACAAATAAAAATAAGTAGTCAAATAAAATGTCTAAGTGAGGAGTAGATGAGCTTGACCCTAGCATTTAGGTTGGGTCAATACTCTGAATCTTATCAAACAGTCCACGTTGGAAAAATGTGCGACCTGTCGAAAGTCGAAGAGCTAAGCCAAGTAAGGATACTATCTACCCTTGCCTATCCCAACCAAACCATGATCTAAGCTAAATATGGACTTTATATTAGGATTACCAAGGATATCCTACGGGAAGGACTCCATCATGGTGGTCATAGATTGATTAAGCAAAATGATGCATTTCGTGCCTTATTCCAAAAATAATGACACTTCAGTTATCTCTTCCCTTTTCTTGTAGGAAGCTTTACAAAGTGCCCAAAACCACTATTTCGGATCAAGACTCAAAGTTTATGAGCCACTTTTGGAGGATGCTATGGAAACGAATGGGAATCGAGCTATTGTGCAGTACTTCCTGCCATCCATAGACCAATGGATAGATTGAGATTGTCAATAGAACTGTGGGAAACTTTGCTACAGGTTGTCGTTAGATGAAACATGACCGATTGGGATCTATATCTGCCAATCATTAAGTTTGCCTACAATAGGACCGCCTATAGTGTAACAAACATGTCTCCATTTAAGATTGCCTATGGGTTTAACCCCAAGCTCTTAATCAATCAGGCATCATTATTAAGGCCAGATGATGACCCGCCAGCTACAAAGAAGGTCAAGTCCACCAAACCTATGAACCAAAAGGTCATAAAGTAATTAAGCTAAGTTACTACTGAGCTCGAGAGGTGAGGCTAAGGAAGGAAGAAGAGGGAATTTCAACTAGGTGATATAGTTTAGATATATCTCAGCAAGGAACAATTCCTAAACTTGAGGAAGAGTAAGTTGTCTCCAGAGTAGACAGATCCTACGAAGTGCTTGAAAAGATTAATCCTAATGCTTACAGAATTGAACTGCCCAAGGAATAAGGGGTTTCAGACTCTTTTAACATTACCGATCATAATCTCCAACCTTATACTCTTGAGGACAAGTTACTCGAAGCTTAACTAGATTTGATCCCAAATTTTAAATAACTCGAAGGGGATGATAGGGATCAAGGAGCAATCACGTGCTCCCAAACCTGAGGGTTTGCTTAAATGGTTCACCAAGCTATCCAAGGTGAGTTAAGCGCCAAGGAGTAATGCTTACCCCAATCCAACCTTTCAAGCTACTTCCTACATCATTTATGAAGCTATCGAGGTGACTGGTCAACTTGCCGAGCTAACCTCTCCATCACATAACATTCCCAGCATCAAATCAGTATGCTATCAACCTAACCATTGCCAAAGCTAGGCTAACAATTTCCAAGAGCCAACCACTCGAGGCCAACTCGAATGTGAGTTACCTTTGAGCCAGCCCTTGTCTAGTCCCAGTAACTAAAGCTGCAAAACTACTGACACTAACCAGACTTGATTGAGACCTACCACTACTTGGCTCATAATGTTATTGGGACCACAAAATGAGCAAAATTATGCATGCGTTGTCCTTTCTTGACATCTGTACTGTCCTTACCACCAGCGAATATTCTTTTTGTACGATTACATTGATATCCCTAAAAATTATCCTCTTTTCCTTTATTAATAGGAATCTTTTTTGTAATTTATTTTCACCTAGGATTTACCTTAATTGAGTCATAAATCCTTGTACATTATAATAGTTGGAATAATAGTTATCATATTAAAATTTTCAAACATACTTTCTTAAGCTAAGTGTTCTATTGCTTATTCTCGAGCTACTCTTATTTAGCCCTTTAAGCGTAGACTAGTTACGAATAACCTTCAATCATACTGTGCGTCATCTCAAGTGCGTCCTAAGCTCATGTGAGGAGTCGGTGCATCATATCTGATAACTCTTATTTTAAATACATTTCACATGGTAATTTTATAGTATTTCCCTTATATCTTTATTTTTTTTAAAGAAATTGATACTTAATTGAGTAAAATTTTGATTACAAGGCTTGAACGCGTTCTTGGATTGAAATTGAAGAAAAGGAATCAAGTTTCACTTAATTTGGAGTTCAAGTGAATGAGTTATGAAGTTTTGAAGTTACATAAACAATAAGAGAAAGTGGCAAATTTGAGTCAGAAAGTTACACAGTCTAGGACACAACTGTATCCCCAGGCTGTATCCATGCAGGAAGATTTTTTGTGCTAAAGTCAGTAAGTTACATAACTTGGGGACACAACTATATCCCAGGCTGTATCTAGTGACGAAAAAAAAAAAACTTCACAATACATTATAAAAGGACTTATGAGGGTTTTTTACAGAACTTTAGACATTCAAAAGAGAAGAGACTTAAAGAGAAGGAGGAGCAAAAGGTGAAAGCAACACCTAACTTCAAGATTGAAGAGATTTTCCATCAACAAAAGGGGTTTTTCATGTTTTATTTCTTGATTTTATTGTAATTCGTTTTTAGTTTCATTACGATAGCTTAAGATTCTTGTATTTAGGATTGTGGAACCTAGGGTTTCATGTGACTATTAGATTTATTAATAATATTCAATAAAGTTTTTATCTTTTCTTGATTCAATTATATTTTTTAATTGTTAATTGATATTTCTAGGGTATTGATCTATGATATTATGTATGATGATTGAGAAATCACATGTATAATGAGATCTTGACATAATTGGAGAAAATTACATGTGTACTTAGAGATAAGATACAGGTTTCTTCCGGAAAGTTGTTCTTTTGTGTGGGAATTCATTATACATTAATATAATTTTGAATTATATTACTAAGTGAAGAGATTCTGATGAATAATTTAGGATTAGGGTTAATATTCTTGAGAAAGGTGTTAACTTTAATTGTAAATCCCTTCGGTCAAGAATAATAGAGATTAAATTAGATACATTTTAAGCAATCACATGTTAAACACTAGGGGAAATAATTCCTAAATACGTTATTTGCCTTCTTGAAGTTGTTCTTAATTTTATCACTTTCTAAATTGCATAATCAAGTCTCATAATTAGGTTAGTTTGTTAATTTTAGTATTTTTAATTCATTTAACCCATCACGATTTTCCTGTTAGATAATAGAGCTAAAGTTAATATTAGTATTTGAGGTTTCTTAAGGATCGACCCAGACTCACATATGCTATATTAAAACTGATAGATGCACTTACGTTGTATCAATATCCAACGTTGGTGTATGAGAATCCTTATTCATTCTTCGACTATCATTCACTTTGTGAACCATCTCGCAGCCCAGACCTATCCCTTTGGTTACACATGATATTGGGTTTGTGTGTTCATCCACGAATCCATATCACTATTTGATACTAGCAAGAACTAGAGACGTCATTTGGCACTATCTATAGGAATATAGAATTCTTACCCAAAGAAAAACCCAAACACACAAACACATTCTTCAAACACCATCTTTAGCCCCCATATCTCACATTAATAAACAAGAGAAGCATCGGTTGATGAACAACCAACTTACAGAAAACCGCCTCCTTATAAAGGAAGCGCTAGAGGAGCATCTAGAGCATTTAGAGTGCCTGGTAGATGAATTTGTCGCTTAAAAAAGGATGTTCTACACTTGCCTTGATGAAGCTGAGAGGCGCAGCGTACAAACCCACCTTCTCGAAGCTTCTGACGCTTACATTAGATAGAACAACCACTACTAGCCAACAAGGTTTGCAACTACTCGCGATCAAGCCTTAGTTGGCAATGAACAAGTGGCCAACTCTCAGGGAGTATTGGCTCATTTTGCCATGCACTGAGATCACCCAATAAATGATGTTAATTTGAATGAGCTCCACATAATGGTGAGAAGGCTCTCTGAGCAGTAGAAGAGCAAGACAGTTAGCAACGCTGAGCTAGTCGCCAGTAACAAAACACCCTTCACTAAAGGGGTCTAAGATGGCGTATTACCCCCTAATAGCAAACTTTCGACCCTAGACCAATATGACAACACAAACGATCTAGACGATCACCTCCTTTACTTCTGTACCTTCATAAACCTTTACGATCACGAAGATGCCATCATAAGCAAGGCTTTCCTAGGTACTCTAAGGAAAGTTTCTTAAATATGGTTCAACTACCTACTTGAGAACTCCATCAGCTCCTTTAACAAGTTAGCACATAAGTTTAGCCTCTACTTCAAGGCTAGCAAGTCCTCATCTAAGGATACCTTATCCTTGTACTTGATTAGGTAAAGTAAAGGCAAAACTTTGCATAAGTTTGTGGCAAATTTGTTTTATTCCTTCTGGATGTACTTTTTTTTTTAGTTCAGTCACTACTTACAGAATATATACATATAGTGCACCCTTTAAATAAAAAAATTTAATTAAGGTACATAATTGGCAATAAAGGGAAAGGCTAAGAGCTTGAAGTGTCCAACTTCTACCTCTTCTATCTCATAGCCAACACCTTGGATTGGGTGTTAATCGAGCCACTAATGCCCGACCTACTCCCTAAGTGTAACCCTCTAACAATTATATTAATAATAGCGTTACGGGTACGGCTAATGTGACGGTCATTATTATGATTTGCTCAAACATCCTTGGTCCACCGCCTCCGAGGTGTCCTATCCTTATCATCGTTGGAATGGTCATTATTCCTTAATTAGGCTATATTCTCAGTAAAGAAGCCCTGCTGAATAACATATTCGATTGCATTTTTCAATTGGAAGCATTGGTTAGTGGTGTGGCTATGATCATTGTGGAATTGGTAGTATTTGCTCGAGTTTCAATGGTAAAGGTTTCCATTCATCTTAAAAGGTCTTTATAGTAGGTTCATGTTCTTAACTTTGGAATAGACTTAGGCAATGAGCCTATTCAGAGGGGTGTATTGTGTATATATGGAAGGAGGGGAGTAAATCTCATTTAGCTCGGTGCCTCTTCCTACTAGAGCCCTCCCTTTCAAACTTGTTCAATGCCTTCCTATGGAGGCAGTTTTTTATGGACAATCTCTCCTTATCCTATTTTCACCTAACCTTTCGTAGTCAACGTCGTGCTTGGTGTAAATGTTATCCTCCTAGTCCATATATTTTTGGCCCTTGTTCTAGAAATCAGCTAAGGTCTTTGACTTGCTCTTTGCAAGCGACCAAAAGAAATCTCTAGAGGGCCAGATGTCGAGTTGAGTAGCATGTACGACTACTCCCTTGTTCAATTAAGTATTTTTTTTTTTTTTACCATAGCATTATTGAGATAGAAGAGGCAGAAGTTGGACATTTCAATCTCCTTCTTCGATGAAGACTTCGAAGAGGTCAATACCCTCCATTAGACACCATCGTCATAGGGAAGGGAAGTACTTGACTTGGCTAACAAGTCTAATGCTAGTTAAGAAAAAGACTGGGAAGTATTGTTTATGTGTCAATTATATAGAACTCAATAAAGCTTGCCTAAAAGAATGCTTCCCTCTTTTGAGGATCGACCAATTATTTTACTCCACTTCTAGATATGCCTTGCTGAGCTTCATAGATTCCTTCTCAAGGTACAACTAGATTAAGATAGACCCAAAGGATGAAGTCCATATGTCCTTTATCACTGACTTCGATACATACTATTATACAATGATGCCCTTTGGTCTAAAAAATGCTAGGATGATGTACCATAGAATGGTGACGAAATTATTTAAGCTCCAGTTCACTTGGGCACTAGTGGCTTAGTTAATGCCCCTTCGAGGTGTTGGCTATAAGATAGAAGAGGCAGATGTTGGACACTTCAATCTCCTTTGACGAAGACTTCAAGGAGGTCGATACCCCCCATTAGGACACCTTCATCATAGGGTAGAGAAGTACTCGACCTGGCTAGCAAATGTGGTGCTAGTTAAGAAGAAGACTAGGAAGTGCCATATGTGCGATGATTATACGGACCTTAATAAAGCTTACCTAAAAGACTGCTTCCCTCTTCTAAGGATTAACCAATTGGTTGACTCCACTTCTGAACATGCCCCGTTGAGCTTCATAGATGTCTTCTCAAGGTACAACCAGATTAAGATGAACCTAAAGGATAAAGTCCATACCTCCTTTGTCACTAACTTTGGTATATATTGCTACATAATAATACCTTTTCGGTCTTAAAAATGCTTAGGCGACGTATTAGTGGATGGTGACGAAATTGTTTAAGCCCTAAATTAGGTGCAATATGGAGGTGTATGTTGATGACATGATTGTCAAGAACACAAAACTAGGTGACCATGTTAAGGACATCCAGGAAGCTTTTGACTAGATGCAAATGCATGACATAAAGCTGAACCGACAAAAATGCATCTTTAAGGTCGGCTTCGATAAATTCCTAGGCTTCTTAATTACCTAAAGAGATATTAAGACTAATCCCAAGAAAATACGTGCCATTAGGGAGATGAAGCCCCCTACGTTAATTTAAGATGTATAAAAGCTCATTGGCGTGGTGGCCACATTGAGTATGTTTGTCTCAAAAAGTGCAAACAAATGTGCTAAGTTCTTCAAGATTCTAAAAAATCTAAAAGGTTTTGAATGGACTTTGAAGTACGCTACAACCTTTGAGTAGCTGTAAGATTTCCTCATGCACCCACTGATCCTTTCCAAACCTATCTAAAGGGAGGACTTATTCTTGTACCTGATCGTGAGTGACCGAATCCTTTCCTTTGTGTTGGTTTAAACAGAAGGAAGAGAGCACAGGCCCGTATACTACATCAACCATATACTCCATAAGCCTAAGGTAAGGTACATTAAGGCAGAGAAGTTCGCCTTGGCCATCATCATATCAGTACATCAGCTAAGGCCCTATTTCTAGGTGCACCAGATTACCATGCTTATAGATCAGCCCCTATGCACCATGTTACAAAAGTCAGACGCATTTGGACGAATGGTAAAGTACGTGATGGGGCGAAGCGCACATGGAATCCAGTATTAACCACGAATGGCCTAGAAAGCACAAGTGCTAGCTAACTTTGTGGTCAAATATACAGGGTAGGTCGGAATGACACCAACTTAACCTCCTTGGGTAACCTTTGTAAGGGGAAACACTCCTTACTTAAGAAACTCTCATTTAAAGGGCAAGTTAGAACGCCACTGATTTGACCTCTCCTGGGTAACCTTTGTAAGGGGAAACACCCCTTACCTAAGGAACTCCCATTCATAGGGTAGGTTGGAACACCACGACCTAAGCGTACGCCTCCTCCTCCCCCTCTCAGGTAACTTCTGTAAGGAGAAACACCCCTTATTTGAGGAACTCCCGTTTATAAGGTAGGTCGGAACGCCATTGACCTGACCCCTTTGGGTAACCTTTGTAAGGGGAAATATCCTTTACTTAAAGAACTCCCATTTATAAGGCAGGTTGGAATGCCATTAACCTGACCCCTCTAGTAACCCCTGTAAGGGGAAATACTCCTTACCCAAGGAACTCCTACTCATAAGGCAAGTCGAATTGCCATCACCTTGATAAACCGTACAACAAAAAAGTAAAAGAATGTTTAAGATATGTGAGAACTCTAAATTCAAATATTCATAATGTTGTATCATGCATATGCAAGGTTGGCAACTCGGCTTAGAATTCAAAAGGAAGAAGACAACAATTAATGCTTAGGATCCGCTAACTTTGGCAATTCTAAGAAATCCAGCGCTTTTATTTGCTCAAAGGGTTAATCAGTTGACGGAGCATAGGAAGAAGGGCTTTGAGCTAAAGTAGAGGCCAAAGACTACTAACTAGGGTCGGTAAGAGGGTCACCTCGATCCTGACTACCTTAAGAAGCACCTTTAGAGGTAACCTCTTCCCAATCCACCACGACAAACCTTGATGCAAACGCTTGTCACTCAAACTTAACAGTAAAAGAAGCACCTGGAACTTAACTAGTTGCTTGAGCAGCTTCCTTATTTTACACTTCAACCTCCTTCTTCTCCTTAAAAATTAGGGTGTCTAAGAAATCAAGGAAGCTTAGGTTGAGGTCTGGATAATAGGAAAGCACCTCCCTCCCAATGTAACAAGCACATTTGGTGGAAAGATCCTCAAGTTCATCCAACCTCTCATCCGTCATTTTATAATATGTGACAACCTTTTTGGCTGTGGCGTCACTAAGAGCCTCCCTACTCTCCATTTTGGAGATAAGCTCCTCTATCTCCGAAACTTACCCTTAGAGTTCCTTAACCTCCCACTTTAGCTTAACATTTCAATTGGCTAGCTTTAGTGATGAAACCTTAATGCCATCACATTTCAATGCCTTCATCACTAACTCGATCTACAAATGAGAGACCGATGCCTTTAACTTAACATTCTCTTTCTCGAGGTTTACCTTAGCTTCCTTCTCTTCATCCAATCTCTAAGAGAGTAAGGCCTTAGTCCTCTCCTCATTCTCAACCCAAGCCCTTAAGCTGTTGGGCTTTCGTGCTTTGACTTTAGTAGCAAACATCTTTTGCTCCGCTTCCTTTAGCTTTCCCTTCAACCTAGCCACTTGCATATAAGAACGACTTAGGTACCGATTAGCATTGACAAACTTATCCAAGTATTTGTTGGAAGAGTACTTTGCCTCCTTTTGGCCCTTTTCAGCCTCATACAACGCCTCTTAAGCACCTTTCACCTCTTTCCGAGTGACATTGTAGTTGCTTAATTGGAGCAGCACCTAGCCATGATACTGCCAAAGAATGAAAATTGAATTTAGCTTAGTGATCGCAAAGAAAGGTATAACAAAGACTCACCTACCAAATGAGTGTCCTCAGATGACAAGCCATCTCCATTAGGTCGCCCCTTCTTACCATCAACATCCCCTTAAGTATGGCCCAATCGCCAAGTGTATAAGACCTCAATGAGGCCTAATAGCTCGAAATCTAATGTTGCGACATAATATTGTTGCCCCATATCTCCTACTTTGGTCTCATGAGCTTCCTTCTGACCTTTTTGGCCTTAGCTTCAAAAGTGTGACGGTAGAGCTCTTCGTTCTAGGAGACATATGACGCCTCCTTGAATGAGTTCAACTCAATCCCCAAAAAACCTAAACCTATTGAAGATGTTAAAATTCATCCCCGACTTCATCGACGTATTGGTAAGTGCGAGCCATCTACCACTCATACGAAGTCGCTCGGTTTAGAAGCATTATAGCTATCATCATCTTCTTCTTCTTAGGGCTAAAAGTTAGTTCCCCACCAATCTCTGGCTCTTTCCTCTTTTTCCTAGCCACGCTGAATAGAACCCTGGCCTTTACTTTACCTTTATCCCTATCAAGTAGGGCAAGCATCACCACATCCAGCTCTTAGGTGTTGGTAGATTCTTCCTCCCTGGATACAATCATTAAGGTGCAGGGAGAAGCCATACTTACGGGCTTGGCAGCCAGTGATCCTGCTTGAGGATCAAGAGGAATCGCCTGAGCCAGTACAATTGGCTGAACCCTATTCGTCTATCTAGCCCTTGAGTTTGGTCTAATGGACTTAAGCTTGGAAACCCTAGCAGTCAGCTTTGCCTTGCCTTGCCAGTACCTCATCAATTTGTCAATTAAGGGATGGGGTACTACCTTAGCCAACCTCTTGCTTACGAAAAACCAAGCAAGTAGTGAAGAAAAAGAAAACTAGACCAGATTAAAACAAAAAACACTACTATTCATTGACTTCACCATGATTAGCATAGATAAGGAAGATCCACTACCCTTTTTATTCTTTGTAGGGACATTGGACAAAGTACAACTTTACACACTAGCATAGTAGATGAAGTCGTATGTAAAAAAACAAACATATACCTTTAATCTACTTCTTCACTACAGCCTTCTTCATGTTAGGGAAGAGCTCGAAGATTAGATAATTAAAGTACCTCTCTACCGTCTTCGCTGTGTTAATCTCATTGCTGTAGCAAAGGGCCATGAAGACTTCAATCTCCGTCATGACCTTGATGTCACTAGGTCCCAACTCCTTCTAGGTGCTTGTCCAGACTAACTTAGTCCATCTGGTCCAAAAGTTTGCTTCCTTTGACAGCTTGACCACGAGAAAATCATCTTACCACCCCTTTGACCGAGTCTGTAAAGCCTTCGAATAATTTATTGCTTAGGTACAGTTAGAGGTATGGCCACCCACCCAAGCTCTTCTATATGTAAAAGTGGTTGAAGAGTCGGGAGTGGCCTTCACTACCAAGTATTCACATAGCCCTTAGAAGGCCTTCAATACCTTCCACCCATTAGGAGGGACTTATGCTAAGCTGTATCGATGGAAGTTAAAGAAATCCTTCTTGAAACCGCTTAGATGAAGGTGTTGCCCGTACTCCAAACATTTTTCAAAGACGGCGAAGCACTACCCCATCAACAGGGGTAATTGCTCTTCCTTCCTCGATACCCATATTCTCTTGCTAGGAATGGGCCAAATTGTAATGTTGTTGAATACCTAATTGGAAGTAGTAGATTTGCTTCTACTTACTTGGCCTCTTGGGCCTTGCCTATCCTAAGGGTATTGAATAAGTCTTAGGCTAACGGTAATGGAGTGTATACATAAATGTCCTTAAGGAAAGCACTGATAAGCTTTGCCCTATTGAACGCCTCTACCACCATTTTGCTAACTTCATTAAGTTGTGCCAACGAGGTAACTTTGTCCTCGCCTGTAGGGGGAAGATCCCTCCTCATAGTCTTGAAGTTTGTAAGGTTGCATTTGGACGCATCAAAAGGTGTCTCACCTGTATTGCTAGACATGATGATCAGAAAGCGAAGAAAGAAGAAAAGTTTCAAAGACAAATTTGTGAGGAGTTTTGAAGAAGAGTTGATGAAGGAGAAATTTGTTTTGGTAAAGGGATTGCAAAAGAGTAATCGTTTAAAGTGACTATAATATTTATATGCTGAAAGCCTTGAGAACCGTATCATTGGTTATAGAGATCCATATAAGCACGAATCCCTTGCATTGCTATGATGTAAACATATCGAATCACTCTCAATCAGATAGCCACATTCATAAGACAAAAAGCATGCAGCTGCATGTTCGTCTACCATGATAGGATGCTTGTCACATCCATTGAATCCATGGAAAACGAGCATGATAAAGTAAAGATTTAAAAAGTTACTTCTATAGGAACTTTCCCCAAAGTCCTTCCAACTTCCAAGGGAAGACTTACCCAACACTCCAAGGATAATCTAGATTGTCACTCGCAATATTCTCACCTCGACTCGTGGCATTTACCTCAGCTCTATACTCGAGTTCAAAAGACATACGTCTATTGGACACCTCTACCTCATCTTCGCTACGGCTCAAGGTGCCTTTGCCTGAACTTCATGTTAGAAGTCTCTACCTTGGCTTCGCTACAACGCGGACGTCTTTGCCTTAGAATTTTACCTGACCAGATCAATTACGCACTTGAGAAGCCCATTCTTTCCTCTCCTTGCCTTTACTACATCAACAAGACTACAGAGGGGCAAGTATTGATGAGGCCTTTTAGATTTAAGCCTAACTCGAACTGCTCAAGCTTATTCCTCAACCATGGCCTCTCTTTCAACCCTACCACAAAATTTAACCTACCCAATTGAAGTAACTCTGAAACGGCTACAAGTCTCCAAATAAGGCTAAAAGACCAGGTCAGCAACCACTTCCTAGCTTTCTAAATCATGTCGACTGCCATATGCCCACTCTCCCATATTTGCGGAAATTAATTCTACCCATTAACTATTCTTCAACTATCGGCATTATTCCTCTAGAAATATAAGACCACTGCTCAACGGTAAGATAATTTTATACTTTGTGCACTTGAGCCTTTTAGTTACCAGCATCCTTAGTATCTTAAAGTACCCACTTGACTTAAACATCGGAATAATCATACCAGATAGTACCTTAATACCCCCTTCACCTCTTTTTTTTTTGTAAGCTTTCTTACTTGCACCAAGCTAGCCACAGCCTACTCGATATCGACGAGAACCAAAGATGACAAAATGGAATTGCAATTTAAGTTTCATTCCCTTTTCATATGTTTGAATAGGTATTTAGAAGTTAGAATCGTCAAATTGCCAATTCTTAAAGGTGGAATCGGCAATTCCATTCCTCCTACATATATTATTATTAATCAAATTACTTATTTAAATTTAAATTTAATTATGACATTCAATAAATAATTATTATATATACATTTTATTTTATTTTATTCTATTTTATTCTATGGATATTTTCAAAAATAAAAAAGGATTTTCTATTTCACTCGTCGTTCCATTCCAAATAATTTCTATGTACCAAATTATACCAAACTTAGCATAATTGTATAGAAACCGAAAAGTTCCTGGTTTCTAACGTTGGAAACAAATATTAAGCACAATCTTGTTGGCCCAAAAGCAACTTGGCCTCCCATTTGAAACATCAGCCACTTGCTCTTTTCAGGCTGAAAATAAGTTGCCGTTCAGCCCAACTGTTACTTCAGGCCAAAGCCCACTCGTTCTACATACTAAACTATAGGAAGGGGTTCCCCTGCAAAACATTTAGACGGGAGACATTGTTTTTACTAGCTATGTGCTGTACAAAGTGATGAAATTAAGGATTGAAACTTAGGCGTATTGTTCTCGAAGAATGCTTTCATATCAACTATAATATAAGGTCAGATCATATCATCCCAGTGTAGAATTGTATGCTTTAATTTAGAATCTAAATCGGATAAGTTAAAAAGGACATTCAAAATGGGGGTGTTTATAATTCAGTTAATAACTATATTTGAAACATTTCGGTTCACATCATCAATAAACCAAACCATTTTTAGCGGTCTTTAAATGCTAATCCTTTTAGTTTGGTTTAATTTGCATACTTTTAAAAGCACCATATTCTATTAATAATACTAATAGTTATTAATGTTTTCAATAAAAACATTGATATTCAAATCAAGAAATACTATACAAGAATTTAAGTCACATAATATTATATCATAATAAAATTGTATCTTAATTGACAGTGAAGACATATAAGTTTGCCGAAGAGACGGGAGATAATGGTGAAGAAAGTTGAATGCACTATAGAAGCTAAGAGTGAAATGAGAGATCATAAAAGGAAAAAAGAAAAAAAAAGGAAAGAAGATAAATAACATTAGATTGACATATCAATAAGATTTTAAACTAACAAAATATCACCCTTTTTTTTTTCATTTGAAGCGATTAGATTCAAGTAATATCCCCTGAATAAAAGATGATGAAAACTCTAATAATTGATATATTTTTTTATATAAGGGTTGGGATTTATGAAAATTCCAAAGTTAATCATACTCACTAGCGAATACTCTTAAAATGGATAACCTCCTGAGAAGCAGTTATTCTAAAAGACAAAATGGTGTGCATTTAATGTCAAAGAGGATAATATCTCAATGTTAAGAGTTCGGTCATATCATTACAAGTAGTATTAGAACAGCCTGCTAATCGAAAGTAGGAAGGTTAAGTGTTATGTAGAGCAAAGTGCTACACGATAGGAATATCTCTTCAACCTATAAAAGAGTAGCTCTAGAGCCTTCCTTATCAAGTGGTGATCCATAACTTGTAGAACGAAATTGATGAGAATATTGGTTTTGTAAGGAGGGATACATTATAATATCTCTTAAATATAAGATAACAAAACTTTAATCATTGAGACATATTTGGATATAATGTCTTAAAGTTCGTTGGAACTTCAAGGTTAAGTATACTTAATTACAAGCGCTCCTAGAATGGGCTACCTCTTAGGAAGCAATTATACTAAGGGATAAGACCATTCGATGTTTAACAATAAAGTAGACAATACCTTAATGTAAGGAGATCTTATTAGGTCATTAGATTAGTTCGGTTTAACTACACTAGCAATTTTGATCCTTTTTGAACTAAATTATAAATCGAACTAAAATATAAAAGAATAATATTATGTGATTCGATCTAAGTTTAGTTTGGTTTGATGAGCAGTCTTATTACAACTAACACCATAGACAAAGCTCGTATTTATTCATTTTCAATGTAATTACCGTTAAGTTTGACTTCAAGCTTTTGCTCAAAAAATTTATTGAGGCAGTTCAATCTCTTTAACTTTTTTATCTTCATTATTTTGTGACTTTATTAAAACTTGAATGATCTAGTTATATTTTGAGTTTCATCAAATACTAATCAAGTTAAACTTAAGTAAAAGTTTAATTAAGATGAATACATTCACAATAATGTATATAGATACGTACATATATATGTATGTAAACACACACACACACACATATATATATATATATATGGATATACAAATATATATATGTATATCTATAGATGTGTGTACATATATGTATTTATTTCTTTTTTAGACTAATCAAGTTTGAATGTAAGACAACCTTACAATAAACTTAAACTAAGAAATCTAGACTCTATTGAGCTCAAGAAGAGTTAAGCATGAAACTTCAAATTGAGTTTGAGTTTAAGCTTAATATTGTTTAACTTGATTTAATTCATTTACAAAACTAGAATAATGTTGATATGGCCATATCTTTAATATTTAACAAATTTTAGTTATATCTACTATTAATATCTACATGTTGCAAGAATAGAATGTAATATTCTAAGCCAAAAAATAATGAATAACTAAATTAACAAATACTAATGGATTCATATCAATTATTTGACTAAAAAGTTTCAAACCTCTATTAACAAAGTATTTACCATCATGGACTTATTAAACTAGTACTAGTTCCCTCCCATAATTCATATGGGACTTCATTCAACTATAGGCATCATAATCTCTCCTCCTTAAATACGTGATGTTTTCGTCTACAAAAACCTTACAATCAAACCTAATTCTTCAGCCTTTTCAATGTACAATTCAGATTACTAACTATCTATAGGTCATCGTGGAAGTATAAGGTCACTACCCTAACAATATTTCCTCCTATCCTCAAACCTATTTTCTAAATTAAGGCTAAACCCAAATCATCCTTCTATAGATAGAAGGTTAGTGCTAATATTATTTGTATTGTCCCAAGCCAAAGCAGTTGAATGATTAACTCAACAAAAACTAATAAGCCAATGTTAGTAACTTTGACCAAAAGGTCTTAAATTTGTATTAACAAAATATTTACTATGATGATCTTATTAAACTAGTACCAATTCTCTCTCATAATCTATATAAGATTACATTTAATCATAAGGTATCACATAAAGTATTTTGAAAACTGTAGATATAAATTATGGGGTGATTATAGGATGCATAAGATGTCATTCTACATATCCTATTTTGAGATAATGTGTTATAAATAATTAAAATCAATTCTTCCTTTTACGTAGCCCTAACACCCTTTTGAAAATCTACTCGGATATGAATTGTAAAATAAAGGAAAAGTTTTAGGAAGTACTTGATCTCAATTGAAAGATATTTCTAGTTTAAATGAATTTCAAGAGTGTTCAAGAGAACTAAAGTTTTGTAGCTCAATTCTTATGAATATTGTTATCTTTTAAAAATGGAATGGATTCAAATCTTTCATTTTCCATCAGTTGTGTAATATATATTTAGTAAAAAGAAGAAAAAAAAGAGTACTTAAAAAAAATCATGAAATTAAATATATGGTCTCTGTTTTTTTTTTTTTTTTTCTTTTTGTGATTGTGTGAAAGGGTATAATTGACTTAGCCAGAGTTTTACTTCCATTTTTCATTGCAAGATCTCATACGACCAACGATTTATTGATGGTAAGAGAAAGCTGCATTTGAATTTCTGTATGAGCATTGGAATTGAACAATATAATAATATACCTGACGATTGACTTGTGGTGAGATAAGGTTGGTTATTATGACTTAAGTTTCACATAGAAATATAAAAACAAAACGTGTTTTAACTATCAGAAAATATTTCTCGATTACGAATTAACATTAACACAAAATGGTATGTAAATTATAAATATGTCATTTATATTTACTTTGCATGCGTTTGTTTCCTTCTTTTTTTCTTGATTAGGCGTATAAACATCAATTCTTTAAAAGACGTGTTTAAACACCTTATTTTACTATTTTATCTCTTGATAAAATAATAAAAAAATACTAGAATATATAAAATAAAGATTAACATATATTTCTTTTGAAAGTGGTGGAAGTCTAACCTCCTTTTTTTTTTTCCAACCAAATTACATATGGGGTAAAGGAATGGAAGGAAAATGGTAGATTTAAATTTGGTTCATTTCATTAGAGGATTAATGTTTATATTAAACTATAATAGTTTTAATTAAATGTTTAATTTCAAAAATAAGGAAAAAAAGGGCACACTTGAAATAAATATAAGATAATGTATTTTCAATTTGCCATGTTTTTAGTGCCAGTGTGAAAATGCTAGCAAGTGGCTTTTACTGTTAGCTATAAAATATTTATTCCCGAAAACGAAATGGAAAATTTTGTTTGATTTGTATTGATTAAAAGAGATAAGTTCATCCATTAGATAATTTGAATTATAAAATAATGAGTTTTTATGATTGTTTTTTTTTGGGAACTTTTTAAGTTAAAATTTTCTTAGAAAATCAAAATAACTGTATATGCTCTAATTATATATATTATTTTTAAGGTATATATTATGAATGCATTATTATTTTATATTTTTATCCTCAAATTTACATATAATTATTTTTATATCCTGAATATAGATGCAGCATCGGCTAGAACCCAAATCTCATGGGCTCATGGTTATATAACATGGAAAATGTTTGTAAGGGCCAATATCAATTCCGAGATGTCTTGAAAAAAGTGAAAGGCATTGATTTGGCGAAATATAATTCTATAGGTGGAAATGATGAAAACACGTGTATTCATCAATCGAAATATAACATGGCCCCGTTGACACATCTAATATACTAAGTTTACTTTTTGGTTGAGTGCAAGGAAGAAATCAGCTCAACTAAAAAGATGGGCTAAAGAGTCACGAAATACACGAGGTGCGCGTAAATTGAACGTGTCCGCAGTACCATCAACTTCAAGCTTGATAATGTCACAAACTGGCGATAAGTAACATGATTATAAAAGGAATTCAATTTTGGTATTCTTCTTTTTATATATAGTGCGATCAATAACAGTCTTCTATCCTAAGAACTTGCTCAATTTTCTATATTATAGTGTAAAAAAATTGTCACTGTATTTGGATAGGTAGAAATAAAATGAAATTAAGAGAAGCAGAGGGAAATTTATGTTTGATAATTTAAAATGAAAGTAAAAATCTAAGAAAATGAATGGAAAAAAATAAAAAGTTCTTTACCTTTAAAACCAATATGTTTATAGGAGAGAAAATTGTGGAAATGAGTGAAAACCATTTGAAGTTATAAAAATGAGAACACCCCAACTATTTAAGTTTATTATATGAAAATAAGAGTAATAAAGTCTATCAAAAAATTCATTTCCTTTCCTTCCTTTCTTAAATATCTTAACATAAAATAGAGATAATATTTATTTTCTTTTCGTTCCTCAATTTTAATTTCTACTTATTTCATCATTTCTAAAATTGGTCAAACAATGTGTGTATATCAAATTGTGTGAAATAAAGGTGAGCCAGTAATCCTATATGAACCAAGAACCTACTGGGCTACTCCACCGTACATGGTCAAGTGTGTATCAAAAGTTACATGGTAGATTTCGACTCCAAATATCAGGAAATGACCTAGAAAACTATGTATCGATTCATGACTTGTACTTAAAAATATATAAAGTACAAGTTTTAAGATTATTGTATTCATATTATAAAAATTCTTAATTAGCAATATGAAAAATAAGAAATGTAATATTTTAACTTAACCTACATTCAAAGCTTGTCTCAATTTGCCCATTGCAAAAAATAAAAACATGAAAGCATATTAAATAAATATGTTATTTATTTAAAACAAATGGACTTGATATTTGCCTCCATGAAAAATGTGTTAAATTGTTGGAGATAAGTAAATTGATGAATATGTTTGCTATAAATACATAGAAAAATTGACCGGTTGTTGAATAATTTTCTTTTCTTTTGCCATAAAGAGAAATCTTATATTAAATAGCAAGTACGTTCATTTCATCAGAAATCTCGTCAATAGAAGAGTAAACATTAATAGATTTTGTATTGTCTAAAATAAGAAATTCCAAAGAAGATGGAGGTGTAAACATACAATTTGAAGGGCACATCTTCTATCTCATATATTTAACTATCTAATCTATGACTCGATTGGCTTGTCTCCTGAATAGATTTAAGTTAAAAGAGCTAAACTATTGTTTCACTTATGTCAAATTTTGAATTATACCAAATAGTTGCCAAGGGGCTTTCTCTGCATTATTGACAGTAGCATAGATGGTAGGGCAGTCCACTTCAACTATAATATCTTTCCATCCCCTTCTAATCGCATAACAAATAGTCTTAAACATTAGCTAAAGCTTCCGTGACTTCTAATAACCTAGCATGACAAGCTGTTGGTCCTTCCCTATATACCTCACCAAAGCAATTTCTAGCTATAAAGCTATATGCGGCTTTGCCTAAAGCGGGATCGAAAGCACCATCATTGTTGAGTCTAATACCATTACTTAGGGGTAGAATCCAAGGATGTTTGACTTTTATCTGATGAGGGGTGCAACAAGAAGTACCAACCCTAAGAGCTTGTTATGGGATGCTCAAGTGTCAAACATCGACCAAATGCTCAAGTGTTAAACTTTGGCTAGATTCTATGTTAGCTTCATGTGACCTATTGCATAGAGTTCTAAGAGATGAAGCAGTTGCAGTATCTAAGGGAGTACGGGCTATATCTTGTTGTTGTTGTTGACCACTCGCAATTTGAAGACTAGTCAAGGAACCATACAAAGCATGCATATGATTAGGGCTCTCTTGCTTTGCGATGATGTCCACCTCTAAAATAGCAAAATGAGCAACCTACAGTATACCTTGGGTATCCAGTTTATGATTCTCAAAAAATTGATTTGCATCTACAAACACCACATAATCATGCATAACTTTGTGAAGACAATCTATCTATGTTTCTTATTTTGATATGTCCCTTTAATATAAGATTTTAACCAATCATTTACCGATTCAACTTGCAAGGTCTCAACTCTAATTCCTAAAACAGAAAACCGTATCCTAAAAGTCCAAAGACAAACCAGTAGCATGTGTTCTATTGTCTCTTGATCTCTACATAAGCAGCATGTCTCTGACTACACTAGATGCCTTCGAGCTAAGTTTTGTTGTGTTGGCAAAGTTTTGTTTAAAGTCCTCCACATGAAATGTTCAAATTTTGGTAAGCTTAGGCTATGTCAAACTAGGTTCCAAGTTGTTTTATCAATATGATGAGAAGAGGATAGCCCTATGGAAAAAAGAAATGAATTGCATCTAACGAAATTATAAGCTAGGGTTGTGCCAAACTAGGTTATCAAGTAATTTAAACAAAAGTTTTATATAGTATAATTGTAATAAAAAATTTACATGTAATAAAAAGTATTCGTACCTTATAGTAATAATAAAATACGAGTTTTGGGTTATTTTTATTTGTAAGAGGATAAATTTCAAGAACTTATACCTTAGGAATTAACACTCTTTTGAGTGCAGGTAGAATTAAAACTTGATTTTTTGCAACAAAAGATATTATTATCTTCGCACTTTCATTTGCATGGGGAATGCCTTCCATGAGAAGGAGAAGAAAGAGTAGAAAGATGCTCGAGCTCTCCTTTTATTTGTATATGATAATTCGTCATAAGTGGTTAGTTTAACCAATGGTAGATATAAGTAGGGCCACTTACGTTTTCCATCTTGTACTTATTTATATCCTTAATGTGATTTCAATAACTTATTTTGTCTTAACGATAGATATAGATAGTATACATGTAGAGTTCCGATAATGATATTGTTAAGAACGAGGTGAACAATTTAGTTAATAAATGTAAAAAAAAAAAAAAAAAAGGCCTCGTTCTCTCTCCCTTATAAAGTTGGAAAAAAAGAAGAAGGAAAAACTAGCCTCGTTTTAACAGGTTTATAAGGTATAGTTGAGTGGTTCATCAACATAATTTTAAACAAAAAAGTTACAAACGATAAATTAAGTCTGGGCGTGGCCAAAAAGAAGAAATAATATAAAATGATTCTGGACCAGGAATGCATTAAATAATCATCTATCTTCAACCTTCTTTTGATCTTACCTTCCGTTTGACTTCATATTTCGTCGGATATGTGTGAAGAGCGTCATTGCCGTTGCTTTTACAACGGGCAGATTTACTATTATTGTTAGTTCATAACGTGGATCTCATAATTTAAGGATAGCTTTTTGAACACACAGATTCTTAGAATGTTAATGGAACAATTTTTTTTTCTTTTTTTTACCAATTATGTTATAATTAAAAGAGAAGGTTCATCCTAAGGAAAGAGAAAAATAAGTAATAATAATATTAGGTTACAACGATTCTAATATTAATAAAATAATTTAAAATGAGATTTTTATAAATAAAAATCTTCACATAATTTCTATCATAAAGTATGAATATTTTAACATATTGTAAATAATCCTATAAGTTATCTTAATGCCAATATACCTCTAAATTTATTAACTATAACTTAACACTTCATAAATTCTTATAAATTAGTGATATTAAAGGAGGTTTGTATTTTTCACTAAAAAAATGCTAAGCTGAAATTAATAATGTTTTAGAATAACACTTAAATAAGTTTGGTCTATCCCGAACAAAGTTTAAGAAGTTAATTTTCTTAAAATACTGTTATTATAATTAATTATTAAAATAAAAAAATTAATGTTACCATAATAATATAAAATATTTTATACGGATGTATTTTGAAATCTTTATCATAGGGTCGAGTAATAAGGAACACTTTCTATTTAACCCAAAAAATTAGGTACACTTTGCTAAAGGCCAATAAATACTGTCAATCCGAACGTTGCCACGTTGTCCGAGCGATAGAACCAAGACATGGTCCGATCCATAGCTTTTCGTACCATCATTATTAAATTTACGGAACAATGACAAAAGTAATTTACTCTTATTTATTTATTTTTTAAATTCAAGTGCGACCGCGGATTGGAAGATGCCCACGAACCTGAAAGACTTCTTCCATGACCGAGCCGCCCTCCCTCTATGCCTCCGTTGCGTCAGTCATCCCCATCTATATTAATACGCACTCAGAGGACGGAAACGCAAAAGTAAACGAACGCAAACCGACAGACAGGTCTTCTTATATTTTGCACAAAGTCAAACCTCATCCCGAATCGAAACTCATCATTTCCTCCTTCTCCTTCGTCGCAAGATTTCTGCTTTCGATTTCATGTCGATTTCTGGTATTCAAGGTCAACCTCTTGAAGTAACAGGTAACCAGTTAACGACACCGCTTCTTTATCGTTTAGTCTTTTCTTATCAAGTTTTTATTTTTATTTGATTCAATACCCAGTATTCAATTTTAAATTCCCCCCTTTTTTTTATGGTTTTGGTTCAGTTGTTGGTTGCACTAGACTGAAGGACACGGAGTGGATTTCGAGACAAGACCCTTATGTGTGTGTTGAGTATGGCAGTACCAAGTTTCGTACTAGAACTTGCACAGGTACTTAATTAAGCTTTATGAATTGTGTTACATATGTAGTTTGCTTTATATTTTAATTATTTTAGGAAAATTATAGTTCTGCTAATTTGAATAGCGGTGATTCGTAGAAAGTATTTTTTATATATTGAGATTTGAATTTAGTGGTGTAGTTGACAAGGTCCGTGAACATCCAGCTCTAGCTTCTGCACCTCTAATGCCACTAAAGGTTGAACAAGTATAGGAAGAGGGGTAGATGGGATCTGCATGCAGTACCTTTTTTCTATGCATTAAATACCCATTGTTGTCGTTGGGAATTGGGTGTTTTGCATATCGTAAATTTGTAACAAAGACATTTTTTTGATGTAAATGATTCAAATTATGACCTGCAATACTTGAATTTCGATCCATGATACTTGTGTTAAATCCCCGTGAAAGAACCCAAAGCTGTATTTTCCCAGTTTCCTAGCCTTAATAGTGGAAAATTTTTCTGTACTTGCAAATTTCATCACTGAAACCCTAATGTGGATATTTTGTGCATGTATTGTGTAGTGATTGCTGATTCAAAGTCTAAAGTTTTAAATCAGCTTCTACTTCTTGATTCGGAATATCAAAATGAAATATTCAATTGATAGAAGTGGAATGAGTGGAAAATGTTGTCTGTTTGCAGTTGAGATTTGGGGTGTTCCTTTGTTTTAAATTTGAAATCGAAGTTGAGTGTTGTTGTTGCTTGTGCAGATGGTCATAAAACCCCAACGTTTCAGGAGAAGTTTGTGTTTACGCTAATTGAAGGACTGAGAGAGATTAATGTTTCTGTTTGGAACAGCAACACACTCTCTTTTGATGACTTCATTGGCAGCGGAAAGTAATGACTGATTTCTCTCTCTCACACTCATTAGTATGTCTTTTTCAATTTCAAGTTCCTAATTTTGTTCAATTGTGACTTTTTATGCTAGAGTTCAACTTGGAAAAGTTCTTTCACAAGGATTTGATGATAATTCGTGGACTCTCCAATCAAGATCTGGAAGGTGAGAGTCTTGCCTTTACATGTTCTTTTTAGTTATGAACCATGGATTCTGAAAGAAAGTTGGCAATGGCGTAAGTCCTTTCTTTATTAGAGAAGGTCCACAGAGCATGCCTTTGGTGCACTTGCAAAAAGTAATAGTCATTATATGGATAAAAAAGAGAAAGAAAGAGGGCCATAGTGGATTATTGGGCTTATAGTTTATTATTGGAGGAAGTATGGGTTGTTTTCTATTAACTCCGGTTATGTATGATTGATCCTGGCCTTTAAAATCTTTACTACTCACAACAGCATATTTTATTGATGGAAAATACTTTGCATGCCGAAGTTTGAGTTCTAAATTTATAAAGCCAATGATGTTGTGAAAAGCATGTGGAAAAAGTGAACAGCAAATGGACAAAAGTTAAAAAAATCATTGGTTCAGCTAAAACTTTTGGTGCAAATCCTCAGCCCAAGCATCCACTTCTCTATAATAATTTTTTGCTCATACCAGTCCAGATATTACTCTTATCTTTAGTGGACGGATTTTAGGTCCTTTCTTTGAATAGAAATTTCCCTTATATTATGAATCTTTAAAACACAGTTTGTTGTGCTCGTGAGTCAGTATATATATATATAGACAACTGGGCAGGACAAATTAAGAGCAAAGCAACTGTGAACTACCAGAGTACTTGGCAGAGAACTGTATATTTAGATTTATCCTCCATTTACTTTATTGTAATCAAGGCTGGCTGATGACTGAGCTTTATAATTGCGGATATGCCTTTTGTTACAAAGACTCTAATGTCAATAGCTCAAGAACAGAGTAGGTTGAATGTTGCCCACCAAAGGTCTAAAATAATCTGCAGAATTGCTTTGTGCTTGTGCTTATTGTGTTACAGAACAAGAAGCTAAATTCATCTATTTTAATACAAGCATCAACAGTAGTGATTCAGGATAGCTTGTTGCTACAAAACTTTTGATGGGAGTAACTAAAACAGCTGACTGAAATTGTGAATGTGAAGACTTAGAAGAAATTACTTACTGGCACACATCATTGTTTACTTTCTAAGTTATTATCAACTATGTAAAGTGGGCCATAACATGTAGTGGACACACTTGTTTTTCCGATGAAGGGGAGAGTGCAGAAGTATAACTATAGAAGAAATAAGGCGGAATCCTTGATCAGAGACCAATTCTCTTAAAAGCAATATCACTGCCCAAAGCAAAACTTCCTGTCAAATTTGCTATATCCATCACTTATAGAAAGATATCATAGGAAGGGCCAATGCTTAGCCAAACAGCCCAAGTGTAATTGTTGAGAGATGAGAAAGGAAAGTTAACAATTAAAAGTTGGATCGAGTATGTCATTTAGTATTTTGAAACATAAGTTAAGGGAAAAAAAAAAAAAGAAAGGAAAATTCGATAGTAATTTTGACATCATCTTAAAAAATATACACATATGCTTGATCCATTCTGCCAATAGAATTGCTTCTTGAGGTTTATTACTTCTTGAACTCAGAGGTATTCTAAGGCCAAAAGGTCTAATGAATGTGTACGACCATTCATCAATTAAGAGATTCCTTTTGGTATTAGGATATATCATTTCTATTTAAATTATAAGGTCCAGGAACCCACAACTGAGGGCAACGGTTGTATACTCAAACTGACAAGAAGTTTCCATTTTCAGATATGCGGGTGAAGCACGACTCATTCTACATTATGCAAATGCAGTGGTTAGTCTTTGCCTCATTTTGCTTTCCCATTTCACGTGACTGTATAAAATGATTATGATTTTTAACGTAGTAGTGCTGGATAATTGTGTTTCTATTGCAGAAACAAACATCACACTCTGTTCCATCAGCTCCTCCTTATGCATCACATATGGTTCCCCAACCGTCTTTGTACTCAACCCCTCCACCAGTATCTGCAGCTCCTTATGGTGCACCAGCCACATCCTATCCAACTGCAACAGCTTATTCTGCATATCCACCACCACCTCCATCAACATATCCACCACCCATGTATCCTCCTCCTCCACCAGCTGCTTGTCCTCCTCCGCCATATCCTCCAGCTTCAGTTTATCCACCACCTCCGTATCCGCCACCTCATGGAGCCCCCCACTTTCCTCCAGGTATCTATTGAGTTTTTGCCCTTTGCACACTGGTAATATTTTCCTTCCAAGTGTTTCCAGGTTCTCTTAGCACACATCATTGATCCTTTTTTCATTTTTCTTTTAACTCATAAATTTGTAAATCAGGTCCTTATCCTGGACATCATCCTCCACCTTATTAAGGATGAAGCTCTGCAATTGCGCAAGCGACCATGGCCATAGTGGCTGATTCAGGTTGTTCCTGCATAGTTTCTGGAAGTGGTTTGGTAGTTTGTTGTATTATACCGTGATCTTATTCTTGTTGCAGAATTCTTTCCTTCTTTCTCCCTTAAACTGTAATGCGAGTTAAATGTTTTGTAGACATATGGTCCTTTGGCTCCTGCGTTCCTTTGCAATTATCATGTCTAATAAAACATTGAAGTAATTTAGGACGATCATCCAGATGGATGACGTAGCGAAGTTTACAACAATGACATGACTTGGGCGCAAATGTTCTTTTTATGATACTAAAAGGATTTGGATGTCAATTCGAAAATGGTACGTCCCTTTATAAAAAGGGATGTCAATTGATTAGAAACACAAAATATTCCTATTTAATTGAGGATGGAAATCAGTGAGGAGTTATACATATGTGACAGATAATTTTGTTTCCCAAGATTAGAGTGAAACACAAATTAACCTGTCTAATAAGTGTTTTTTAAATTGACAAATTAACCCGTCTAGAAAGTGTATTTTATATGCGGATTGAGCTCATTTATCAATTATAAATATTGTAAATAAATATATAAAAAGTTACATATTAAAAAATAAAAGGGTGATTATAAAATTAACAGTTATAAATTCGAATAATAGAGTCTTGATACCTAATGAAAGGCATGTTTCGATAAAATCTAACAAATGTAAGCATTTACTGGCTATACAATGACAATCTATTAAGCCGAACCGTGACCTCATCTGATATTAGTGGTGAAATTTACTGGCTATACATGTAATAACACTTACTGGCTGTATAATAAAATCTATATATTAGTAGGGTACCGATACCTCATTATAAAGTTATATTACTGGCTATATAATGCAATATCAAGTTATCGACCAACATCACCTAAAGAAAGACTTGGATTCATCAATTGATCTTCCAAACGATTATTGCTCTTTGTTGTCCATAGAATTGACTCGAGCAGATCTTTTAGAAGGTAAGAGAATAATTCACAAAAGTATTCTTGCTTTTTCTTTCTCCTTCACCCCTTGGCTGGATATTCAAGTAGAGGTTATAGTCTAGTTAGTAGATATGAGTAAAGTTATCAAATTCGTGATTCTATTTAAGATTGCTAAAGAGTTTGTGTAATTAAAACGTAAAGTCAAAAGGTAGGAAAGTAACAAATTCGTGATTTTATTTATAATTACTAAAGAGTTTGTGTAATTAAAATGTAAAGTCAAAAGGTAAACATAAAGTCTAAAAGTACGAAAGTAATTAAACTTGCGATTCTATTTAGAATCTTAAAGAGTTAGTGTAATTAAAACGTAAAGTTAAAAAATAAAAAAGTAAGTTTTTATATGTATAAAATAGCTTTTAAAAATTGTAAATATATTTATAATAATTGTTAAAAACTTGAAATATATGAGAAAGATAAATGAATGAAAAAAATGAAATTCTTTTTTCATTAAAATTTTTCAATACATAATCTAACATGTATAAAAGAAGTTCAAACAAAATTGAAACTAAACTTTTTTTCAATTTTTTTTTTTAAAGATCAATGAATTAAAGGGCTCTAAACTCATTTTAAATCACTAATGGTATAAACAAAAATATGTGGTTTTTCTTATAAATTCTTCTGTTGAAATTGAAATATGAATGAAGGTTGTGAATGTCAAATAAAGGACTAAGAGAGAGCAAATAAGGGGGGCAAAAAAGGAATAGGACATGGAAGGTGATGTAATGCCCTAACAATCGATAGCTTGTAAAAACTTAGTTATTATTATTTTTTTAGCTCATTCAACTTGTATATATAGAATTGGTTGTTTGATTAAAGATGTAAGTTTCTACTAAGTTTAATCTATAACTTGATTAAAAACTTAAATTTTTATATGAAAATAACTTCACACTCAAGTTAATTTAGAAAAGTTTCTTAAAAATTGCAAATTCATAAAATTGAATTGGTACAATCGCAATTTTGATAATTATAGATATGAGTATGATGGATAACTTACTATTAGGGTTGGAACAAGCTAGTCATTTGAAAGTTGCTTGAACTTAGCTCGATTCGATCTTCATTCGTAAATGAGTCACGCTTAAGTTTAGAAATCACTACACCAAAATTGAACTTTGGCTACGTAGGCAAATTTTGCAAACATTACCTATTTCTATTTGTTTTAGTAATATTTATTAAACATAGCTTTAAATAAATCGTTTCTTAAACAAATTGTAACCTTAATTGGCTACCTTTCTCATTGTATTTCTCTCTCAAAAGGTTGTAATTTAATAGTTCAATCTGCTCTCTATATCACTAATAAACCAGCTTAATTGCTAGTAGTGGCTTTGCCATCCTATTGACAATGAACAACCGCAAGCCTCATCACTATCAATAAGTAAGTACTCTTACTCTCTAACTTTCTTTGTTTACTATTGGGCTTTTTTTCGTTCAATTGGAATTTTTAGGGTTCTGTTCTATTGCCATAATCTTGTTGAGACTACTAGAGCATTAAACTTGTGCCATAATCATGTTTTAAGCTCGTTGATTCTTGGATGTTGTATTAGCTAAAAAGATTGAATTTCATTTATTCTCTCTCTCTCTTTTATAATTTTCAAGGACTTTTAAGTTATAATATGTGGCATTTTGATCAAGTTTTATGGCTTCCTGGCTTAGCATTATTAGTTTGGAAACTATAATACATGATAGCTTTCTCATGTGGAGCGTTACACCATTTTGAAATTGTGTTTGCATCATGCGTTTGATAAAAATAATGCTACTCTTACCTACTCAAAACCATTAGTTATGTTGTTCAAGTAATGTATTAAATATGGATATAATGTAAAAGAAATCATTAGCATCATAGTTTTATTTTAAAATAACTTTAAAATGAAACATGAATATAACAATGGATTTGGAAATATAACAATGCAACTTGGACTTTTGAATATGAGAAAAAAAAAATCAATGATTGAATAACGAAAAATGAACAAAAGCATCGTTAATGCTTGCTGGATACAACCTTTTAGGATGTAGGCCAAGGACCTAACCCCCCTCTTGCTTAAGGCCCATACTTGATTGGAATCAAATTCTATCTTATCAAATTAATAGTAATTTCACAAGCCATTTTGTGATTTCAAAACACAATACGGAAGTAGCATCACATACATACCAAATGAACAAGCATACTTTGTATACATCGTAACACCAGTTATGTTACTATATTGATCATGTGATCACAAAATACAATATTCGAGGTTTGAAAGTATAAACCTTCTAGAGACCTTAGGATAACAAGGTTTTGAATGAAGAATCTATAGTTGCTAATAAGAAGAATCATTCACTTATGATTTGTAACATTGAAAGAGAACTCTAACAAAGGAAAACCATTGTATAAAATTGAAAAAATAAACTAGTTAAGTTATAGCCATATAAGTCATGGAGTATTTATACATAAGAAACCCAACTTGCTAGATAAAAAAAAAAAAAAAATGTGCTTCAAGTAAGGATTTGGTATAAAGATCAGTCGATTGCAGCTTGGATGAAACACAGTTAGTATGAAGAAGACCGGAAGACATGTGATTGTGGATGAAATGAATATTGATGTATATATATTTTTTTTCTAGCATGATGGAAAGGATTATTTGCCATAAGAAGGGTAGATTTGTTGTCACATCTAAGGGTAATAGGTAGCTAAACTGGAATTTGTCGTTGGTTACGCAAGATGTATGATGTCCAGATCACTTTTTTAGCAATAGCAGCCAAACTGTGATACTCAACCATAGTTGATGAGGTAGAGATAGTGTTTTGTTTCTTGGTTTTCCAAGAAACTAAACGAACCCAACATGATACAATATCCGCTAATCAATTTCCTATCCAAAAAATTAGTAGCCCAATTTGAATCCGAATAAGCTTGCAAGCTGAGATTATTTCAAGATGAGTGAAACATATTTCAAGATGAGTGAAACAAGTTAAAATATAAAGACCCTTTGAGATATTGCAATACATGTAATGTAGCTTGCATATGATGAACACATGGTTTAGACATGAATCAACCTAGTGCATGAATGGCAAAGCTTATATTAGGGTGAGTAAGATTAATATAGGACAATCGTCTAATGAGCCATCAGAAAGAAGAAGCATCCTATAGAGCAATTCCTGTACTATTAATCTTGAATGTGCTTGACAATGGAGTGCAAACAAGTTTTGCTACAGTGAGACTAGTCTCATCCAACAAATCAATAATAAACTTCTTCTAGCTAAGAAAACAATCCTCATCTATCCTATACAATTCCAGTCCCAGAAAGTATCTAGCCATCCCTAAATCCTTGATGGTAAATGTGTGATCTAACTGTCGTTTTAACATATTTATCAGTTGAGCATTTGACCTTGTAATAAGGATGTCATTAACATACACAAGATAAGCAACAAAGTCGGTAGCATTAGCATATGTAAACAATGAAGTATCATGCGATGACTAAATATAACCAAGTGAAAGCAAGAACTTGGAGATCTCTATTGCCTGGACACTTATCTTAAACCATAAAGAGAATGTTTAAGATCATACACTTGATTGGAACTTGATGTGTGATAGCATTTAGGAGGAACCATGTAAATTTCCTCTTCAATAGACCTATATAAGAAGGCATTATTGATGTCAATTGGTGAATAGGCCATGACTGTACAATAGCAATTGCAATGAGTATTAGTACAATATTTAACTTGGCTACCGATGAGAAGGTATTATGGAAATCCTCTCTTTTGACTTGAGTAAATCCTTTAGCTACAAGTTGCACCTTATACCTCTCAACACTACCATTAGGTCTATATTTAACCTTAAAAGTCCATTTATAGCCAATAGCTTTTTTCCCATTAGGCAACTCAACGAGCTCCCATATGTCATTGGCTTCTAAAGCATTCAATTCTTTTTCCATAGCATCAACCCACTCTTGATACTTAACAGCTTATTAATAAGTTGTAGGCTCTTTTATAACCAATACATTAGCTAAAGAAACACAATGGTCAGGAGGAAACAACTTTAATGCATTAGTTGTGAACAAAGAGTAGGTTGTAAGATGTGGAATAAGGGAAATGCAAAGGAAATTAACAGAATTAGTGGCAAAATTGTGAACTAAATATACAGTCCTAAAGCCAAAGTGGAACTTTTTGCTGCCTAGATGATCTTTTAAGTTCGGGTGGAAGAGAAGGAGAAGCTCTAGTGTTTTCAGTGAAGGAAGTGGTATTGGAGTATGATGAATCAAAACAACTTAGCACAAGGGTTTCAAAAGTAACAGGACTAAGTGGACGACTTAAACAGGAAATATAAATCGAGCTATGATCAACGTTGTTATCCTAATAAGGAAAAATTTCTTTGAAAAAAATGACATCTTTGAGATAACAATCTTTTTCATGTTGAGATAATCTTTTTCATATTGAGATCATACGCTATAAACCCTTTTTGATCATTAGCATAACTTAGGAAGACACAAGGTGCTCCTCTTGGATCCATTTTATCAAGCTTAGATGATAAACGTGCTATATAACACAACTAGACAATCACTTGAAGTGTAGTTTGTGATAAAGTAGCTCAAATGGTGTTTTCCACCTAATGAATCTTAATGGCATCAAATTTATAAGACCATGTGTAGAAGACCACATGTAGAACCTATTACACTAATTATTATTTTTCTTGAAGATTTATTTTTATCCTTTATATTTTCTTTACATTACATTTTTAGGAAATACCCTTTTTGTCTTTTCACCATTTTTGTCTTTTCTTCCTTTAGGTAAGTTGCCTTAACTTATCTGGTATAAAGACCCATCACTGGAAGTATGGTTTGTGATAAAGTAGCTCAAATGGTGTTTTCCACCTAATGAATCTTAATGGCATGAGATTTATAAGAAATGTTACTATCAGAATACACTCCCCATAAAAACACTTTGGTAATTTAGCATACGAACGTAAAGCATGAGTTATTTCTAGCAAATGCCTATGTTTTCACCATATTTTGCCATTTTGCTGAGGGGTGTATGGTATAGTTTGTTTTATAGGAATTAGGTTACTAGGCCCTTGACCTATAGCTGAGCATGAAGGCTAGAGAGAATGACAAGGTGAATCCTCTTCATTCAGCTAATTCCTGCTAAAGTTGAGTATCTCCTTACCGATCAACTCTACATGTTAAACCGTATAACTACCCATTTCTCAAAAGTTTTGTGTTGAATTGTAGAATACCAAGACAATAGCCGAACCATGTATGCTTACTCACTTACATCCGAGTAGACTAATTGTTTAATATCATCCTTGTTGAGAAGTCGATAAAGAAGCCTCGAAATAATCCTCAGTCACCTTTGCTTGGACAAGTAATTTGATTGTACTCTTTAGTTTGCATCCTCCAATGGCACCACCAATACATCTCTGCTATGTGTACAAGACCACATGTAGAATCCATCACACTAATTATTGTTTTTCTTAAATATTCATTTTTATCATTTGTATTCTCTTTACATTACTTCTTTGGAAAATACCCTTTTTGTCTTTTCCCTCTTTAGGTAAGTTACCCTAACTTATCAAGTATAAATACACTTATACTTGTAACCGGAATGATTGGATTATCATTAATACATTAAATATTCTTCCTCTTGTAAACATTGTTTGTTTACTTTCATTTTACTTTTATCTTAACCTTTAAGTAAAGTTAGGTGGCGAGTAACTTCACCGAACTATCTCGTACATCATATTAAGTTGTACCGTAAGTCTATGGAAGTTTCATTGGTACGTCATATCCTTTGGAATTGTTTGTAATTTTTTGTTTACTGATATGAGGCAAGTGCACCTATTAGTTTTAATATAGTAGATGTGAGTCCGAGTCAATCCTTTAGAGACTTCGAGTACTAATATTAACCTTAGCTTTATTATCTAACCGGAAAATTATGAAAGTTGAATTAATTAAAAATACTAAAATTAACAAACTAACTTATTTATAAGACTTGATTAAGCAATTGAAAAAGCGATAAAATCAAGAATGACTTCAAGAAAGTAATAACGTATTTAGGAATTATTTCCCCTAGAGTTAATCATATGATCGCTTAAAATATATTCAATTCGGTTTCTATTATTCTTGACCGGAGGGATTCACAACTAAAGTTAATACCTTTCTCAAGCATATTAACCCTAATCCTAAATTATTCACCGGAATCTCTTCACTTAATAATATAATTTAGAATTGCATTAATGTATAATGAATTCCCATACAAATAATTAACTTTCCGGAAGAAACATGTATCTTATCTCTAAGTATACATGTAATTCTCTTCAATTATGTAAAGATCTAATTATACATGTAATTTCTCAATCAACATGCATAATATCATATATTGATATTCTAGAAATATCAATCAATAATTAAACGACATAATCGAATCAAGTAAAAATAGAAACTTTATTGAAATTTCTAAATCAATCCAAGAATCACATGAAACCCTAGGTTCCATAATCCTAAATACTCAAATTTTAAGCTATCATAATGAATCTAAAAACAAGTTTCATCAATAATATAAAATAAAACATGGAAACCCCTTTTGATTGATGAACAATCTCTCTAATCTTGAAGTTGATGTTGTTCCGCCTCTTTCTTGATGTTGTTCCGCCTCTTTCTTGACGTTGTTCCGCCTCTTTCTTGATGCTCTCCTTAAGTCTCCTTCCTTCTCTTGTGTCTCTCCGTTTCTGTAATGTCTCTCTTCTCTTTTGAAACCCTAAGATATCCTTTTATATGTGTATTACAAAGATTCTGTTTTCATCACCAGACGCGGCCTGGGACACGGCCGTGTCCTCAGGTTGTGTAACTTTCTGCACTAAGGCAAAATTTTCTGCACAACTTCAAAACTTTATAATTTCTTCATTTGAACTTCGATTTGAGTGAAATTTGATTCCTTTTCTTTGTTTTCGATCCTAGAACGCGTTCAAACCTAGAAATCAAAATTTTACTCAATTAAGTATCGATTTCTTTATAAAAAAACAAAAAATGTGAGGAAAATACTATAAAATCATCCTATGAAATATGCTTAAAATTAGAGTTATCATTTACTCCTTTATTTACCTTTTTGTACTTTTGGCGTACTTCCCTATCATCTTTTTTTAAGCTTTCTACACACTTGGACCTATTCCAGCAATCGGTCTTATTTGTTCTTGGTCATGACACCCATCATCTTGGTATTAGAGTGGAGGTTTCATTTGAGTTGTAGTAGTTATTTTGAAGTTCTATCTATACTTTGTTTTGCATGTGTGTTAGCTATTAAGTTTTTGGTTTGTGGAAGTGTTTGCTGAAATACTTAATCGAAGAGTATGAGAATTGAATCCATCAGAGAAAATGATAAACTTAAGTGTTAATATTGGTGCTGGAGATGACGACAATGGTGTTGTCTACCACGATTGACGGTCTCAAGGTATTCTAAAAAGCATGAACGAAAGACTTGATGGGGTGACTAACCTCTTAGTGGATTTAACTTGAGCTGTTCATGTGTTAGTTTATCAACCTACTAAAGTCGCACATAACAACTCATAAGTTGCTCAACCTGCGATAGGTCAAAACTTAACTTAGGGATACAACCGGGCGGGTCATTAAAGAGTACCCGACCTGCTAAACTTGATAAAGATCAAGTTTTGGGATCACAAAAAAACCTAATGAGAAACCCAACTAGATAAAAAAAAAAGTATATATTAGTAAAAATATTTACTCTTAAATTATACAACTTACATTATTTTATATAAGTTTTATATTATATAACATATTTAATTCTTAATTGTTATTATTTTGTAAGTTAGCAAATATGATCTTAATTCTACTTAACTTCTTCAATTCTATTCTCTACTTAAATCTCATATAAACCTTATAACAACCTGAGACAACCTATCCCTATAGGGTTAAAAACTTATAGGGTCGAGTTTTGAAAATAAGAGGTAAAACTTTGTAAGGTTTTTATTAGGTTTTAGAAAACGTTAAACCTTATAAGAGTGAGTTAGGGTTTCACAAAACCTATTCTAAACCCATACCGGTTTCATCCCTAACCCAGCTTGACAAGTTCGAGGTAAAGAAGTAGGCAGATAAGTGAGGAGAAGGATTAACTTAGGAGACATAGGAGAAGATGATGAGGAAGAGTATTATGAGGAAGAAGAGCAAGCTCAAGTACTTAAAGCCTCTGACCATGTGAAGTTTTAGATTTCGAGCTTCAATAGATCTAAAAGTGCGAATGAATACTTAAGACGAGAAGAGAAAGTGGAGTGTATGTTTGACCATTACAAATATGAGGATTACAAGAAAGTGAGAACTGCTGCTGTTAAGTTCTTCGAATATACTGCCATATGGTGGAAGAATTTTCACACCATGAGGAGACGAAAAGGATACAAAGAGATAAATACTTAGCTCGAGATGAACAGAATACTTAGAGATAGATTTATGTCAGATATTTATTTGAAAGATACCTTTACTTGACTACAGGAGCTGAAACAAAGAGGCCGAACTATTGGCAAGTATGTCTAGGAGTTCCAAATGCTAATGATGTACTATAAAGTGGAGGAAACACCAGCACAAATAATCTTTAAGTTCCTTACTAGATTAAGAGGTGACATTCAAGACATTGTGAAACTCCAACGATTCACCATAATGGATGAAGCTATTCAAATTGCTCAACGAGTGGAGAGGCTGAGAAGGACTCGAATGCCAACTTGATCATCGACTAGTCAACCTATTTAGTTAAGAGACCTGTCTAGGGAAGCTACTAAGGTTAGTTGAATTCAAAGTCGATTAGACGAGGGGATGTTAAGACTGAATAGAAGGGCTGATTAGAAAGTGACGTGTCGACATACACTTATGAGAAAGGTTAGGTATTTAGTAGGGAAATGAGTCAGATCAAATGCTTCAAGTGCCAAGGGTTTAGACATATGGCTACTCAGTACTCGAACCAAAGGACTATGGTTATCGAGGGAGATGTCCCGAAGCTGGAAGTAGAAAGTACTGATAAGGAACCTGAAGAGGAGGAGAGTACTGCTGAGAAAGAAGTTTCTTAAGAAAACGAACTCATTGAATAGGATATGTTTGTTGAGGACTTAGATTAGTTGATCTTAGTTATCTGACATGTAATGAACATGGAACCCTTACGCGAGAAAGAGTAGAGAGAGAATTTGTTTCATATCACTTATAAGATGAATGATTAGGTGTATGCCTTCATTGTAGATAGTGGTAATTACACCAATGTAGCATCAGCCGATTTGATCAAAAAATTGAAATTACTAATTGTTACATATACGAGGTAGTACAAGTTGTACTGGTTGAGTGAGAAAGGAGCACTACATGTTACTTAATAATACTACTATTAATCACTATCGAAAATTATTCTGACTATATTCTCTATGATGTACTGCCTATGTACTCTTCCCATGTATTACTAGGCAGACCGTGGCTATTTCATAAAAGAGTTATCCATAACGAATACCGGAACACATATATGTTCTAGAAGAATGGTAGGAAGATCCTGTTGAACTCAATGTCGCTAACTGAAGTTAACAAACTACAGGTTAAACTCACTCATAAATAAAAAGAGACTTTGATGATGAGTAAAGCCGAGCTTCAAGAGGCTATTAAAGCCGAGCTTCGAGAGGCTATTCAAGTCGACACTTTGACCTTCTTATTGATCAGCGTGTTTATTAGAGTTAAAGGAACATGGTAAATTATCCCTAAAAGTAAAAGAGTTGATGGATAAATATGCCACTCTATTCCTACAGCAGTTACCGGAAGGATTACCACCGTTTAGAGGAATTGAGCATTGTACTGACTTGATACCCAACGTTGTCTTGTTAAATAAACCTGCCTATCGGGTGGTTTTGAACAAGCTACCGAACTCCAATGATAAGTCAATGAGGTACTGGAAAGAGGTTATGTTAAGGAGAGTCTCAACCCTTCTATTGTGTTGGTGCTTTTAGTGCCAAAAAAGGATGAAACCCGATGAATGTGTATTGATAGCCGAATAATGAATAAGATAATGATAAAATATGGGTGTCCTATCCCCAGGTTGGAAGATATGTTGAATGAATTGAGTGATGCTAAGATCTTCAATAAGATTGATATGAAATATTGCTACCATCAAATTTACATGAGGCCGGAAGATGAGTGGAAAATTACGTCCAAAACTTGGCATGGACTCTATGAGTAAATGGTCATGCCATTTGGCCTGTTGAATGTCTTAAGCATTTTCATGAGGCTGATGAAGTATGTGCTGAGACATCTAATGGGGAAGTATGTCATGGTGTATTTTAACATTCTGGTGTATAATATCGACATGCTGAGTTATTGTGAACATCTTCGTATTGTATTGAATGTCCTCTGTATCAAGAGATTATTTAGCAATCTCAAGAATTGTTGCTTTTGCCAAGAGGCAATGGTCTTTTTAGGCTATGTAGTAAGTGGAGGAGGCTTACAGGTGGGTGACGAAAAGATTCAAGCCATCGTCGAGTGGCCAACTCCAACTACTTACGCCGAAGTGAGAATTTTCCATGGATTGGCTTCCTTCTATAGAAGATTCATCAGGAATTTTAGTACCCTTGCTACACCCCTTATTGAGCTAACAAAGAAGAACATCAACTTTTGATGGGGAAAAAAGGATGAGAGAAGTTTTGCAAAGATAAAGCAAAGGTTGATCTTCACCCTTATACTAAATCTACTTAACTTCAAGAAAATATTTGAGTTGGAGTGTGATGCATTCGGTATTGGCATAGGCATTGTCCTAATGTAGGAAGGCTAACCAATTGCTTACTACAATGAGAAGCTTAAGGGACCTCAACTAAAATCCTTTGTGTATGACAAAAAACTTTTAGTACTTATTCAAGCATTATAAGTATGGCAGCATTATCTGTTACTAAGAGAATTTATCATCTATATTGACCATAAGTCTTTGAGGTATCTCCAAAGTTAAATGAAGTTGTCGAAGTGGTAGGTGAAGTGGGTTAAATTCCATAAAGGGTTTAACTTCATAATAAAATATAAATAAGGAAGGAGCAATGTGGTTGCAGATGCTCTTTCGAGAAGGCGTGTATTCCTGAGTGAACTGCAGACCTGATTATTTGGGTTTGCAAGCATTGAGATATAGTATGCTGGGGATCCAAACTTTAGACCCATATTTGTGCATTGTGTCAATGGTAAGACAGTAGATGAGTATCATATGGAGGAGTGATACTTGTTTCAAGGAAGGAAATTGTGCATGCCCACCTGTTCACTAAGGGAATTACTGATCAAGGAAGCCTACAATAGAGGACTCTTTAGACATTTTGCGAAGAGGAGGATCAATGAATTGTTGAACGGTCGATTCTTTTAACTGAGAATGAGGTGTGGTGTGCACTAAGTTATAGAAGGTTGCATAGTGTGCAAGAGTACTAAATGCTGAATCGAGCAAAGGGAAGGCAGTGCCTTTGCCTATTCCTATAAAACTATAGATTGAGTTAAGCATGGACTTTATTTTTAGATTACCACGAACTGCCTAAGGCAAAAATTCTGTAATGGTTTTCGTAAATAGGTTCAATAAGATGGCACACTTTAGGCTTTATTCCAAAACTAATGATACTTCTGCTATTACTTTTCTTTTCTTGTATGGCATTGTTCAACTATATGGCATGCTGAGGAGTATAGTATCAGACAAAGACCTAAAGTTTTTTACTATTTTTAGAGAACTCTATAGAGACAGATGAGGACCAAATTGCTATTTAGTACTTCCTATCACCCCCAAATAGATGGCAAAACAGAGATAATCAATCGTATTTTGGGATCGTTGCTCCAAGTTATAATAGGAAAGAACTTGACTAATTGGGACGTCTGCTTACTAGTGGTGGAATTCGCTTACAACCGAATAGTACATAACACCATCAAGTAGACCCCCCTTGAGGTTGTCTATGGTTTTAATCCCAAGTTGCCCTTTGATTACACCCCTATACCTAAATCTAAGCAAGAAGACCCCAACGCGAGAACCCGAGATCAATCCCTTCAACACATCTACAACAAAGTTACTCGACATATTGACCAAGCTACCAGAAGAATACGAGAGAAGGCCAAGGATAGAATGACTAAGCAATTCTAGCTAAGAGACTTAGTATAGCTGTACCTCAGCAAGAAAAGGTTTCCTAGCAAGAGGAAGAACAAGTTATCTATAAGAGCTAAAAAACCTTTCAAAATCCTCTAGAAGATCAATGATAATACCTACAGGTTAGAATCGGCCAAAGATTATGGGGTTTTTGACACCTTCAACATTACTGACCTTAGTCCATATCACCCTGATAGAGAGCTGGTCGAAGATTATTCAAATTTGTACCTAAATCCAAATCAACTTGGAAGGAATGATAGGAATCAGGCTATTGGGCCTTTAACTTGTAGTCGAGCTCTAGGGCTAGAGGGAATGGCAAGGTGAATCTTCTTGATCCAATCGATTCTTATATCAAAGCTAAGTATCTCCTTACCGATCAACTCTACATGCCGAGCCATATGATTGTCTACTTCTTGAAAGCTTTGTGTCGAATTGTAGAATACAGAGACAATAATCGAACTATGCACGCTTACTCACTTACGTCCGAGTCGATCAATTGCTCGATATCATTTTTGCCGAGAAGCCAAGAGATAGACCTCGAACTAATCTTCAGTCACCCCTACTCAAACAAGTAATTTGATCATACTCTTTTGTCTACATCCTCTAATGGCATCACTAATACATCTCCGCCACTTATACAGGACCATGTATAGAATCTATTACGCTAATTATTGTTCTTGTTGAATATTTATTTTACCCTTTGTATTTTCTGTACATTACTTCTTTAGAAAATACCCTTTTATCTTTTCTCTCTTTAGGTAAGTTTTCTAACTTATCGAGTATAAATACCCTTGTATTTGTAGCCAGAATGATCATATTATCATTAATACATTAAATATTCTTCTTCCTGTAAACACTATTTGTTTACTTCCATTTCACTCTTATCCTAATCCTTAAGTAAGGTTAGGTGCTGAGTGACATCACCAGATCATCTTGTACGTTATATCAAGCTATACCATGAGTCTTCGAAAATTTTACTAGTGTGTCATATCCTTTGAAGCTGTTCATAGGTTTTTGTTTACTCTTTCATTTACCCTTTCGTACTTTTCACGTGCTTCCCTATCATCTTTTTTCAAGCTTTCGGCAAACTTAGACCTACCCCTACGACTTACCTTGTCTATTCTTGGTCACAGTATGCATCATCTTTTGTGTATAATGCTGAGACTATAAAAAAAGGTTCTTTGCAATCTCTCAAAAAAAAAACTCTCCTTCATTCTTTGTTCGAATTAGCTTAGGTATAACTTGAAACCAATTCTTAGTATACTTAAAGAATCTATCTAAAATAGAGTACACTTAAAACTTTTGGTGTAATAGAAATGTTGAAGTCACTCTACTAAATTCATTAACTACTATTAAAAAAAATCTAGCACTATAAATTGATGGAATGTGATAAGGACCCTAAACATCTAAATGCAACAACTTAAAAGCACAAGTAAAGGAACTAATGCTAAGAGGAAATGGAATTCAATGAAACTTGGCTTCAAGACAAGCCTTACAATGAAAATCACTATAATTCAACTTCTTACACATATCAAGATGTTGGAGTGATATACTAGATACATGATACAAACATAAATGTACAAGCTGAAGTAAATCATGACTACTCTATCTAGAAGTTGAAGAGACTAACGAACAACCAAGCTCAATTTTGAACTATTGGCTTCATAACTTAGTGAGTATAGTCCATTAGATGCCTTTGTTGTTGCTACAAATTTTTTTTAGAGCTTAGGTCTTATAATATACAAGAATCATGGTAAAAAATAGATTGCAAAGTGTTGATGCTAACAAGCTAATGTACTAAAAGTTGGTTATAGGCGAAGGAAGGAACTGGCAAGACATTTGAAATGACAAGTAATGAGGTTATTTTAGCTTTTCCAACACAATTTGCAGTAATAGTAATGCCATTGGGTAATTTTATGATTTTTTGTTGGGTTAAATGTTTGATGTCATACAATAAGTCTTGGAAATGAGTTATGCGAATGAATACTCTTACATTTTCAATCTAAAGAGCTAAGAACTTACTAAAATCACTTAAGCATAAAGAATTAAGAAGGCTTATCATGCCTGTATATGCTGTATTAGCCACTTCCACATTAGAATCTTCATCTTTATCTTTCATCATTTAACAAATCTATTTGCATAGGTCTCGACAAACTACTACTTATTAAGCCCTTTCCCTACATCAAAATCTTCACCATAAATCTCATCAAAAGGGGAACTAAACATAGTATGTGTACAATTGACTCTTATAGGTTACTTTCCTTCCTTTGAATCAGTTAGGATAACCAAACAACTTAAAGCAATTGTTCACCAAATGACCATTTGCTTTACAATACTTGCAAACGATTCCTTTCTTGAACTTCCTCCTCTTAAATGCATTGTTGTTTGCCACACCACTAATAGAATTGGATCTAGTAGTACTTAAAGCAGCTATTTCCATATTTGAACTAAGCAATTCTATTACTTGACATTGCTTTTCAACCTGTTGTACAAGATAAAAAGTGTGATTAATTGAAGGCCATTGCTCCATTAATAGAACTTGATTTCTTACACTTTCATATCCATCATTAAGTCCCATAAAAAACTATACTAGCTTGTTATTGGGCTTAAACTCAATCATTTTCTCCTTATAACCACATGTGCAATACTCTAATATACCACAATCACACATAAGTGTAGCATGTATTTCATGTAACTCATCCCAACATCGCTTCAATTTGTTAAAATATATACTAACTTCCTGATTATGTTGTTTTAAGTTCATTCCTAACACCACATTGGTCCTTTACTTCTTTCCATAATTCAACCGTGGATTTAGTGTATAGAAAATTCTAAGCTAACTCATTAGCCATCAAGTTCCGTAACCAACACCTCACCATATAATCTAATCAAATCCACTTAACTAAATCAAGAGTATTATCAGTAGGTCAAACCATCGAATCATTGATGAATCCTAATTTCATCTGAGCTTCAAGACATAACCTAATAGATTTACTCTAGGAAATTATAGTTTAATCCATTAAATATCAGGTTTCCAGTAGTCATACTTGGACTGTTAGGACCAGATAAGAAGTATGGATTACTAATAGCAAGGTCCAGTTGATTGTTCATCTTCCTCTTTCAATCAGCAAGGAGAAACTGCAATTGAAATAAAAACTAAGGTAGCTGGATCAATGTATCGCCTTGATTTGATGCTCTTATACCATGAAGAATTTTTAGTTGCTTATCAAAAGAATCATTCACTCGTTATTTGTAATATTGAAAGAGAACTCTGATGAAAGGAAGCAATTGTATAAAACTAGAAAAATAAACTGATTAAGTGAAACTAATTTAACAAAAAGCTAACCGAATAAGTGAAACTAACATCCTAACAAAATAAAAAATTAGTAACTAACTTCCAGCTCACATGCCAGCTCATATGCCATGTCATATGCCAGCTATACAAATATAGTAACTTTAACATTGAAAATATGCATCTATAAATACACTTAAGAGAACCAATTTGAAAAGTACTAACCCATAATACGCCCCAGGGAAATCTTTTTGAAAGTGTGAATCTTATGGGATCTTAAGAGAGTTGGGTTTTCAAATTATGGTGCATGTTCCAAGAGTACCATTTTTTTTTTTAAAGTATGGTATAAATCCTAGGAGAAATAACTTTCAAAATTATGGGATGGATTTTAGGGGTACAATTTTTGAAAGTATTGCCCTTTAGCAGTTCAAAGGTTCTTACAATGTTCTCATTTTAATTCAAGCACCACCATCACACAACAATTTGATGACCTTACGTTATTTATCAATTTATGTCCACTAAACCTAACAAGGGAAAGTAACAAACAAAAACCACTCGGAAATTAAAATTAAGTAAATCCTTGATTATCATTTTAAGTTTTACTCATTCCTTATGTTATAAGGTATGTATGATCCTATTAAATTAGTTTGAACGTATAAATGGGGTTGCTATAACTAGCCAGTGAATGTATAGATCGGCTTTAGGGAAGTCTCGATCTAATAACATGTAAATAAATGATCTTTAAGAGGCATGGGAAGAGGAAAAAGTAAGCTCCAATTCTCAAAGGAGTATAACAGTGGATTGAATTTGATGATTTTGATGTGTTCTTAACTTGTTACTAATGATTTATGGTTTTTGATTTTTTGTGGAATGATTCCGACAAAGTGATAATGTCTACATAAGGCTTGCTAATGCTTTCAAAGTTGCAGATGAGAATGGTATATATACTCAATTTTTGTCTCCCCTAGTTTTAAGTTTTTAATGGGCTCCTAATTTCAAAATAAAAAAAAAGTAAAAAATTAAAAAATGATAAAAATACAATTTGGAAAATAATTTTTTAGGAAGTAAATTATTTTAAAGACAATCGATTTATTTTAGCTCAGTTTAAATTATTTTAGAAAGTCACGTGATTTAAGTACAATTTAATTGTATAAAGTATCAAGGCATAAGTTAATAGCTTAATGAATAAGCATTTGAATATGGGTAGTAGATTAGTTTAAGATCATAGGTTCGAATCTCATTAAATATAAATGTGTTTTTTTCTTTTTTTTCTTTCTTTCTTTCTTTCTTTCATTTTACAAAAAGTAGCTTGAGTGTACGGGATTCAAATCTAATCAAATCTTTTGAATCTAAAGCGATAAAGATTCGCAAGATTCAAATCTAATTTGATTTTTATTAAATTGGATTTGAATCGATATAAAAGATTTAAATTTGGTTTGATTTTTATTAAATCGGGTTTAAATCGTTATAAATAATTTAAATCTAATTTTATTTTTATCAAATTAGCTCAAAATCAATATAAAAAATTCAATTTGATATGATTTATTTCTAAACTTTATAAGTACCAATTACACGACATAGAAAAGCAAATTACACACTTAAGCCAACACCAAGCCACTAATCATTGTCAACCCGCACACAGTACTTCCGTTGTCCACATTCATCACACGATTGTTGGTCATTGTTACTTGGCTGGATTTTTTTTTTTTTTTACCAAGCACCAAACAACTCCACTTTACCAAATAAGCAGTGATCAATACAATCCACCACTGCTGCAGCCTCTCCAAACTTCAACACATACGCTTTGAGCACCTGATTTGCAATCAGCACGCACCTTCTACTTCGCAGTAGCAATCAACAACGAACACTGAGCCAAGTCCACCGTCCATGCACCGTCCAAGCTACTGCAACACACATACACAAACACAAGCTTGAATATAGCATGTGAATGTGCTACTAACCGCCGGCGACCTGCACTACGGATCACGCGAGTCTACAACAATCGCTGTCCGAAGCCCCTCTGATCGAATTGCAGTATTCATGCCCGATCACCAGTTCAAGCCGTAACTTTACACAACACGAACAAATCAGCCACACATCCCTTATCCTCGCCCACTTACAGCCAACCCCCTAATAGAAACAGCAACAGCGCCTTCACTCGCCATCCCTAATTAACTGACCGACAACTCCCAACGCTTCGCCCACACCCTAACGCAATCCGAAGCACTCACACAAGCTGTTAATCGAACTGCCTAACGCCGATCGAAGTCTAATTCCATGCTAACGCCCCGACCAATCTAACACAGCGCAACACCAAACAGCATACACAACCACTACTGTGGATAGCCACTCAGGTTCAGTGCTTTAGATTTTTATTATTATTATATTATATTATTATTATTTATGTTAGTAACATAATATATAAATAATATATATATATATATATATTAGTTTAGGATATTTCTTTTAGTATTAGTTTTCTTTATTATATAGATTAACTATATTATATTGATTTAAGTAGATAGTTATTTGATATTAGTAATATAGATATAAATATATATATGTATTAGTTTAGGGATAGTTAGGATTAGTTTTTTTTTAAGGATTCATCACATAAAAAACTATTTTTTAAATAAAAATCAATAAAAAAAACCCTTTTTAAAAAATAGGATTTTTAGAGAGTTTATTTATTAAATAAAAACACTCAAGAGTTATGAATTTTTTAGTTTTTATTTGGATAAACTAAATCGGTTAACCATGTAAATCCAATTAGTTTTCAAAATTAAAATCAATTAACACATTAAAGTTTTTGTGAAAGAACTACAATATTTGATTTTAACTAACGGATACATAGGTACCTTCGAGACGACAATAAAATTCATAAAAACTTCGATTCTTTTTTCTTTTGGTTTTATTTTTCTCAAAAATATAAAGAAAAAGATAATTTATAAAAATAAACCAAATTTCGAAAAATAGAAAGCGGTACCATTAGGATTTAATAGGTTAGTCCCGAATTCAGAATCCTCTAGTTTTTCATCCAAATTAAAATCAAAGACCAATAGTTAAGTCATAGTCAATCCACCTAAATAATTACAATTTCTTTTCTTTTTTCCAACTCCGGTCAGGTGGCGACTTCAAAAGTTTTTTTTTTTTAATAAAAGAATTGGAATTTTCTAATTTCTCTAGTCGAAGATTAATATTAAATGGGTTAAAGTTTAGTATTAATTAGAAAGTGGGAAATTAAATTAAAATAAAGAAAACTAAAAATTCAAACTCAACAAACGGGAATACTCATATATATGAATTTTATCCCTTGATTTTGATTGTTAGATGGATTTGGTTTGGACGAACCAAATAAGTTGTTGAAAAGGGTTGTTGGATCAATTCTTGGAGATTAATGCTTTAGATTTAATCCTCCAATTCTTATATAACTCATGGACTATGGATTTGGGCTTAGGTTAGGCCTAGACCCATGACTTAGCCCATAAGCTTACCTTCTTAAGGCCAAAAGAGGCCTAATATGACTTAGAAAGTTATTTTTGGAATATACTTTTTCACTTATGAGACAACCAAGTAAGGCTAAGAGCATTAAACCCGTCTAACAATCCATGTTCTAAAACTAATAAGTCAATTTTTTTTAAGACATCTCTAACTGGGCTTAGTTTCTTGTTACTAACTCATTTAATCATTCCATAGTATTAAATTAACATATGTAGATACTCGATTTTTACCTCCTAGTAATTATAATTTTAGTTTTTAAAAGGGACCAAATTCAAAAATAAAAAATAAAAATATATATAATAAAATAAATAAATTGAAAAATGATAAAAATAAAAGAAATGAAAAAAAGAAAAAAAATTATGAAGATTTTTAGGTAAATAGATTTTTAGAAAGTAAAATATTTTAGGGTTAATTTATTTAGTTTTAGTTTGATTCAAATAGCTTGTTTTAGAGAGTCATGTAGTTTAAGTACAATTTAATTATACTAAATATCAAGGTATAAGCCAACGGCCTAACAGATAAGTATTGGAGTATTGATATTAGGTTAACTTAAAGTCATTGGTTTGAATCTTGTTAGGTACATATGTGCCATTTATTTTTCCTCTTTCTTTCTTTTTTGCAAAAATTGGTCAAGTGTGCAAGATTTAAATCTAATTTTAAATTTTATCAAATTTTTTGAATCTAATGCAATAAAAATTTAAGAGATTCAAATTGGATTTGAATTGTATCAAATTGGATTTGAATTGATATAAAAGATTTGATTTGATACAATTTAAAAATTTGTTTTTTGAGCTTTATAAATATCAATCGTACAGAATAAATAAGGATAATTCATACACTAGTAAGCAACAAAAACCCGATCTTCTACTCTTGTCGTATAGCATATACACACAAATCAACCTCATTCATCGAACTACTTTCCTTGCTTAACAACACCAGTGACTCAATCTTAAATATTCATCCTAGTTTTCACCCACTATTGACCACTCCATCCACTTATGCACATTACACGGACAACTACCAAGCTTTGCCCTTACTACACAGTGCATACACATTCATTTTCATGCTTTACAGTAGCAAGTGATATCAAGTCAACTTCCTACCGCCTCTCCTTCCCAACAGCAAACACGGATCAACATCGATCACCATCCAACATCACATGCCACTCTTCATTCATTACCCACACGTCACCAACGGCCACATGAACAGCAACATTCGACCATCCATATGGACAAATTTCCTTACGCAATACCAACATTACATTCGAAACTATCCCAAAGTCCTTGCATAACTCTAACATCATGTTTAAAACAACCCCAATGCCAACAACTCTACAGCTGCAACTCCAAAACCAACGCCAATTCTCACTTAGTAGCACTCCATTACACATTGCTCCATCTCTAGTCACATAAGCCATACTATCTATGTCCATGCAGCACAGACGCCGATTAGACCACATCGTTGCTGTACATTCGGACTTTACCGAGCTCACTTAAGCTACACCGCTATAACACTTCACACGTCCATATGTCGCTACCCAATCCACGCACATACATGAGCACGTCGCAGTTCGCTGTCCATGTCCACTTGCGGACTGTCTTTCCATGCACAAAGCATTACATACGACACATTAGTACATACTCATTGCTCCTTTAGCCGAACATCAAGTCGGGTTCGTTTCTTTTCAATTTTTTTTTATTATTATTATTATTAGATCCTTAGTTATATCACGTAATATACAATATATGTATATATTAGTTTTGGAGATTTTTCAATATTGTTTTTTTTTTATATATATTAGGTATATTATATGATATTATTAATTTATTTAAGTAGATAGTTGTTTAATAGTAGTAATTTAAATATATGTATATATATGTATTAGCTTAGGAATTTTTAGGAATAGTTTTTCTTTTAGAATTATTTACATAGAAAACTATTTTTTAAATAAAAATTAATAAAAGACTTCTAAAAAAGATATAGGACACTTTAGAGAGCTTTTTTAATACTAAAAAATTATGGCACTTTTAGTTTTTATGGAAAGAAAATAAAAAAGGACCGACATGCTAAAGTTTTTTCGGAAAAAACTACGGTCGTCTAATCTCGATTAGCGAATACGTAGGTACCTTTAGGGCAACGTTAAAATCTGTAGAAACTTAGGTTATTTTTTATTTTTTATTTTTTTTCTTAAAAAATATTTAAAAAAGGATAATATAAAAGAATAAACCTAATTTCAAAAAATAAATAGTGATACTCATTAGGGTTTAATAGGTTAAGCTCTGATTTCAAAATCCTTTGGTTTTTGTCAAATTGAAATTAAAGACCTATAGCCAAATTACAGTCAATTTACCCAATCGATTATGATTTCTATTTTTTCCTGACTTTGGTCGAGTAGTAATTCCAAAAGTTTTTAATAAAAAATCGGAATTTCCCAAACTAAATGGGCTAAGGTTTAGTATTAATTAGAAAATGGAAAATCAAATTAAAATAAAGAAAACTAAATTTCAAGCTTGACAGTTTGGCAACTCTATTAGGGATCGTCAAGAGGGCTAGCCACTAAAATTAACGAAATTAGGATTATTTTTTAAGAAAAAAATATATATTTAAGCTTATTATTATTTTATCTTATCCTATTTTTTGTTTTTTTATATGTTAACATGTTGCTGCAGCTTATCTAGGGAAATAGTTTTAGAGGTTTATTTTATTTTCTGTATTATAAATGCACGGTAGATATGGTTATATCCAAGCCATCTTAAGACCTTAAGAGAGAGGGGGGGGGGGGGGGGGGGTCATTGTATAAGCTTCGCATATTATGGGGCAACCACCTTCCGAGACAGATCATGCTACCTAACTTAAGTTCAAATGTGACTATAGAACTGTTGCCTTGAAAAACGCGGTAGTTGCAGAACTTGAGAGCCTTTAAAACCCACCCATATATGAAAACCCTATTCAAAACAATTTTGTGAGAACCCATAATGAGGTAGACCTAGACGGATAAGGGGAGTTTTCCATTGTAACATTCCTCTATAAATATGCTATAATCATTTCGTATAAAGTTTAGGATAGGCTTTGATTGTAATTTTATTTCTTTAGGTAGATATAGCTAAATCAAGTCAAGGGGCTTTCGAATAGATCCATATCTACTCACCTTATTGGCCTAAAAAATATTCTAGATGTGGTTCTAACTTTTTAGCCCAGATAAGTAAGAATTTATTAAGAACAAGATTCGGCCCATCTTGTCCCTATAGAACAGCCTTGTCGAAATTATCTTAGTGTAGGCCTTAGTACAGCTATCGGGGCCTGAATTTGTCGCTTTTTATTTGGGCCCACATCTATTGAGCCTAACCTTCGCAAAGTAAACAAAAATTATATATATATATATATATATATATATATATAACAACAAAACAAAAAGAATCAAATCTATAAAATAATTTTAGGTAGTTACTATTTTTCCTAGTATTTTACTCGCTAGAAATATTCTTTTTTTTTTTTATAGATTAACACTTTGTACATAGCCTTTTTTCATTTGGAATAAATAGGATTTAGATATTTTCTATGTTTTATTCTTCATTTTTTAGAATTACTCTTTTGTATATAAACCCTCAGTAGTGTTGCACTGTATAAATTAGATAGGCTTGTATATAAAATTCTAGGAAAGTAATCCTTCATTTACATGTTCATCACTTGGGCTTTATAACATAAAAGCCTTAACTTTTCCTCTCTCTTTCAAAAAGAAAAAGAAAAAGAAAAAAGAAAAAAGAAAAAAGAAAAAGAAGAAGAAGTTGCTAACGGTTACAAATCCTTATAGGACTCAAGATAAACACAATCACTTGACCCATTAAAGCAGCTAACCTAAACACATCCACTTGGTCGGAGAAAAGAACCAACTAAACACAAACCCTTAGCTTATGAAGATAGTTCAACCAACTCAAAGGCCCTGAGCCATCAATTCCAACCATGAACTGAGTCCAAACATGAGACCATGAAATATTATCCTTAGCTTGATCTCCTGTATAATCAAAAAGGACAATTCATGGTTCCCTTCCACCTAAGGTCAATTAATCCCTATGTATGAAATTGGTAACTCATTTTTAAAATGTTTAGAATGAAAAGAGGCAAACAATGTCCTATATACTAACCCTTAAATACTTTGAGAGATAAGATGGAATACTCTAAAATTTTGAGCTAGTTCAATAACCTTAAGATCCGAGCCCCTAAATTTAAGGCATTGGACTAAGTTATTGGTTTTATTTCAAAATTTACAGTAAAGTTAAAAAAGCTAGATGGAGTGATTTAAGTAAATTCAATTTCTTAAAATAATCTATATGAAAATATTAATCTAAAAAATATATCAATTTATTAATAAAGCCAATAATCGTAAAATTCGAGTCTTTAGATATAGCGAGATATTAAAGATAAGTTAATTAACTTTAAAAAATAATAAATGAAGTTAAATTATACATAATATACATGTATTACATACGATATATATTATATGTATTAAATATATACATATAATAATATATTATCAAAATTAGGTAAAATAATGGAAAATTAATTAAAAAAATTGGATGGATGAGTTACCAAATGATGTGTTAAGCTAGAATTAATAGAAAATGATGAGTCAACACTTGGTTAATGAGAAAATGAATAAGATACGATCAAATAAAGTTTAAAAATATGGAAATGAAAACTTATAATAGTTAGGATTCAACCTATACTTGATTTGAAAATTGTGTTATATTTTCATAGGTGTGATGAGTAAGGAAGGACCATATGGCAGAATTTAGGATTTTGTGATATTATTAAGCCCAGGTAAGTGGATTAACCTATGCTTAGAGTAGATATATTATTACTCATAATACTGCGTGTTGTTTAATGTTGTGTTGATTGAATATGAGTATAACATGCTACATTGCTAGCAGTAAATGCTCAATTGGGCAGATGTATATTTGAAGTTGAACCTGCGGGTTATGATTGAAATGTTTCAATTGTGATATGTAATATTGTCTATCATATTGTCTATATTATATTGTTTGTTATCCACTCTCACTCAGCTTCAATAGTTGAGGGGATAAAATATTTTATCCTTAAGTTAATAGCATCGTGAAGGGTCTAACGCTAAGGGGAGATATATATACTGATAGCATAAGTTAGAGTCAGCGACTTTTGTATAGAGTTTATACTAGGTCAGAGATCTTATTACTATGAAGATGATAAAGGAAAAAGCTAAGTTGTGTTTTAATATAAATATTATGTTGTACACATAAGTTGTAACAAGAAATCCAACTAAACTCCAATGTAGAAACCCCTTTATTATGTAAACAATGTTATCTTTTGATGAATGAGCAGGTTGAGTTAAATTTTCAACAGGTATTCCTGTATGATGATGTATCCTGTGTTATGTTAGGATGTAACATGAGAGACGTCATGATGATGATATTTTGGACTTATCCCTTAAAGGAGGTCCATTTTGAATTTGATATACAGACCGAAATGAAGTTAAGCATTCGTTTTCAAATCCTAAACACAATTATTCTTTGTTAAACTTATTAAACCAATTTAGAGTCCTTTCAAACGTCAATCCTATCAAGAACCACCTCACAGTGAGGTAATTCGAAGGTTAAGGTCATGGATTAAGAGAGAAGGATAAAACTAATTTATACTTATCTTAGTAATAACAATTCAAAGATAACTTTTGTTTTGGATAAATTGTTCCCTTTAAAGAAGAGCCAATACTTTTTCAAATATCTCAAGATGACACATATCTTACCTAAGCTCATACAATTGAAACCCATGGATTTAGAACCTTGAGTCATCTATAGACAAAGACTCAACAAAAGTCATAATTACTTTTAGGGAGAAAAAAGAAGAAATAATGGGGCAAAGTTAGAAAGAAAGAAAAAGGAGAAAAGAAAGAATAAAAGAAAAAAAAAAGAAAGTAAAGCAAGGAAAAAAAAATAGAAGAAAGAAAGAGAAAGAAAAGCCTTAAATATTAAGCTTGAGAAAAGCCCTAACCAAAGAAGGCATAGAAGCTTAGGTTGCTCTAAAAACACAAGGTCTGGAATTACATTTCCAATCGAAAACACAAAAGCCCATATTCATTTTAGATTCACATTCTCAACCATAAACCAAAAACCCTATATTTATTTCAAAATCACACTCCAAATCACGAACACAAGACCTTTCTATCAACTTAAATCTCAAACACAAGATCTCTCCACCCACAAGACCTCCTTACTCGAAGCTTTTCTGGTCTTAAAGAATAATTGATTTAAAACAAAAATTATTTTTGAAACTAGGGTAAGAACACATCTAGTTTTTTCTAAGGGTTCTTGACTTGTACATCCAAGTGGGATAAAAGTATTTCTTTCAAAATATGCCCTCTCATTAAGTTCTTTTGAAACCATTTGACCAAAAGTCTAATTCACAATATTGAACCCAAAAAGACCTAACAAATTGATCAAGGTGTAATACTTGCAAATTGAATTGTAATTTTTGGAATAGTAGTCAAGAGCGAAATCTAGATCGAGAGTGCATAAGGAAGTTCTCTTCAACTAAACTAATCGTGAGTTACCTTTTCCTTAGGAAATAAATGTTTAAGGCCTATCCAAGAAGCTTAATATCGAGGCTACAAACTAGAACGAATATGAGATACCCCACATGGTTACCAAGGAAGAAGATGGTTATAACACTTGTTTCTTAAATGAGAATTTGTATCCATTAGTAGATTTCCAAGGAAAAAAAAAAGATGAGAAATGGAAGAAGAAAGGAAAAGAGGGAGAGAAAGTAAAGGCTTGTTACAAATTTTTTTCCATTCATGTTGGCCTTAGTGGCCAAATCTTCAATTCAGGTCATAAACAGTTTTTACCAAAATTCTTTGTTTGGTTACATCCCAATATTTTGCTTCCTAAGATTCTTAGCCAACTTATAAGGCACTCACCCTTTGTCCATCTCATTTAGGGATTTAGCCAACTCTTAGAGCACAATTATAATCCATAGTTTCTTAGGCTTCCAGCCAGCTCATAGAGCATTGCCCAGATTTAAGTTCTCAATTTCTTTTAGGTTCTTAACCAGCTCAAGGAATGCTTCGTCTGCCTTAGTTATTCAGCCCATAGAGGGTACGACCAAGTTCTTAATATTCTCTTTATGGTTTTAGCCAACCCAAGGAGCAATTTGCCTGCCTTAGTTACTCAGCTTATAGGGAGTACGACTAAGTTTTCAAATCTTTAAGATTTTAGCCAACTCAAGGAGTGCTTTGCTCGCCTTAGTTAATCAACCTATAGGGGGCACAACTAAGTGATCAATATCCTTTAGGGTCTTAGCCAACTCAAAGAGTACTTTGCTTACCTTGGTTAGTCAACCCATAGGGGGCATGACCAAGTTTTCCATATTTTTTAGGGTCTTAGCCAACTCAAGGAGTACTTTGCTCACCTTGGTTAGTTCGCTCATAAAGGGTATGATCAAGTTCTCAATATTTTTTGGATTTTAGCTAACTTAAGGAGCACTTTGTCCGCTTTGGTTAGTCAACCCATAGGAGATATGATAAGGTTCTCAAATATTCTTTTTAGGGTCTTAACCAACTCAAAAAGCACTTTGGTTAGTTAACTCATAAGGGGCACAACCAAGTTCACAATATTTTTAGGGTCTTAATCAGCTTAAGGAGTACTTTGCCCACTTTGGTTAGTCAGCCCATAAGGTACATGACCAAGTTCTCAAATATTGTTTTTATGGTCTTAGCCAGCTTAAGGAGTACTTTACCCGCCTTAGTTAGTCAGCCCATAAGGGGCATGACCAAGTTCTCAAATATTCTCTTTAGGGTCTTAGCCAGCTCAAGGAGTGTTTTGCTCGCCTTGGTTAGTTAGCCAAGAAAGGATATGACCAAATCTTTAATATCTTTTAAGGTCTTAACCAGCTTAAACTAAAAAAGCACTTTGTCCATCTTGGTTAATTAGCATATAGGGGGCATGACTAAGTTTTCAATATCTTTTAGGGTCTTAGCCAGCTCAAGGAGCGCTTCGCCTGTCCTGGTTAGTCAACCCATAAGGAGTACGACCAAGTTCTCAATATCTTTAGAGTCTTAACCAGCTCAAGGAGTGCTTCATCCGCCTTGGTTAGTCAACCCATAGGGGGCACTCCTAAGTTTTTAAATCTTTAGAGTCTTAGTAAACTTAAGGAGCGCTTCACTCGTTTTAGTTAGTCAGCTCATAGGGGTACGACTAAGTTTTCAATAACTTTAGGGTCTTAACTGGCTTAAGAAACGCTTTGGTCGCCTTAGTTAATTAGCTCATAAGGGGTACAACTAAGTTTTTTATATCTTTTAAGGTTTTAGTTAATTTAGGGAATGTTTTGCCCACCTTGGTTAGTTAGCCCATATGGGGCACGACAAAGTTTTTAATATTTTTAAGATTTTAGCCAGCTTAAAAAGCATTTTGCTCACCTTAGTTAGTCAACCCATAAGGATATGACCAAGTTCTCAAATATTTTTTTTAAGGTCTTAGCTAACTCAATAAGCGCTTTGCCCGCCTTGGTTAGTTAGCCCATAGGGGGTATGACTGAATTCTCAATATTTTTAGGATCTTAGTCAGCTTAAGGAGCGCTTCACCTGCTTTGGTTAGTTAGCCTATAAGGGACACGACTAATCTCTCAATATTTTTAGGATTTTAGCCAACTCACGGAGTGCTTTGCCTCCCTTAGTTAGTCAACCCATAGAGGGTATGACCAAGTTCTCAAATATTCTTCTTTGGGTCTTAGCTAGCTTAAGGAGCGTTTTGCCTACCTTTGTTAGTCAACCTATAGGGGGCATAACCAAGTTCTCAAATATTCTCTTTAGGGTATTAGCCAGCTCAAGGAACGTTTTGCTCGGCCTAGTTCGTCCGCTTATTAGGGGTACGACCAAGTTCTCAAATATTATCTTTAAGGTTTAGCCAGCTTAAGGAGCGGTTTGCTTACCTTAGTTAATCAACCTATAGGGGGTACGATCAAGTTCTTAATATCTTTAAAGTCTTAGCTAACTCAAAGAGCACTTTACCCTCCTTGGTTAGTCAGCCCATAAGGGGCAAGACCAAGTTCGCAATATCTTTTAGGGTTTTAGGTAGGTCAAGGAGTGTTTTGCTCACCTTGATTAGTCAGCCCATTAGAGGTATGACTAGGTTCTCAAATACTTTTTTTAAGGTTTTAGTTAGCTCAAGGAGCGCTTTGCTCACCTTGATTAGTTAGCTAATAAGGGGTACAACTAAGTTTTCCAATATCTTTTAAGGGTGTTGGCTAGCTCAAGGAGCGCTTTGCCCGCCTTAGTTAGTCAATCTATAATGGGTACGACCAAGTTTTCTAAACTTTTAGGGTCTTAGCTAACTCAAGGAGTGATTTTCCGATCTTGGTTAGTTAACCCTTAAAGGCCATGACCAAGTTTTTAATATCTTTTCGAGGTCTTAGCTAGCTTAAAAAGTACTTTGCTCACCTTAGTTAGCCAACCTATAGGGGGCACGAATAAGTTTTCAAATTTTTAGGGTTATTGCTTGTCCACAAGGGCACTATACTCACTTTTGTTTGTTTCAAGCTTAGCATTTCTTAGGATAGAGTTGTCCTGAGGTAAAAATGGTATCTATTTTGTCTTTGTGGCAAATTTTTACTTAAATTTTATCATAAAAGGATAAAAGGGGGCAGCTCTAGACACTTGGTTTTTGCCCTCTAATAATTAAAATTTTAGTTTTTTAAGAGATTCCTAATTCAAAAATAAATTTAAAATATATATAATAAAATAAATAAATAAAAATTGAAAAATGATAAAAATACAATAAAATGAAAAAAAGAGAAAATTATGAAGATTTTTAGGAAAATAGATTTTTAGAAAGTAAAATATTTTAGAGTAAATTTATTTAACTTTAGTTCGGTTCAAATAGCTTATTTTAGAAAGTCATATGGTTTAAGTACAATTTAATTATACTAAATATCAAGATACAAGTCAACAGTCTAACGGATAAGTATTAAAGTATTGATATTGGGTTAGTTTGAGGTTATCTATTTGAATCTCACTAGGTACATATATCTTTTTATTTTTCCTTTCTCTTTTACGAAAATCGCTTAAGTATGCGAGATTCAAATCTAATTTTAAATTTTATCGAAATTTTTAATTTAAAGAGATAAAGATTTGAGAAATTTAAACCTAATTTGATTTTTATCAAATCGGATTTCAATTGATATAGAAGATTCAATTTGATACGATCTAAAGATTTGTTTTTCGAGCTTTATAAATATCAATCATGCAACATTAAAAAGGACAATCCATACACCGGTAAGCAACAAAAACCTGATCTTACACTCTTGCAATGTAACACAAACACACGAATCAACTCCATTCATCGAACTACCTTCCTTGCCTAACAACACTAGTGACTCAATCTTGAATATTCAATCCAGTTTTCGCCCATCATTAACCACTTCATCTACTCATGCATAGCACACAGACGACTACCAAGCTCCATCCTTGCTACATAGTCTACATATATTCATTGTCATGCTTCACAGCAATAGGCGATAGCAAGTCAACTTCATACCGCCTCTCCTTCCTACAAGCAAATACGGATTATCATTGATCACCATCCAACACCATACACCACTCTCCATTTATTTCCCGCACGTCACCAACGGCCATGAGAACAGCAGCATTCAACCATCTACATTGATAGATTTCCTTATGCAACACCAATAATGCATTTCAAAAAATCCTAACGGCCTTGCATAACTCCAACAGCATGTTCAAAACAGCCCCAATACCAAAAATGAATCCATAGTCGCAATTCCAAAACCAATGCCAATTCTCACTTGGTAGCATTCCATTGTACGCTACTCCATCTCTAGGTCACACAAGCCATACTATCCATGACCATACAAAGCACAGATACCAACTAAACTACATTACTGCTACATACATGGACTTTACCGAGTGTGCCTAAGCTACATCACTGCAACACTTCATACGTCCGTACATTGCTACATAGTCTACACACATACATGAGCACGTTGTAGTCTGCTATCCATGTCTACTTGTCGACTATCCTTCCACACACAAAGCATTGCACACGACACATTAGTACATGCTCATTGCTCTTTTAGCCAAGCACCAAGTTAGGTTCGTTTCTTTTCAAGTTTTTTTTTTATTATTATTATTATCATTATATATATTACTATTATTATTAGATCCTTAGCTATATAACGTAATATATAAGATACGTATATATTAGTTTAGGAGATTTTTTAGTATTGGCTTTTTTATGTATTATAGGTATATTCTATGATATTATTAATTTATTTAGGTAAATAGTTGTTTAATAGTATTAATATAAATATATATATGTATTAGCTTAGGAATTTTTAGGATTAGGTTTTCTTTTTAGAATTCTTCACATAGAAAACTATTTTTTAAATAAAAATTAATAAAATATCCTTTTAAAAAAGTAACGTAGGATGCTTTAAAGAGTTTTTTCAATACTTAAGAATAAAGGCTCTTTTAGATTTTTTTTTCAATAAATTAAATCGATTAAAAACGTAAATTCAGTCGGTTTTCAGAAATTAAAAAAGGACTAAAATGCTAAAGTTTTTTTAGAAAAAACTATGATCGTTTAATCTCGATTAACGGGTATATAGGTATCTTCGGGGTAACACTAAAATCTGTAAAAACTTGAGGTCTTTCTTATTTGTTTTTTTTTATTTTTGTTAAAAAAGTATTTAAAAAGGATAATCTAAAAGAATAAACCTAATTTTGGAAAATAAATAGTAGTATCTGTTAGAATTTAATAGCTTAACTCCCGATTTTAAAATTATCTGGTTTTTATCAAATTAAAATCAAAGATTGGTAGCCAAACTGGTCAATCCGCCCAATCGAATATGATTTCTATTTTTTTTTTCCGATTCCGATTGAGTGACGACTCCAAAAGTTTTTTCTAATAAAAAACTGAAATTTCTTGTTTTTTTTTAATTGAGAGTTAATGTTAAATAGGTTAGGATTTAATATTAATCAAAAAATAGAAAATCAAATTAAAATACAAAAAATCGAATTCATAAAAGCCCAATCACTAAAAGAGCCTATCTAAGAAAAGGTAGTCAACTGGGTTAAATAGGAAAAGGATAGTCTGCCAGCGGGGTTGTGGGGTTAGTAGACCGTGAGGTTGATTCTCAACTTTGATTCCTTTGCCCGTTCCTTCAATAATTGACCTAAGTTTACCTTGTTAGGTTTGATTGATTCATCGCATTTACTTAAGTTATTCTAATCCTTTTCCTATAAAAAATTTCACAAGTTGTCACTTAATTCTACGTGATTATGAATTCTTTATTTGTATATTCTACAACAGCTAAGTCACGGTTTTGATTGGAACCTTAATATGGTTATTCTATATTTTGTTATAATGCAACCAATCGAAAGTACTAATTCAATTTTAATTTGATCGAAAAGGTTAAATTGTGTGTCATGTTCTAGGGTTTTTTTTTCTGATTTTACTATAATTTCTTGTCCAGGTGTTTGAATCCCTAAATTCTTTTAGATTTGAACTTGAAGTTCAATTTACTTATTATTATAGATTCTATTAAATTCAAAATCAGGGAAAGAAGAAAGAGACCGTACTTATAACTTCTAATTTTTTCTTCTTCCATTCTTCCCTCCTCTCGACGCTGCAGCAAGAGGAGCCTTGCTAGAGTGATTAGTGAAGAAGGAGAGAGGACTCCCATTTATAGGGATAATGATAAGTTGATTCAGTTTATTTTTCTATTTGAAAAGATTTTCTTCTATTTGTTTATCTTTTAATTATCTAGTGATATCTTTTTAACAAGTATTATCTTATTTGTTTGTTCATTTATTGTTTCATTATATTCTCTATCGGCAAAAATATTTAAATTCAAGTTCTGCTTCTTTGGAATTTTATGGAATAAGAGAAAACTAATAATTGAAAGCGGTTGAATTTTGCATTTAAAGGTCGAAATATATAATGATTAAGACAAATGAGTAAATAGGCAAAAATAAATAAATAAATATTGATCGTATATATTGTTTCTCAGTAGTACTTAATGGACAGACTAATGGGTATACTAGTTGACTTTTTGAACTTCACAATATATTGAATTCGAAGTTGGAAAAAAAGAATATAGTTTCTGGAAAAAGAAATTGTATTTCAAGTGGGTCGGTTTTGGGCCTTACTTATAAATCATTTTTTAAGGGAGAATATTAACGAGTATTTTGAGATACTAGTTGAAAAACATAATAAAGAAATTTTTAAATCTTTTATACTTACAAGTCTTCCGTAAAGTATATAATTGATCCTAAAAAATGAAAAATATCTCTTCTTAGGTTATTAACAAGCTTTGGCTGAAAATTTCTTCGAATACTCAATTCAATTTATCTGCGTTTTCCAAAAAAGAAAAAAAAAATTGAGCAACATTTCCTACTTGGACAAGTTTATGTATAAATTTTTTGTCTCTTCTTTGAAATCATCAAAATAAATTTTTTTCATCAAACCATAAGATTGTGATATATAGAATACAAAAACCATATGTAAGTAATTCCAATGTAATATATTAAATAATAAATTAAAAACTGAGATATTTTTAAAACCTTATTAGACTAAAGTTAATAAAGGACAAGGATGGGGTGAAAAAAAAAATAATAAAAGAAGAAAAATGTTTCTACCAAAGAAAAAAGAAAGGAAAAAGGGGAACACAAGTGGCATATAATTTTAAGATTTTATTATGAGCTAAACTCTTGTTGTAATTTTTTAATACTTAAAAAAAGTAACAATATTAATTTTTTAATTTTTTAATATTATTTAATTATTATTATAAGGTAATTATAAGATATAGTACTCATAACATGTATACTTTAAAGTATATGTTCTAAAATGTGATAAGTTATCCTAACTTCCTATCTATATCTTACTTTTTTTTAAACAAATTTTAGGAAATTTACTATTTAAAAATTTATTCTCTAATCCTTGTTATTTATATAGAACTTATCCGATAGAATGAAGTTTAGATAAATACCTTATACTAGAGTTACTTGCTTATTCTCTATATACTAGTAAAATGATAAATCCTAGATTCACCGAAAATTTGTTTGACATTCCACCATATAGAATAATGAAGTTAAAAAAGAGATTTTATATTTTACAAATGATTATCGTAAATCACAAGAAAAGTAATTAGTGAATGGAAAAGTTAAAAAATTTATTATTTTTACTCTTAATAAGTGCCATAAGCTAAGTTGAAATTAATATTTTCATATTATGAAATGGAGAATGTTAGTGAATACCCTATGATGAGACCAGTTAAGAAATCAAATGATAAAACATCTAATCAAATATTGAAGGTGTTAAATATTTTCTTTTTAAACCCTTATCAAATTCGCACGAGAGTCCTATGGTTGTACTACAAAACGCCAGCATTTTATCTATCGTAAAAATAATATAATTTTTTACACTTTTCAAATGCTAATAAATACACCATTAATCTAGACCTTAACTCACTTCGAGTGTATTAATAATATTTTAAAATTCATGAAAAACCTTATAAGATTTTTAAAAGGTAATTTGCGACCTGATTCTATTAAAAAATAGTCAATTCAAATCTAAATCTAATCAATCCAATCCTATTTAATAGAATAAATAGATTAATTTTTAGTTTTTTTTATCTTTTTTCTTATTTGATTATCGATGCATAAGCTTTTGTAAATGAGACTTTTTCTAATGCTATCACAATTTTTTTTACTATTTGTCATGTAGTGATCTTTAATTAATCTAAAGAATTAATATTTTTAATAATCTAATTATATACAAAATTAAATTAATAAAAATTCAAAAAAATTTAAAAGAATTTAAAAAAAAAATCTAACGCACTCCAATTTTAGGAGTGCAATCAATTGCCTTGAGTCATGATTGATAACTCTTTGAACAATGGAACGGGTAGTATAACTTTTTTAAGAAAATTTAAAATTTAATTTGCATAAAAGTTATAACAAATCAATAAAAACTAAATATAATAAACACATGGCATTGACATTGGGCATTCTTGTTTTTCTAAGCAATAATAATCATATCAATGTTTTTGTTATTTTTAATTTATTTTTCTCAAGTCAGTTTTCTATCGATTTTAATTGTTATCAAATTTTAAATCACTTTACATATTCTAACTTCAAATTCTATAAAATTTTTAAGGGCTGAAATACCTGCTATCATCCGCTCGGTTATATCCTTGACAGATCTTGCGACGCGGTCCCTAAACATTCATTTCCTCAATTTGGCAACATCATCATTAACTTCATCGAAAAAGCTACACACTTTCGTTTTTCCGGTTTTAAGAACAACTGCAGATTTTCCTTTTCTTTCTTTCTTTCTTTCTTTCTTTTTTTCCCATAAGAACTGCTGCGGATTATAAGGTTTCCTAGGAAGGTCGACGAGTGTTGACTTCTTTCTTGACTCGGTCTCCTCTTTCTCTCTCTCTCTTCATTGCTCGTCGTCTTCGTCATCCCATATAAATTTAGTACGCACACAGAGCAAGCGAACTCAAACATAAACACACGCAAAACCAACAAGCAGGGCTTCTTACGATCTTTATTTCTTCATCTTCCTTTTCTTCTTCTTCTTTTATCATCACCATAAAATTTCTGCTTTTATATCATGGCAGTTTCTGGTATTCAAGCCAACCGCTCGAAGTCAGAGGTAACAAGTTAATGACACTATTCCTTAATCGTGGTCTTTTCTTATCAAGTGTTTTTCTAATTACCCAATATTGTTTTTCGTTTTTAAATGGTTTTGGTTCAGTTGTTGGTTGCACTAGACTGAAGAACACAGAATGGATTACGAAGCAAGATCCTTATGTACGTCTTGTGTACGGTAACACCAATTTTCGTACTAGAACCTGCACAGGTACTTGATTAATTTCATCCTTGTTCTTTCGATACATCCTATACTTTAATCAATATCTAATAATTCTACGATTCATACTTAATTCATTTTAAAGTATTGCTTAAATTAATCTAAGGTTTAAGATGATTCCTAATTAACTTAGAATTATCTAAAACAATTATAACATTTCGGAGGAATCAGGTAAATTAAGCCAAGAATGTGGTCAACCAAATGGCATCTCAAGCTAACATGATCAATTGTGTTTTGACATGTGATTGATGTTGATTGGACTCTGTCTAAGTCGGTTAGTCGACTAAGATAAATTTAATATATTTTGCACTTTCTGCATAATCTTACATTATTTAAGGTCTATGGTTTAATTTCAGATCTTATGGGGTAGTTTTATCGATTGATTAACTAAGATTGTCTTTCTTATCGTTCCATTGATCTAGGGTTTTAGATCAATACTAAGTTTTCTTTCAGGCAATCTGAAACTTATTGATTTTGTTAATCTTATTTATTTAGAAATTTCTAAACCTTTTCTAATTATATGAAGTTGATAGAATTAGGTTTTTCTATTGTTTCTAGTTTTTGGTAAAGCTTCCTGTCTTTTAGTTATACGGTTGGTTTAATAATTCGGATTTATAAATTTGTCTAGTGTTTCATAATTTAGATCAGATTTCTAAATTAGATTGGTCTAAATATTTTCTTCTTGTTGTAAATTGTGAGATAGATACTGAGGCTATGTTTATAATATCGAGGATGGACTTCATGAATAGCCAGAGTCTCCTCTTAGGTTAGCTTTTGAATTAAGTTTCCTTATTTATATCATGTTAAATTCCATTTACTTATGATTTTTCCTTAAGTCACTATTTTTTAATTTATTTATCATTAACCATAATCTATGTATTATTTAAGCCAAAAGGACCTAAAGTAACTGCCATTAGTTTCTTTTCCTTTAAATTACTATTTAACTCTTAAGTCTTATAATATTTAACCAAAAACCTAATATTAAATTAAGTTTTAAATCTATAAATATATTATAATATAAACAAATTTATCAACTTACTGGATTTCTTTTTCTCACAAATCCTCTATCTTTTTTTTTTTTTCGTTAATTTCTCCCACAACTCCATGTTCCGCATTCATAGCAATTTAAACTTAGGAATAATTTTAAACATTTTTCTGGATTTTTTGTAGGATAAGGTGTTTTGTTATCTATTATGAGCTAATGTATCTATACATTCAATAAAAAGTATCTTATACTTATTACTCTTTTCAAATATACAAGCAATTAATAAATACTACTATTGTGAAAAACTTTTTTTTCTACCATCACCACTCCAACTAATCCATCTCTCCACCGCCTATAGGAGTCAATATTTTTCTTTTGCAGTTTCTTTTTATACTTTATAATTTTATTCATTTTTACTATCTTAAAAATTCTAACTTATCATTTTACTAGGTATAAATCTAATAATTTATTTTTTTCAGCACATATATTATGAAGCTTCACTTCATATACGCATCGATGTTGTTAAATATGCACTCGCATCATGTTGTAACGTTCACTGGTTATTATATAATTTGGGTGTCATGGGTATGTATGAACGTGTAATTACATTCGTTTTGTTTTATAGCAGATATTTCTATTTAATAGTATATTTATTACGTGTTATCGTTTTTGAGACAATTTGTTTAGGAAAGATGCAAAAGAAGAGTTCGTATTCATGTAGTTTTTGTAAAAAAGGTGCCGAAGTTTTCCGACTATGCATTCGGCCCTTATGTTTATAGGTTATCCTCGTTTAAGGGTTTTGATCCATTTTCCATTAACATAATTGACATCGTATTGATGGAGGCCCTCAACTAAGGGTAATTATAAATACAAGCCTTTAAACTTAAGGTTGAAAGATTTAGGCTTTTGTTTTTTTTTTTTCTTTGCAAAATTGGAAAAATATGGGTCCTTTCCTTAAATTTTTCCAAAAAGAAAAACCATAATTAAGTAAATAAAATATTTTACTTCTAATATTACCTTTGCACATTTTATTGAATTCATTTTATTCAACTTTCCTTTTAGCTTTGATAGCTATTCATTTGTATAGTTTTGGATGTAAGGGTACTACATTTGTAGATTAATATGGTAAGTAAATTAATTTTCATTAAATAATAAATAATTAATATTAGAAAAATGTAAACATTATAATTTATTTGGACATTAGATTAGAGAAAATTTAGGTATATGAATTGCAATTATTTAAAATAATCATTATTTCAAATTTAATGTACATTATTTGAGATTTGGTTTGAGGGAAATAAATATAAAAAATGAAACAAATAAAGAATAAATAACATTTGAAAAAATAAAAATAAAATAACATTTCTCATATTCATAGGGACATCATTGAATAAAGGGATTTGGAATATCTCTAGCATATGTCTTAATAGGGCTAAGAGCTAAATTCACATGGGACAAACATCTCAGTATGTACTAATTATATGAGACAAATTAGCATGTACATAGACATTTGTCCTACATGATTTTAGTTTAACCTTTAACATACAAGATGGAGATAAACCAAATTTCTTTGTTCAATATCCCGATGAATATGAAGATGATATTTTATTTTCATTCTCCCTAATGTTATTTATCCTTTGTTAATTTCATTTTTATGTTCATTGTCCTTAAATCAAATCTTAATAATGCACATTAAATTTGAAACAATGATAATTTTAGACAAATGCAACTCATATACCCAAAATATTATTTAATCCAATTACTTTCCAAATAAATGATAATTTTTATATTTTTTTAATTTTAATTATTGAGTCTTTAATAAAAATTAATTTACTTACTATATTTATCCATAAATATTGTATCATTCCAACCAAAACTATATAGATGAATAGATATCTAAAAAAATAGAAGGGAAAATAAAATAAATTCAATAAAATGTGCAAAGGTAATATTAAAAATAAAATATTCTATTAATTTAATTATAGTTTTTCTAGAAAAAAAATCCATATTTTTACAGTTTTGCAAAAAAAAAAAAAAAAAAAAAACCTCAATTTCTCAATCGTACAATTAAAGGTCTATATTTATATAGTTATAATTTATCCTCATTTGAGGCATCCATCCATCTCATGAGATCTCAGTAATCGCAAATGGATGGAAACTTTTAAATCACAATAGCTTATAAACACACCCTTAAATGCATAGTAAAAATCTAAACTGTACAAATGCCAACCCTTACTCTACATTTTTCCCCATTTATTTTCCCTAGATAAGAATTTTTTTCATCGTTGAAAAATCATGGACTTGTATCATGCATCAAGAGGGGTTGGATGAGTACATTTGCCAAACGATTAGAATTTGTCGATATGAGGAAGAATTAAAACTATCCCTATCATTTCAAAACAAGTGAAAATATGACTAAGGATATTTTATTAAGATATAAATGAAATTGGAGATCTATAACGCCTCGAGATCCTTAACGTCTCGAGAACCTAAATGGCATTATAACTCGCTACATATTTTGACTAATCCGGAATATGTAAGGTTTTTTAAGTTTATAATCAAAATATAAAGAATCATATTACATAATATATATAATCCACCAAAGAGTGTGAAACTGCATCTACTTATAACTCCTAAAAAATGGAAAACTTAATAAAGTTCAGGAGTGTGATGACTCATAAATAACAAAAACAAAAAATAAGTCCAATATTTAGATCTTTAAGTATCAAGCTAAGAGTCTATTTTCTCAAACTACAAATCTATTAACAATACATAAACTCTAGTAACTAGAAATTAGTTCTATCCTAATCATTATAGAAATATAGATACTCGACTCTATCTTTCTCTTGAATGTCATTAACATACGTTTTCTCATAAATAAAAAAGTCCTTAGATCTAATACTAGAAAAAAAAAAAGAGAGTCAAAGCACAGTACGAATATACAAATACATACGTATGTCAGAATAGATCATTCACATACATATATGTAAATAATAATAGATAATACAATCAATAGTTTAATTATCTTAAATTAGGCCAATTTATCAATAAAGGGGTATTCATAACCTCGTCACACTTGGTATTTACCCATATATATAAATGGATATAATAATACATTTTCCTTTAAGTCCTTTACACTTAGAAACCAGAATCTAAAACCTAATATTTTAGCTGTATCATCCTATATATGAGTCCATTAGGGAATCCTCATACATAATCAGTAATTACCCCTTTAAAGTTCTACTACTGTGGGTCATTAGAGCGAACGGGTCAAGTAAAATTAGCAACCAAGATTAATTAGGCCAAATATAGGTTAGTTTGGTTAGATCATTTCTAACTTAGCAAGTATAAGCACTACGTACCTATAATCGCTACAATACTCTATTCTCAAATTTGAACAAAAGTCAGATCTCAATAAAAGAAACCGAACACTACGAATCTAAAAGAAAACAAGTAGCTTATTAACCCTTATATTCTAAGACTAAGTCCTAACTAAAAGTTATCTATGTGTTTATGATCTATTTCATTAAAATCCCGAAAAAAATCGTTAAGCCAATACAATTATTGTTAGGACTATAACATGTGCAAATGGTCATATTAATAATGACATCGTAGCAATTGTACAAAGAAAAAAAGAAATGACATCATAGAAATAAAATTTTGGTAGATGAATATAGGCAACAAACTAGTCATACTTTGAGATCAAAATCACATATATATACCTAAATTTTAGCCATAATAGAATAGGTTTAATTAAGTTTGTTTTAATTCAATAATCTTAAAAATAAATTTAATCATAGTAGTTTTAATACTAATATCTACATTTGACTCGAACTTAATTAATATTCGAATTGGATTTGCGTTCAATTAGACTTGTAACCTTATTGAACCAAATATGATAAAGCTGAAGTTTGATTTGATTAATTTTATGTTCAAGCTTGACTTGATATACTACTCAAGTGATTTTGAGTTCAAATTCGATTCTATTATAACTGAATTGAATTAAAGTAATTATTAAGCCGAACTTAAATAAATTACAAATAAACTTATTAATTTATACCGCTGATCTTATGGGTACGTTCAAGAGCTGCATTAGATATTTAGACATCTCTTGCAGTTATAGGTTCCTCAACCACCTTGATGCATGCATAATCAACACTGAACGTTAAGTTAAAGAACAAAGGATTAACGTACAATAGAATCTTTGACTAGACTAATAATAGATACCACTGAATGGCTGAAATTATGACATGTAATACACTTGGAAATTGTACCTCGTGACGCTCCTGTAAAAAAACATGGAAAAATTCCGTAAGAAAACCCAAAGCTCTATATTCCAGTTACATTCTTAAGGGCAAGAGATTTTCTGACTTCACGTAGTGATTATAGATTTTAAGGTCTAAAGTTTGATTGCTATTTGGTATGTGAAAATACATGTGCAGATGGTCATAAGAACCCGTCGTTTCAACAGAAGATTGTGTTCGCACTAATCGAGGGACTGAGAGAGATCGACGTTTCTGTCTGGAATGGCAAGACATTTAAATCTGATGACTTTATTGGCAGTGGAAAGTAATGACCAATCTCTCTCTCTCTCTCTCTCTTCCTGTATGGGAGACACACTCAGAGTGTGTTTAAAAATAAATGCTTTAAAAAATTGCTTATGATGCCGTATCGCTGTATAGAAAGGTGTTTACTTAAAGTTATTTATTAATATTTTAAAATTTTCATAAATTTTATATTATTGTTATTTTTTAAATTGATATATAAAATATAATTTTTTATTATTGTATATTATATTAATAATATATATAAAAAATAGATATTCGATAGACTTTAATAGAGAAAAAGAATAAAAATATTTGATACTTCACTAACTGGCAAAAAGAAAAAAAAAGGAATACTTCACTAAAATTTCTTACTATATTACCATTTTTAAGACTAATACATAAAATATTAATTTAAAATTGATTCAAATAATTATTTTATTATTATCATATATTATTATAATAATATTTTACTGAAAAAGAAAAGGAAAAAAAAAAAAAAAAAAGAAGAAACCAGTAATCTCAAATGGCCAAACTATAGCCTTGCTTCATCGTCTGACATTTGGTCAGACCAGACGAGGTGCATACCCCAGCACCTGGGTAGTTTTAAGCACCGTTCAGTGTGTTCCCCCGCTATATCAAATATCCATTATAAATATGCTTTTAATATATCTTTTCTATTTGAGTTGATAGTTTTGCTGAATCGTATACCCTTATTTCCCCACTGTTGTCTTCCATATATTGTTTTTCATTTTTGATACTTTACATAAAAAATAATTCTTAGGAAAAAGAAAAGTGGTTTTATATTGCTTTAAAAAGAATTTTTAGTAAGAAAGAGATCTTTTTAAAATTTCTATTTGTATTATTTCTTATGTTATTTGATTAGATATATTTAATAATTATTGAATCAGTTCTTTTGACAAATAGATATTGAAACGTATGTAAGTAAATTATCAAGTACAAAGAAACATATATATACAAAGTGGCAACAACAACAGTATGGTATATAAAGTGAAATTTACAACCCCCCCCGCCACTTTTTTTTTTTTTTTCCTAAAATTTTAATGCCAGGATTCTACTTGAAAGTGTTCTTTCGCAAGGATATGATGATAGTTCGTGGACTCTCCAAACAAGATCCGGAAGGTGGAAGTCTTTCTTAATCTTAACATATTCTTTTTAGTTATGATCCATGAATTCTGTAAGAAAGTTGAGCATTTATAGATTCTAGAGAAACCCACATAGCATAGTCTTGGTGCACTCTAAAACGTAATGGTCATGGTATGGATAAAAATGAGTAAAAAAAGAGGATTAAAGTGGATTATTGGGCTTATTGGAAGTGTGCGTTGGTTTCTATTAATTTTGGATATGCATAATTGACTCTGAACTTTATTTACTATCAAGCCCATTCTTGTCGGGTCTTGGCAGAAGTACTTAAGTTAAGAACTTTCCTAATCCTTGACAATATTAATCTTTACAACACCTTTCTATTGCGTTTGTGAGCCACGACACATAGAGATAATATGTCAGACTAAAGATACTGTAGACACCAACGTGAAAATAATAATAATAATAATAATAATAATAATAATAATAATAATAATAATAATAATAATAATAATAATAATAAACAACAAAGAAGAGATAATACCGCACCACATATCTAAATTTTAGGCGATTTTGCAATTAATCATATAAACTTTAAGATTCCCAACTTTAGTATCCAATTATACTTTTTAAGGTCAACAACACTACTTATATTAATTCCATCTATCAAATTGACCTCTTTGACCAATTTGTGGACATACGAAACCCACATGATTGTTTTAGTAATACTATTCCACTTAAATGTCTACCTAACTATCAAGGTAGCAGAAAGTTATAATCTTAAAATAGTAATATGCCATGTTAATAAAGATGGATCTTCTTGTCCTTTTAGCTACTATCTTAAGTAGAATATGGAAAATGTGTTAGTCCGTAAATGGTCAAAAAGGTCAAGCACAAATGACTCTATACTAAATTAACACAAGTAAGGGCACTAATTTTTGAAGAGTTCAACGGGGTACTGAAATTAATAACTCAAAAATCAAGTAATTAATTGAAAAATCAACTAAAGTTTAGATATCAAATATAATACTAGAGAAGCTATGAATCACTTGAGTACTTATCAGAGAATTATATATTGAGTTTTGCTTTATTATAATCAAAATTAGCTAGTTACTGAACTTTATGGTTGCATATCTGCCTTTTGCTGCAAAGGCTGTGATGTCAAAAGCTTAATTGGATACTAGGCTATGTGTTGCCCACTATAGGATGTAAAATAACTTGCAAAATTGCTTTATTCTTGTGCTTATGGGCCCACAAAACAAGAAGCTAAAATTCATCCTTTTAGATACAAGCATCAACTGCAGTCATTCAGGATATCCATTTGCTTTTACTTGTTAACAATAAGACGTTAAAAAAAAAAAAAGGAAAGTTAACAATTTAAAGGTCGATTAAGTATAGTGTTCATGTATAAATTCGAAAAACATACTTAAAATTTAGATATTAATTTTGATATTGTTCTAAAAATATATATGTATATTTTGATCCATTGTACCAATAGAATTGCTTTTTAAGGTTTATCACTTCTCAAACACAAAATTACTTTAATACCAAAAGGTTTGATAAATATGTAAGAACAATCATCGATTAAGGGACTATTTTTAGTATTATGATATGTTTATCTACTTAAATTATGAGATGTTGGAAGGAGAAAATCACAATTGGATGGGGAGGGTAGATCAACATTTAGGGTTAAATTTGGATAGAAAATTAATATTTTAAAAAGTTTAAATAAAATATCAATATTTTATAAAGTAATTTAAATAAGTAATCAATATTTCAAAAATAGTAAATAAAAAATTAATATTTCATTTAAATATTTTTATAATTAATTATATAATAACCGTATCTTTTATCTGAACTATTTTATGAAATATTAATTCATACTTTTCGAAATATTAACACCCTAGTTGAACTAACTATCATCTCTCCGTTGTAATTAGGAATCAATAACAGAGGGATTACTTGCATAATTAAATTGATAATAATCTTCCATTTTTCAGATCTGCAGGTGATGTACGAGTCATTCTACATTATACAAATGCAGGGGTTAGTCTTTTGTTTGTGCTGTATTCCTACTTCATTTAACTGTACGACATGATTTTTGTACAGCTGTGCTAAATAATTGTGTTCTTACTGCAGAATCCAACATCACACCCTGTTCCATCAGCTCCTCCTTATGTATGAATTATGGTTCCCCATCTGTCTCCACACTTGACCCTTCCACCAATAACAGTAGCTCCTTATGATGCGCTACTCGCAGCCACATATCCTCTTCCTCCACCGATTACTTATCCGCCCCCACCCCTATCCCCACCCCCACTATACCCCCCAGCTCCAATTTATCCACCACCTCCTTATCCACGTACTCATGGAGCTCCTCACTTTCCCTCAGGTAGTTTTTGTCCTATGTGCTTTGTTAATATTTTCCTTCCAAGTGTTTCCAGGTTCTCTTAGCACAAATCATTGATTATTATTGTTATTATTATTTTTTCCCTTTGATTTATGAATCAGGCCCTTATTAAGGATGTTATCCTCCACCTCGTTAAGGACGAAACCATACAATTGCGTAAGTGACACAGCTATAGTGGCTAATTCAAGTTGTTCATGTATTGTTTGTAGAAGCGGTTGTTTTACGATACAATAATATTTTTTATTCTTGTTGAAAGAACGCTTTTGTTCTTTCTTCCCAAAAGTGTAATGTGAGTTACGTCTTTTGTAAACATATGGTCCTTTTGGCTTCTATGTTCATTTGCAGTTATAATATCAGTCAAATAAAACATTAAAGTGATTTAAAGACGATCAATCGATCATCCATATGGATGAGACAGGATGGTTTACAACAATGACATGACTCAGGCACGAATATTACTTGAAAAAAATTCGGTAATCAACTTGAAAAAGAAACAGATTGCATTCTCAATTTCCATCTAATGTTGCCTGTTCACTTTGTAATAGTAATTTCATTATCCTTTTTTTTTTTTTTTTCATGGAACTGCTCTTATGGTGTTTAATTCAATTTTGACCTCAGAATAACAATTCCACATAAAACATTTAATTAAAATTCCTTACTTGGACCCATGATTGTAATTCAGTGGAAAAATTATCCTCACTGTCCTCTTCTTCTTCCTCCTCTCAACCTCGTCATTGTTTACCGCCATTCTTTACCACTACGGACAGAACCGTCGTGCTACCACACCGCATCACTTCACACAATCACAAACCACAACCCATGAACCACCGCATGACCACCTTGGATCACCACAAGAAGCACCAAAGTTCCAAAATAAACTTTATTAAAACCGCAAAGCTACAACACCATAACCATGTCTATGCCAATGTCCTGTCATTTCTAAACTAACCTCTTTCCCTTCTACATGCCTTAGGCTTGAAGGTAGTGCGAAAAAGTATGTCATTAAAAACCCAGTTACTATTTGGTCCAAAACTTAGTGGTTCTAAGTCTATGTTGTAATAAAGTTTGATTCTTAACTCTATTTTATATTCAAAGTTTGCATCTTTCCTAGTTTGGGTACAAAAAACTTGAACCTTTGAAACAGGTTTGTTGATTTTTATTTTTATTTTTATTTTTATTTTTTGGGTTAATTACGGGTTTCTCGCTTGATATATATAAAAGTTTGCATTTTTTATTTTTTTTGCCGTCTGAGAATTATTTTTGATTTGGGTGTGTATTTGCCGTTCGGGAGGGAATGTCTTCCACTAGAGGTGTGTTAGTAAATAAACAGATGAGAAAGAAAGACGAAGGGAAGAAGACGAGATCCATTTAGTACGCGTCTTTTTTTAATTGCCTTTTTATCCAAGTCAACAACCAATTGGCTATTACAACCCTTTTTTTTTTTTTTCATGATGAATTAGAATTCTAATAATACTTTATTCCTTATAATATTATTAAGACGTCATTTATTTTTTAATTTTAATTATTAATTACATATGAAAATATCTTAGTAGGTAAATCGAGAAAAATTCAAAAGATATAAATGAAGAGAATATAAAATCCACTTGAAGTATTCACATCCCTTATTTTTTTTTTAAAAAGAAAAAGAAAGCCAATTGATTAGAAACAAAAAACATCCCCACTTAATTGAGGATGAAAATTACCAAATTGTGATGCATATGACAAATAATTTGTTTCCAAAGGCTAGAGTGAAACAAATATTCCTAAATCCTCAATTGTTCACATCAAATAAGATTGAGATAAACATAATTGTGATAATTCATATTAACATGTCATATTGTATCAAGCTGATATGATGTAAATAAGTTCGTATCCAAAACCTAAACTTGTGAGCTAATCCATTTGGTAAGTATATTTTATATTTTGATTGAACTTATTTATTGATTAAAAGTTATAAATAAAATATATAGTTACATGTATAAAAAAAGTATTATAAAATGAGCCTCCTACAAATGTTTGTTTCATACTTAACTCGTGATAAATCAAACAAATATAACCAAAAATTGATATAATTATAACAAATAATAATTAATAAAACCAATAATTAGAACCCACAATCTTACTTTACCATATAGTTGAAGTGGAAGAGATGAAAAAAAGGCGAAAAGAACAAAGAGAAAAACAGAGGCAAACACTATTTTTGAAAAGAGGAAAGGAGTTAAAAAGGAAAGAGAAGCAGGAGGAAAATGTAATGTAGGAGTGGAAATAAGAGAAAAGTTATAAATTGTCTTGTTTGGACGATGAGGGAAAGAAAGAAGAGGGAAATTCAATAAAATAATTTCTTATTTTAATTTTAAAAAAATTATGAAGTCATTACATTTTAGAAGTGGACATTTGTTTTAAAATAAGATTGTAACTTTGTTGAATTTCCTCCGGCTCTCTGCAAATTAGAGAGAATTGTTCTTGTTTTAGAAGTGCACATATATCACATCTATCAGCCTCAACAACGGACTCAATTGAATTGTATCAGTATGTGTAATAGGAGCTTGTTCATTATTTGGCAACCAAACAAACACATACTTAACCGATTTGTAAAACGTAAAGTTATCTAATGAACAAAGTAATATGATCACTTACACTGCTATCAAGAATCCATGTTCTTTCAGTTAATATTTTACTACAAAGACTAAAAGAAAAAAGCGTACATACCATGCCAACTGAGTTAAAAAAATTATGTTCAAAGCATTAACTTAAAACTCATGGGATTCCGTTATAGTTGCAAGGATACAAATGCTAGTGGCTACTCAATCAATTTAATCAATTTGGCGTATTGTTCCTTATAAAATTTGTTAAATGTATGTCATGTATATCTACAATATGTACAAACATGCCTTTCTTTTCTACCCAAATTTCTACTTTTTTTTTTTTTTTAAAAAAAAAACATTTTGTTGATTAACAACTTTGCCTAAAAAAGTACTCGACTCTCGAAGATTTTGTGTAATCCCTGAATTCATCTGTCTTTCTTGTCGAATCACCAAAGAAAAGGTTTTGTTGATGGCAAGTAATGATTCTATGAGTAAAACTCGTGTCTTTACAATCGAATAGTTAACCTTTGAACCCTTCAAGAATATTATTACTTGGCTATTATTTCGGTATCCTTTCATGACTTTAACAGTATTACAAGTACTCTGTGAACTACAACTTGGTAATGGCCTCAAAACGTCAAGTTCACCCAATAATATATTTAACTGTGTAAAGTGTTCTGTTACTAAAAGCTACCTTGTCAAAAATTGTAATCTCTTCGTGTAATTCCCAAAATTTTAAGCGAATTAACTTGAGCAAAGTGAGCTTGAAGATCTTTTCAAACTTCATATTGAATATCTATCCAAATAATACTTTGTGTGCTTGGTTTCAAAAGAAAATTCATCAATCAAGATAACGCCATAATATTATACCTTTCCCAAGTGGAGTACTGAGGGATTATTCTTTTAGGTGCAAGAATATTTCCATTAATAAACTTTGATTTGTTCTTTGACAACAATAACATCTTCGTGGCCCCACTCCATGAATGGTAATTCGGCCCTATAAGGATAGCGGAAACTGGAATCAAAGGGACATTCTCATTGGATTGCAGGTAATAAAGACTAGAAGGTAAATTTTTTAATGCAATTATGTTAGCCGTGACTTTAATGCCACAACACAAAAATGAAAGAATTTAAAATGAGGAAATTAAAGTGTGTTGATTATATTAACTGATCTGAATTGTATATTCTATTTGTATATATGTACGGAAAGTGAGACTGACAGACTAATGCTAACAAACTATGAACTGTTGCTAACTATCAAAACTAACTATTCTAATTAATAATTATATATTTTTTTTTCTATTATCAATACTAATTGTATGGATCATGGTTGGTTAAAATTTATTCGAATGTAGAATAGTGTAAATCTTTCTCTCCACATTTAAGGTTTTTGCATCAAAACAACGGAGAAGGTCTATTGCCTCGCCAATTATTTCTAAAGTGAAAGGCACACGATATTCTAGAGGTAATTCTCATATGTGAATCCATATATGACAAATGAAATTAAATTTGACGACATGCTTTGAAATTTGACTTCTAATTCCTTATAGTAAGAAATTACTTTAAACAATATATAAGCCCTCACCATTTCCTACTGTAAAAAGGAGAAAAGCTTCGATCATAGTAACATACTACATTAATAAATCAATAGCATGCAATTAACAATAAAATTTTAACATTTGAAAATATAAATAGTAGTATTTGAAAATTTATATACTATCATTGATATTTATATATTATTTATCCAAACAAATGGCACGTGAATACTAATCAATCTTTTTTTCATTGACAAGCTGCATAATAACCTCTAAAACTTATGCAATTTTTTATAAAGCATTTTCCTAAGGATTGCCCGCATAGTTGAATTATAATAGCCTTTTTCTTGGGGTTCCTTAATTGAAATTTCTCTACTTAAAAGAAGGATATTTGTTTCACTCTTGTGTTCAAATCTTCTTTTGCTGCTTCTGTTTCCTTTGAGCTTTGGTAGAGCTAGAAACTTTGTAATTGTTGGACACATTTGTTACTACTGTATCTCTACAAGATTGTTGTGGACGAAGGAGGAGAATCGGATTCAAGATTTTGAGAAGAGTTGATTGATTCCTTGGCTTCGGTTCTCGAGCTAGGATTGTTCTTTAAGAATTCTCATGAAGCTTCTAGAGACTATTACATGAAATTAGCATTTTTATCATGTTTTAGCTTCGTTTTTTACAATTAAGGTTATGTTTGAAATAAGGAGCCGGATGCAAAGGGGAAGAAAGTGGAAAAGTATCCGTAAAAATCATTCTTTCCAAATTTGGAAAGAATCAAAAGAAATTAACATAAAATTACTCTCTTATTCTTAAGCTAAGAGCAAATCTTAAATTTATATGACATTTTAATAAAATGAAAAATCATGTTATTAACCTTCCCTTTAGTTTTCTTCCTTTCTTTGTTATTTATTTATTTATTTATTTTTTAGTGATCACAATGGGAGAGAAGAAAAAAGATTCAATGTTAATAATACGTTACATGGATCAATAAGTAGCGTGCAAGTACTAATAAAATTATAACACATGTTAGTGAATGAATACATTTTTTGAAAAACTACCAATTACATTTTCACATATTAAAATTTTATGGATACTTACATGTCATTCGTAGATCCACATAACAAAATTGAAACTTTTCTCATAGAGAGGGAGTATTCAAACTTACTTTACCCCACTATGAGAGGAGTATTCATACCCTACAATAACCTTCGCCCTTCCTTTCTTTATTCAAAACAAAATTTATTATTCCCTTTAACTTTTGTTTCTTTTCAAATTCATTCCTTACAACTTCTTTTCCCCGAATATGATGTATAGGTAAAGGAGAGGTTCAAGTTTTGATAAGGTTGGTTTCCAATAAAATGTTTGACATGAATCTACCTTCTCTTTCTACACCTTAACCTTCCCCAAACCATGCTTTCCTCTCCTCAATACTTAAGAAAAGATTAAAACCTAATTCCTTTCTTGAAATGAAACTAAGTTAGACCATATTTCGATGATAATGAATCTAGTCAGATTGAAAAACAACTGACTAAAAGTACAGATGTTGAAGATATAAAAAACTCAAGCAGAAATCAAGGAAAAACATCATATAGAGACAAAGTCCTCATGAATATGCCTGATGTCTATGCAAATTACTTTAGCTTACTAGAGTAAGAGGAGAATGCTACGCACAAAGATGAAGGAGAGTTTGTAAAGAGCATGAATAATGATGTGGCAGGGGAACAACATGATTAGTAGGTAAGGGTACCACAAGTTCATGCAAGAATCAAAGAGATTTATATTATAGGGACTAGTGGCAAATACTACATCACAAGTCACATCTTAGTGAGCAAGTGGAAGAGCTTAGGTAAGTTCGGGATCAATACGTAACTATATTTCAAAGTATTATTTTCTAATACTTGAAAGATTAAGATTATATTTGGTTATATTTATAGGAAGCTTAGTTGTGTGCATGCATATGTATCTTTAAGCTTTTCTATATACTACTAGCTTACTGCTCTTGATTGAAATTGTTTGCACTATATAAAATTGATTAATCACCTTAAATTGGACTTAACAATATTCAACTTGAAATCTTAACTGAACATGCATTACAACTCAAATATAGACGTTTAGAATTCTCCGACCAAATACTAATACTTTGAAAGGGTTGTAGCATAATGGTCCCTTCTTTCTCTTTAGTTGAACTAACTAACAAGAGAGAAGGCAACGATAAGGATAAAGATAGTGGTTCAAAGGATAATCAAGAGATAAAGGATGTCTCTATTGTATAAGTCTCGGTTTGGTCGAGAGCTATTGCATATGCGCTGAAACTCCTCAAACTAGAATTAAAATGGGTGAAATTTCTCTAATCTCACTACGGATTGGACAATGTCATGCAATGGCATTTATTTGTTGCATTGCATTTAAATAAATGTCTAATAACGTTGTTTGTGATTGACGTATGGTCTTATGTCTCCCTTCCAACTTACTAAGTGGTTAGTTTCTTATATTCGTATAAATTTCCTTATAGGTATTGAATAGGAGGCCATGCCATAACTACCTAATGACTAATGATCGATGGATCTTAGTAAGTGAGAATATAAATTTGAAAATAGTTGAAACTTCTAAAGCCTTTATTCTTGTTTACCATCTTATGGTATCGAATTATGTACATATTAACCAAACTAGGTTATTGAGCCTTGTAAATAATGCTTAAATTATCAGAATTTTAATGTATGTTTTAAGACTTCCACAAACAAAATCATATTACTTTCATATAAACTGTTTATTTCAAAACAAATTAGTTATAGACGTTTTATATAAAGTAGGTCTACGATAATAGTTGATGAGTTAGTTTCTATCTTAAGATGGTTTACATGGTGAGACTGTTATGACTTTGTTACTTTAAACCATGACAACCATTCCCTTATTTGGAAAATTTGATAGAACATTTGTCTCTTTTTTATTTTTCGCTTTTCCACTTGACACACCAAATTGTAAGCCTTACTTATTGTTGGTAAATGATCCATGGAGTGAATACTGCTTCTAACATTATCAAAACCATCACTAGGCCCCGTGACGAATTACTTTAACTTGTTTATGCTCTCAATGTCTAGAATCTTGCCTTTAGAACACATGTTTAACTTTCAATAGCACCACAAGAACAAATATGCAATTCACTTAACTGTGTTAACTCATCCAATAGCTTTTTTAACCTCTTAGAGTAGGTAATAACATTGCTAGATCCCCGTTTCACGTTCATCAATTCATATCGAAGTTGATACAAGGGAAGTTCATTTTGTAATCTCAAAATGATTAGATATTTCCTACCAAAACTCTCTTACCGATTTGACATACGTAAACACTTCTAACAAATCCTTGTTCATCGAAGTCAATGACCAACAGTGGATCATAAAGTCATAACGCACCCATTTATGTAATTTAGAATCATCATTTTCAGGCTTCAAGCATGTTCCATCAATAAAACCAAGTTTTGCTTTTCCTCCTAGAGATAATCTAATAGATCACTCTAGGTGATGAAATTTAATCCATCCAATACCAAATTCGTTATCAAAGTACTTGGATTATCAGCACCAGAAAGATAAAGTGAATCGTTATAATTCGATTCAACAAAGATTGTAGCTTGAACAGAGAATAGACTCAACAATAAGAAAAGAGATCACATATTGCTCTGAAACCATGTAGAATTATATCAGATGTAGCCTAATTGAAACAATTATTGATAATTTTTGTAGAACACTACGAGACTTCAGAGATTGATTAAAGTAAGGAAACAAAGGGTTTAGCTTAGAGAGAGGAAAAGTGAAAGAAGAATTATGTTATTGTAACTAAATGTTCTATATCAGTTGTATAAAGAACTATATATATCAAAGCTATGTACACGTGGCAGCAGATTAAATAGCAAACAAAAATAACAGCAAGAAAATAACACGTGTATATTTCAACAAATCTATAATCCATTAATCCTTATTTTTGGGATTATATATAGTTGTCTGTGATTCACTCGACATAATATTATATTCAATGTGCATTTAATATGTAAAAGGAGTATCATCTTTAGAAAAAGAAGTAAGAACCGCAAATATGCTGTGCTAGCATAAATTATATTGGGAAAAAAAAATACTAGTTATGATGTCTATTTTTATTTCTTTTTTCAAGTACTAAATTAGATTATTTTTGTCATATTATTTTAAGTTTACTAGTATCATTGACCTCATTATTTACATGGTCTCCTGAATTTCTTGTTAATTGTACTATATTTACCATGTAATGAAAATATACAGCGCCATTTTTTTTCTCATAAATATTTATTGTATCATATCGATCTTGTCCGTGTCTGTTCAGCATAGTTAAATCTACCTATGAAAATACTTTGATGCACTTTATCTAGATTTTTTTTTAAAAAAAAAATGTGACTACCAAACAACAATAATAATACGTTCGAACCCTCCAGATTGAAGGAACAAAATGTATAAATAGACAGGCAATGATCGATATAAAAATATAGCATGTTCCTATCATAAACAGTTTCTATGATCCTTAACTCGTCTTATTTTCAATCTTTTTTAAATCGTTTTGACATTATTTTCAAATCTAGAAAGTGTAAAACATTCATCTTTTTAAACCTTTAGCAACTTCACTACACATCCATGAATTTCGAAGCTATTACAAATTTCTCTTATTAGACTTTATTCTTAAAAACATCTATGGGTACCTAGGCATCTCTTTTATTTAAATAACTCTCCATATTATCCTTGAGACACTTAAAAAGGAAGTAATTAAATTTCTTCTCATATTATTATGAGACTACCTTTAAAATCATTCTTCCATGATCTTACAAAGTACGAGCATTTTTTTTTTATCATAAAAATAGTGTAATTTTGCACATTTTGCGAATTATTGCTGATACATACAATCAATCCAGGACGTTTCCGGGAAATCTAATAATGACAGATAGTGTAATTTTGTTTTTTCTGGTTTTAAGAAGAACTGCGTGATTGAAAGATTCCTGCGAAGGTTGAAGACTTCTCTCTCTCTCACATCATCATCATCATCATATAAATTCAATACGCACACGGAGCAAGCATACTCAAACATAAATGAAGGCAAAGACAACAGGCAGGTCTTCTAACATTTATCGTTTCTGCTTCTTCAATATCATCGTTATAAATTTTCTGCTTCTATTTCATGTCGGTTTCTGGTATTCAAGGCCAACCTCTCGAAGTCACAGGTGACAAGTTAACGATACCACCTTTTTTTTATTGTAGTCTTTTCATATCAAGTTTTGTTTCCCTAAATACCCAATATTCTTTTTCCTTTTCTAATGGTTTTGGTTCAGTTCTATGGTTGCACTAGACTGAAGAACACAGAACGGATTACGAAGCAAGATCCTTATGTGCTTCTCGAGTATGGTAGTAACAAGTTTCGTACAAGAACCTGCACAGGTACCTAATTAAACTTATGGTTTTTGATATATTTATATTTAGCTTTATTCTTTTACGATGAACAATATTTTCACGTCCGTATTCCAAAGGCGTAACGAATGCACTACTTTTCCTTATTGTCTAGTAAGAGCATGTTTCAACTAATTGGTCGCATGCACAAATAAACCAGACCACATACAACCTGATTAATGACTAAATGCAACCACCTAAATCAATCAGCATACAAGGTACATGCTATAGGGATATTTAAGTAGGGTAGGAAACGCACATTCTGCCATCCCAAGGCTATATATCGAGTCCCTAAAGTTTAAGGGTCATAAATATGGATCATTCCATTCCAAGAGTTCAAGAATTGTAAATTTGGGTCATTCAATCACATAAGTCCAAGCATCAAGTTATTTCATATACTTGGTTCATTGCTTATATTAGCTACTACTCAATCAATCCATTGTAGCCACCCACAGTACCATCCCACTGCACTAGTATTGACGGTTTATGGTTTCTTCCCAAAACACTCGACCCCATATAAAAGCAATTAGACATATTGATGATGCATCTCCCCGTTTTGTGGTAGCCCAATACCTAAGCCACTTTATTACGCGTGCCCGCGCAAATATATATATATAGAGAGAGATGAGAAGGGGTTTAATTTGTAGTTTGACTTCATAATTTGGAATTTAAGTTTGTCTTATGTTTCACAATTCAATTTAGATTTCTAAATTACATTGGAGTGTTAGGATTGATTTAGAAATACCAATATCTATGGTTATAATCAAGTTTAATTATTAATAGGTCTATTAAAGATTTAAGCTTTAGAGCTTACTTATTATTATATATGGTTTTAAAGTGGTTTTCACCTCTTTATCATAACAAGTGGTTTCTCTATTAAAGTGAATTATGTGAGGGGTGGTTTCTCTATTAAAGTGAATTATGTGAGGGAGGCTCGAGGCTATAATTATAATGTTTAAGATAGGCAATATATGGGTTTCATCTTATGTAGATTTTCAGTTTAATTTTCTTATAAATTTTTTGTTTCATCATTCTATGCATGTAAATTCCCTTTATTGATGTAGTTTCTTTAAATTATATTTTCCAATTTAGCTATTTTATTTATTTAGTAATGAACATTATTGTTAAATTCAATGTTGTTAGACCCGATCTAGATGGTCGATTCGAGCATATAAGAGGATGAAACAATTAAAAAGATAAATCGAATTTAACTAAAATTTGAATCGAGATTGAACCAGACATGTTTTATGATCAGATCAACTCAAATCAAGTACGAGTCAACCAAGATCTAATAACAATTATTATACTTAGGTGCCAAGGGCGTGCATAAACATGCAATTATTTCAATTTTCTTTTTTTTTTTATAAAACTTTACAATTTATCAACATATTTATTATATATTCCTAAATCCTTAGTTTTTCATTTTCTTGCACATAAATTTTTTGTTTTATTATTATTTTTGGGTTTTGCATATAAGTGTATATACTTGCAAACACCACGTTGGTAACTAACCTTCAGTGTAGCTGGCAAAGGTATAATATGTTTGGTAGGATGTGTCCCCCCACTATTAGGTGGGTGGTAGCAAGGGCCACAATCTCATATATATATATATATATATATATATATAATAAAAAAGATAAAATCCCATCAGATCTGATCCGATTGTAGGACTCGAGGTTTCAACTTTTTTTTTCTCTTTAGTATTGGTGTAGTGTATTTGTAGTTTTCCTCGTTTTTAACTATAGTATAATTAATTTTATATATTATGTCATGATATTATTTATGTAATATTACAATATCACATTACATATGTATGTATACCTCTCAAATAATATCATATAAATTTAGTTTAAAGTTATTTACATTAATTAATGCATATAATATTATTATTTATTTCATCATAAAAATAGCGGCTCAAGTATTGCCGATGGGGGCAATATTATGTTGGTGTGGTTTGCCCTTGCAAAATTAGCCATGGAAAGGGCATATGTACGATTATGTAATAATTTTTTTTTTTTGGGTAAAGGATTATGTAATAGTCACTCACGGAGTATGTTCAACAATCTGCTGAACATGTTCGGTAATAACAATTTATTGTGAAATAGTAAATACTTATCATGCATTCACAACACTACTACTGAGCATAATAATTCTCCGCTGTTCAACTGGGAATACGGAAAATGGAATAGCAATACCCGAGGTAAACATGATGCTCATGTTTCCAATAAGTGGAATTAGATATCATAAAGAGTGGAAAAGACTGGTTTGAATGGAGTATAGAATTTGAGATTTCCTTTGTTTTAGATCTAAAATCGAAGTCAAGTAGTGTTGATGTTGATGCATGTGCAGATGGTCATAAGAACCCGTCGTATCAAGAGAAGTTTGAGTTCAGGCTAGTTGAAGGAGTAAAGAGAGATTGACATTTCTGTTTGGAATAGCAATACTCTATCTTCTGACGACTTGACTGGCAGCGGAAAGTAATGACTATACTCTATTTCTCTTACACCTATTCAGAATGTCTTCTTCTTTTTTTTTTTTTTTTTTTCCTTCCTCTCTCGTTGGAGGGCTAATTTCGTTCGATCGTAATTTCGCAAACTTCCATTTTATACATCCATACTTTGTTATATTTTATATAAGAATGATAGGGTAAAATGCATGAACAACTTTTGAAATCTTTTTAAATAACACAGACTCCTGATTTTTCAAAACTCAACACTTAAACCCCTGAAAATAGATGTAGACGCTATATATGCTTGCTAATTACATGGAATGACTTAATGATGTGTCATTAAATGTAGGGAAAATATACATCGTGTTGGATTTTTGTACTGACAAGTTATTGGAGAATGAGATTTGACGAGGGAAGTAGAAAACAATAGAAGGAAGGCTTACTCGAATGTTTAATTCCTACTTCTAAGGATGAGCTTCGGACAGATAGATACAAAAGGAGAGGCGAAAATAGGTAATTTGTTCTTTTTTATTTTTTTTATTTGGAAGAAAGTATTTTATGATTTTCTCCGTTGGGCCAGATTCAATAATGTGAGATTAGGAAAAAATGTTTCTTTTCTTTTTTTTTTTGGTTTTCCTCATGTCATCCTAAATAGTTGAAGTAGCCTTTATTTTTATCATTCTTTTAGCCATGTCAACTACAATAGACACATAATCAGCCATCACATATTAAAAGTGCGACCCACATGTATTTCAGGGGTTTAAGTGCTGAGTTTTAAAAATCAAGAGTCTGTATAATTTCAAAAGATTTCAAGGGGTATCCATACATTATATTAGTAAATTTGAAAAGTAAATATTGTATTAAGTACAACAATTACTAGTTTCAAACTATAAGTGTAAAATTTGAGAAGTAAAAATTCCACTGGATATAAAACTTAGCAATTCGAATTTCAAGTTTAAATTAAAAATTAACACAAAGTTTGTGTAGTGATTTTAATAGTATTCCTATGTATTTTTTTTATTTATATAAACTTTGTTGTGTTACTATAGAAAGAATTTAGTAAAAAGGAAAGTTCTTTTAATTTTCCATGTTTTTATTATTTTATACTTTATTTAATTAAATATATCTAATGATATAATTATATTAAATTAATTCTCATTGCCCACCACCTTTTTGACAATTAGCGACAAATAAGTATCGAAATACAAATGTCTAAAGTAAAATCTGTTTACATTTTTTATTGTCATGCTAGGCTTCTACTCGAAAAAGTTATTTCCCAAGGATATGTGGATAGTACATGGAATATCCAAACAAGAACTGGATGGTGAAAGTCTTATCTTTACATACTCCCTTTAGATCTGATCGGTGAATTATCGAAAGAAATTGTTCAACCATGTAAGGTAAACAGTCGGCAGTGATCAATAGAACCTTTTACCATATATATCATTTTTTAGAAAAATATTATAACAAAAGTAAATGCTAATTGGTCAAAGAGTTCGACAATAGGTTTAAGAATGAACGGTAAATGAGAAGGAAAAAAAGTCGATAAGTGTGATTAAATATGATATTTAGAAAATTTATGTGTAAATTTAAAAGAATACTCTAAATTTGGATAGTGATTTTATTATTATCCTTAAAAGGCTACATCTATCTCTCTTATATCCTTGAGTACCAAATTTGGTTCCCCCTCAACCAGTATTCGCAGCTCCTTATGGGGCTCCAGCCACAGCCTATCTTGCTGCATCTGCATGTTCTGTGTATCCGCCACTTGCATTGGCATATCCATCACCCCCACATCATCAAACTCCAACGGCTGCTTATCCTCCCCCATCGACATATCCACCACCTCCACTAGTTGCTTATCCTTTCCCACAATACCCTCCAGCTTCAGTTTAGCCGACACCAGCATTTCCACCTCCTCACTTCCTCCCAGGTATCTATACATAGTTTCTACCTATGTACGTTCGTAATATTTTATTTCATGCATTTCCAGGTTCCTTCATTGACTATTTTAATCTTTGATACATAAATCAGGTCATTAGCCTGGACACTACCCTCCCCCTTACTATCGACAAAGCTCTACAATTATGCAAGCAACTGGCGACATTAGCGGCTAAATTCAAGTTGTTCATGTATTGTTCCCAAAAGTGGTTTGGTAGCTTGTCATACCACACTCTATGATCGTTTGATTCTTGTTGCAAGGCTTCTTTTCTTCTTTCTCCCCAAAACTGTAATGAGTTACATTTTTGTTTATTATACAAACGGCCCTTTTGACAGTTTAACTCATGTATTCCTTGATATCAGTGGAATAAAACATTCAATTAATTGACAGATCATCCTATGATATTGCAACAATGTCATGGAGTGTAATGTGCTTAAAAGGTGGAAATGAAGGAAATAGAATAAAACGGAATGTAAAATTATGTGTTGCAACATAAGTAAAGAATTGAAATAGATTGAACTATAAGAAATTTTGTGGAAACATTTCGTTTTAAAATCTATTCCAATTCTCTTTAGAGTAAAATAGAAATGGGTGCAAATGGATGCATTGATACCAATACTGAAGCAATTTTATTGATAGTAACTTCCTTTAATTCATTTTGCTTAAACAAAGGAAATGAATTTTTTTTGCTATTTCTTTGCCTTTCATTCTATATTCTCGAGTACAAAATATGATTTTTCAATCGGTTATGCCTATTTCTCTTATATGAAAAATCTCTTGTATGAGTTGGAGTTTGATAACTTTTATTTTAAATACATTTCACATGTGATTTTATAGTATTTTCCTTATATCTTTGTTTTTTTTAAAAAAGAATTTGATACTTAATTAAGTAAAATTTTAATTTCAAGATTTGAACGCGTTCTTGGATTGAAAATGAAGAAAATGAATCAAGTTTCACTCAATTTGAAGTTCAAATGAATGAGTTATGAAGTTTTGAAATTACACAGTCTGGAACATAACTGTATCCCCAAGTTATGTCCATCCAGGATGATATGCCAAGTTTAGAAAGTTACACGACTTAGGGATACGACTGTATCACAGGCTGTGTCTGGTGACGAAAAAAGAAACCTTACAATACATTATAAAAGGACTTACTAAGGTTTCGTATAAGAGATTGGACATTGAAAAAGAGAAGAGACTTGAAGAGAAAGAGAGGAAACAGGCAAAAGCAACACCCAACTTCAAGATTGAAAAGATATATCATCAACAAAAAAGGTTTTTTATATTTTATTTATTAATTTTGTTCCAATTCGTTTTTAGTTTCATTATGATAGCTTAAAATTCTTGTATTTAGGATTATAGAACTTAGGTTGTTTCTTTTTTTTTTTTTGTTACTATTAATTATTTATAATTTTCAATAAATTTTATCTTTCTTGATTCAATTATGTTATTTAATTGTTAATTGATATTTCTAGAGTGTCGATCTATGATAATATGCATGATGATTGAAAAATTACATGTGTAATGAGATCTTGACATAATTAGAGAGAATTACATGTGTACTTAGAGATAAAATGCATATTTCTTTTGGAAAGTTGTTTTTTTTTATGTGGGAATTCATTATACATTAATGTGATTTTGAATTATATTACTAAGTGAAGAGATTCCAGTAAATAATTTAGGATTAGGGTTAATATGTTTGAAAAAGGTGTTAATTTTAATTGTGAATCCCTCCGGTAAAAAATAATAGAGATTGAATTGGATATATTTTAAGCGGTCACATGTTAAATATTAGGGGAAATAATTCCTAAATACGTTATTACCTTCTTGAAGTCATTTTTAATTTTATCGCTTTCTAAATTGCTTAATCAAGTCTTATAATTAGGTTAGTTTGTTAATTTTAATATTTTTAATTCATTCAACTCATCACAATTTTTCAGTTAGATAATAGAGCTACAGTTAATATTAGTACTCGAAGCCTCTGAGGGATCAACTCAGATTCACATCCGCTATATTAAAACTGATAGGTGCATTTAGCTAATATCAAAGTTCTATTGGGGAACATGTAAGTATCATATGCCACATTTATGTCAGGCTAATCATCACACAGTGGAGAAAAATATAGATTTGTATATGTGAAAAAACAAAACATATGTCAGTTAATTGAATAATTGTAAAAACACATATCGTATTTTTGTAAATTTTCTTAAATTTATTGTGTCAAGAGAATTACAATGGATATGATTAACGTTTTGGGAAAAGTTTAAATAAAAGATCTACATTTTAAAAAGTAGCTCAAATAAATATTAGCATTTCGAAAAATTTAATTAGGAATCAATTTTTTATAAAATGATTTAAATAATTTCATAGATTAGTTATTATGAATCTCTTATTTAAATCACTTTATGAAACATTGATATCTTATTTGAACTTTTCTATACATTGATTCCTCATTTAAATTACTTTTTGAAACGTTAATATTTTATTTTAACTTACCCATAAACATTGACCATCTCCATCATAATTTTCCCTATTATGTAATATATACATAATTGTTCTATAAACATTTTAGGTATGTAATTTACAATCTTTCCATCCAATTTGATTTTATCGGAAGTTATCTCAAACTAAAACCATATCAAAAATATCCATTAAAGAATTTCCCCAAACCAAAATCAAACTCAAAAAAGTAAAAAAATAAAATAAAATAAAATATAAAAATTGAGATTTAGTTTGATTTGATCTCCATTTTCATTTTCTGTTTAAAGCACTCAGACCGAGTTGCAGCTTCTACGATTCATAGCTTTTGGGGTTTTGGGTTGAGAAAAAGGAAAGATTAGAGTGAAAACTAGAGGCTACCATCCACGCCATGCTAGGACCGATAATTCAATACAAACATCTAACATCTTCCATCAACACCTTGCGTCCAGAAATGTGATAATTTTCCTCGTTACAGCATGCAGTTATACAAGTTAAAATGAGGATTACGCTTACGCTTGACTGGATTATGTTAAAACCGTATTCATGTCCACAATACTCAGTAGGTCCTCGACGATAGAGGATACGATAATATTTCTATTTAATGTTTGTACGAAGTTAAAAAGCATCATTTTGAAAAAGGGGAGAAGGCCGACACGTGTGGTAGACACGCTATAAAGTTATGTCTCAAAATGTTGGATACTACGAGGGTGCAAATTCTACTTGAAAAATTTTTTTTCAAAAAAAAAATTACCTTTTTTTGACACTTTTCTAAACTCTATGTTCTGTATTTTATTTATTAATAGATACATGATTTGATTTTTTTCAATATCTATTTTATCTCGTTAGAGTACACAATACCTATGTTATTTTTGGGTCAGCTCATTTAATAAAATAATGTTGTTAAAAATGTTCAATTAAGTAATTTAAGGAAAAAAACTATTGCAAACAAAATTTAAAAAAAATACTAAACAATTAATATTGAACTCTAAGCTAGTCATCACCACCCATCCTTTAAATAAGGAATGAATCAAGTAGTGGCTAGCCATCTCATGGCCATTGGCAAAATGAGGTGGTGGTTAACTATTCCTTAGCCATAAGGTGGTATGTTGCAACCCTTCTTTATATGTCAAGTGACTCCACTTTGAACCTAATTAGTTATGCTCTTACTTTATTTTATAAGTTCTTACTTTGTGTTGCTAATTAGTCACCAACCAACATAAGGGGCTAAGACTATCCATAGGATGTTTGGAGTATCTTTATAAGTGGTTACATAAAGCAAGTATTTTAGACTATCACATCAAATCTTAAACAACCTTACTTTTTAAGCAACTCTATACTTTATAAAGAAGTATTTCATCAATTACTTACCGATTTTCTTTATTATTAATGTTGTTTTTCAAATTTTATCGGTAATTGATTAAGATCTGTACGCATTGGGTTTACAAAATAATACACAGTGAGGAGACGTTAGGGGATTGTTCGGCATTATCACTTCGATACTTAAGTTAACAGTGAGCTCTAGATGTCAAATAATATACGAAGATAATACATAGGCCTAAAATGTAGAGTTTGTCAAGAAAGTTACCACTAGATAATGACCCGGTATTTATAACGTAGTAGAACTGATTGTTAAAGATCGGTTAGCAGAAGAGATCTTCTACTACAGGTATGGGAAAGTAAAGCTGTCATGCCCAATATGTCCCTAATATCCAAGACGTGGCCATTCCATATTTATCTTGTAGATTATGGACGTTACAGTATTTTATGGACCTGGGCGATTTAGTCCTAGGCTTGAGGCCCATGGAGGTAAGTCTAAAGTAACAAAGCTTGATAAATCCGGTCAGGTTTGAGGGGCTCATGCCCAAATCCCGTCAACAATTAAAAATAAAAAAAAAGAAAAGAATAAGGATGATAATTTGGCCGTTTAGAGCCAAAGTTTGACAAAATTAAACAATTTGCACCCGAAAGAGCGGTGCTTCATGAAGCACCTAAAAAGTTTTAAGTATCGAGCGATGCTTGAAGATTATAAGTGAATATAGGATGCTTAGCACTAAACATACTCTTAGTGACTGTACATCTAATGTGGCAAGTAGCGAGCCACAACGCTAACAAGGCCATGGTTTGTCATCCCAATGCTAACCAGCCTTAGCTTAGTTACATCATCCTTTCAATTTATTTAAGTTTTTATATTTTTATTATTTTATTAAACTGTTTACTTAAATATTTACTTAAAAATATTATTTTGTTAAATGAGCAAATTAGAAACTAATACATGCCTCAAATTAACATTAATAAACTATAACAAAATACAGGGCATAAATTTATAAAATTGTTAAAATACAAATTATTTTATTTAATTGTCCCTTGTATAATTTTTTTTTTTTTAAAAAAAAAAACCTAAGTAGTCTTAACTCTAGTATTGGTATAACAAAGTAAGCGAAATTTCAATTCTAGTCTTGGTATAACGAAGTAAGCAAAATTTCACTAATAACAATAATATTAATCAACTTTTAATGATATCCTTCTCGTGGAAAAAGATTACTATGTATAAATATACGTGATATATAATTATCAATCATAATTTTTTTTTTAATTACAACATGTTCAAATGTAATTTTGAATTACACCACCAAATTTATGTACAATAAATTCTTTTTCTCTTCTTACAACCTTTAGCCGTCCGTTCTTTCGAAATCTTCTGAGCATATTGATGTCAACTATGTTGCTTCTAAACAAATGTCAAACATGTAGTAGGTACTATTAAGTGCTGATGCTAATAACCAAACTGAGACAGATCAAGTAATTGCATACGCCTTAACAGAAGGCTAAAAATTGTTGCATTTAAAGGATTAAACCTATCATTTGTTTAAACTTAATATGCTGTGTGACATAGCTCAAGCAGCATGTCCTATATTTGGGGCCACTTAGGAAGAATTGTATTGTACAGTCTTTTCTCGAATGGTCTCGTAACATTTCTTTCGTTCTCTTTTAAAATGTCACTCATATTAATATTTTCCATATATTATTAACTTTTTCAACTCCTCTATTGCTATATCTTGCATTAAATATTAGACTGTTTTTACGTGGTGCTACATCTATTGTCCATTCGATTTGAATTTTAAACAAATGAAATATATAGTTGAAAAGGAGGGAATATGGTGTTCAAGAGTTAAAAGAAACAAAAAAAAAAAAAAAAAAAAAACGAGGATTCCCACAATTTTGTGCATTTTACTTCCCGCATGGTATGGTATTTCTAAATTTACAGAAATTTTCCTCGGAAACATATGTATTTCATAACTACCAAGTGTTGGTATTGGAATCAGTACAATACATATATAGAAATAATTCCACATTTTATTGTTAGCCCAATTGTTAATTTGGTTGTAAAGGAAGTAACCAACTTGTTAAGAATAACAACAGACAGCCAAATTATAATATTTCATCCATCTTTTTCAATTTGGACAAATTTGTATTTTTGTAAAGAAAGCAATATTCCCGTTTATCTGCAAAATTCAAGTGGTTATGTGATAAATTTATTTTACACTTTCTCTAAAGAATGTTGGTCGAACCGGTTTATGGAACCATGCAACCCCAAACACAAACAGGTCACACTTCACCTTTAGGCCTAAGGACCTAAGAGAACCAAGCCGAGAGTTCTTGCCGGTTCGAAAAACCATGCCCAGGCCTTGGGGCAAGCAAGGGATCTCGATCCTCTTTGAAGTTTTTTTGTTGATATACCACGATTTGAAAGGTCAATTAGAAAACCCTTACCAGAGTTTTCGTTTTTTTTTTTTAAATTTTAATACATAAACTCAAATTTTTGCATTTCACTCTTCACATTTCTATATTATTTTTTATTTTCAGTTACATAATCTAAGATGCTTTCTTACTTTGTATGGTTATTATTTCCTTTAGTTATGTTACCTCAGCTCCAGTAATTCTATTGAAGGTTTGATTCAATTAACCTTCATACAATTAAAAAAAAACAACTGGAAAAATATAGTAACACGGATATATAAGGTAAAAAGGCACTAAGAAAGAAAAATAACACAACATACAAAGTGAAAAAGCATGAAATTCAAGTGGTGCAATTAAAAAAAAAAAAAAATAACATAGACATAGGAAGGAACAGGATAGGAAAAAGTTCAGTTAGGTTTTCCTTTTCCCTCCCTTTTCTTCTTTTTTCTTCTTTCTTCCCCCAAGTTTTGCAATCAACCCCAATTTGATTGTACAATCTTGAACCATGTCGGTGTATTACGAGGAGACGGGAACAAATATCAGTAACAGTGACTTAACTCCTGATAACAAAAATATCAGTAGCAGTACGCCACATAGATGATTCACGAAGAACTATCCTTAAACGTTAAGGCTGTCCACAAAAGGATAACTGTCTACCGCAGCACAAAACCGTTGGACAACAATTAGTTAAGAAAGTTTTGCACACGAGCGCAAGAGAGAGAGAGAGAGAGAGAGAGAGAGAGAGAGAGAGGTCTCTAGTTCCTACACATTATATAAACAGCTGCTTTGAAGGACATGGTCATGGTCATTTGCAGGATTTTTGGAACCACGAAAGAATCGTTTTATGCTTGATTAATCAACCCCCTCGCATGTGCGCACCCAACTCCCCAAACTGATCATCTGCTTCAACTGTATCCTCTGACAAGCGAACAGCATCTAATTTCTGTTTCAGGACTTCTATGGCATTCAGCAACATCTGGGAAGCTTTAATTGCACCTGTAGATTCAACTGTGAAAATGAAGCCATCTTCTTTGGCATATATCTCCACAAGGCCAGGTTTCCCCATAGCTTCAGCTTTCTTGATTACTTCGTCGTCATAAGTGTATGCCTCCGGATCAACCACCATAACCTAAGACATACAAAAGGATGAAGGGAACCAATTAAAACTGCGACTCAAAAGCTACAAGATATATCAGGGAAGCATGCTGCATTTAAGCGAAATCAATCTAAAATATATGAGAAGCAAAAAGAAAGATAGTACTTAGATCTTACTATCCTTGCATGCCATTGCCCATTTATAAACATCTAAAGCCAATACATTAAATATCTACTTTAATCATCACTTGATTTATATAACATCACACCAACAGATTGAACATTGAACTACAATTCCTAAGTTCCAGTATGCAATGACCAGAGACCCCAGGGATAATAGTTCTATTACCAAACAAGTGGCAAAGATGAGTCCATAAAATTATGGAATTTATTCCAACCGGATACATCTTGGGGAATCACAGCCGATAAGAGAGTCCAACTTCATATGAATCCCACTTCCTTCCATTTAGCACTTATAAGCAACCATGCGAGCTGATTTGTGTAATCTTTTTACTAGTCCCAGGCAAATGTGCAATGCCAGCATCATTTACCCAAATTGCAGCATGTAATAAAATGGACCAGTGCTATGAATCAATAACCACACTAAAGTAGCTAGCTACTGAGGCAAGAGAGCCAAACTGAATATGAATCTCACATTCATCTTACACCTTGCAGTTATTACCCAGCCAAAAAGCTCCTATATGTTTCAGTTAAGAATACAAGAATACTTTGGCTCATAAACAAGGAGCCTTACAATTATTCCTCACCAGATACCGTTATGGCTGTGAGATTTCACCGTCCAGCAGCCAGCATTCCATCATGTGAACCACAAGAATGATAAGAATTTTGCATCACTGCCAAAACAATTGGCCAGTGGGGTAGCATCACTCTCATCCTATAAGGTTTTTCTACTTTTATGCTTTCTATGAAAGATGATATCAATATCAGCTCAATATCAGAAACAAGCAGCAAGCAAAAGTAGTTCCAAATTGTTCATCAAAGCCACCGCATCACAAGATTTTTTGTTTTCTAAGCATTTAGCACCCTACTATGACAGCTCCAATAACTTGGAAAGCAAGTACTCAGCTGCAATCAGTTCCACCACCAACCTGAATTTCTCTAATCCAAGATTACTTTGCTCAACACGACCATCCCAACATTTTCTTCTACAACACGAGAATATAAATGGAAAGTTCGCTTCTAAATTTGTAATTCCTGCCCTAACAATTAAAATCTACCCACTTCATCATCCCCTGTTTCCTTTTTCTCAACGGAAATAACATACAGAAATATAAAATAATATCTAAGATCAAATGCTAATAACATGGAAGAGGGAGCTGCTTCCTACTTGAGTAAGGCACTGCATATCTCAAAGTTCAAATCTATTATGCAACCCTGGGGGTGGGGGCTTGGCTGGGGTCAGGGGGCAGGTCTGGGGGCGGCAGGTGTGGTTCAATCAACTGGGCTACAGGCAATATAAATCATAATCCCTAAGCCCAAAAGCCATAAGAAAAAAAAGCTGAAACCAAATTAAAGTTAACAATAGAGTGCTTGACTTGATGCAAAGTTCCAATGTATGGTTGCTCCAGGAATAGTAAATCAATTTGAAAGTAAAAGGGAAAACCAACCTGCTGAGTGTTTGGATCAATGTCAAAAACCTTAGTGGGACTGCTTTCTACCCATGCTTGTTTCTCCTCTAGGCTCAAGGTTTCCATCAGATCCTCATTAATGTGTATATCAGGTTCATACATAAAAGTAACCGTGGCTGCTGGTGACCACTTTGCATGGTCTTTGCCAATTCCTTTTCGGGCTATTGCTCTCAATCTCAGTTCCTGTCCTCGACGAAGCTTCACAATAATAATTCCCCTACACAGAGTACATCCTGTTACTCTCTACCCATAAAAAACATCAAGCAATTACAATATATATTTCAGAAGGATCTTGACCATAGTAAAACTGAAAATTAGAAAGCTTGCCCAATTATGGATGCACACCTCCATCAAACAAAAAAAGTAAGGATTTCTTTAGTACAATTTGATGAAGAGAAACTAAGTCACAAAGACAAATTTTTAACGTCCCAGGGGGCAACAGGTGACCCCAAGTCCAGTTGCTTACAGAGCTAGAAGCTGAGTACCTCCCTTTGGTACAAATTACAACTAAAAATAGCACATCATCTACATATGGAATGCTTGCACCGGAACTGCATTGGTTTGCAAAGTTTCCTATTATTCACCATATATGTATCAGCAAAGTTCGCGACCCAGTAAATACATGAATTTCTGGACATACCCAAAAAAAAATTGATTACACAACATCAAGACAGATCAGCAACATTGATGCAACAAACTGCACTCATGGTTTAGAAGTGGGCCATACACCTATACTCCACCATAAAGCAGGGTCAAAACTTATCCAAATTACAAATATCCAACTTAAGCATATTGCTGCAGCAACCTGGCTTCCTCTTTCTTCACCTCAAAATTTTTGAAGAACCAAGAGCTATACGACTATCAGCCACCGTTTAAATTCGGTTCAATAAGTACTTAAGGCAAGTAGAAAGGTAGAATATAAATCATGTCGTCAAAAAAAGGAAACAAAAGCACAAAACCCGTGGAAAACACCATCAGATATTCTGTTTCATACCAAAAACAGACCACATACAAGAACGAGGATTCTAACTATACCAAAAAGAATCACCAAAACCTGAAAAGCCAAAATGTAGTAGCTTTTAGGGTCTATAGTATCACTAAACCATAAAATACGTCCTTTTACCTTCATAGCAAACCCTAAAGCCCGTGACTATACGAATTTTCTTCATAAGAGTACTCAGCAATATGACTAATAGTCAATGCGACTCCGACTTATTTCTCTTTCATTTTTATGTACACATGATACCGCGTGATTGATGGGATACGGTTTTAAGCCCTAATTTTAACATGCAAACAGGAATACAGATTAATCAGAAAATATATCGAAAACTACGACCCAGATAAGACCAATCACTAACTAATAAAAAAGGGAAAAATAATAAAATAAAATACCTCTGTTCGGAGGAATCAAAACCAGCATCGGAGAAATCGACAGGAACAACCGTATGATCCGAACTGATCAAATCCTTACTAGTAACATCTAAAGTCTGGTCGGTCATACACTTAGCTCTCAAATGAAACTCGACGGAACAAAACTCGCACTGCCCATCTCCGTCACAAGCGTCACAATCACGGGAGAACCGCATCCCCATAGCGCGTTCGCTGGTGAGTGGAATGAGACCAAGCCGGTGAGCGATGAACTCGTCGTTGAGTACAGAAGAGTTCACTTCGATTTCTACCAGGTCGATTGCTATCGTGGGTACTTCCGCTATCATCACCCGCCGAAGCGCGTTGGCAATGCTGGCGTCGGTGTCGCGGAGCTCGAATTTGAGGTAGTCGTCTTTCATCTCGCGGATTTTTATCTTGGGGAAACGCTGGTAGGAGACGCCGTCCATTTTTGTGCTGCCAGGAGAGTGCAGAAGAGAGGGAGGGAGAGAGGAGAGCGAGAGCACAGCAGGGAGAAGGGTTTCGAAATAGAATTTTGGGTTTCGGCTTTAATAAGGGCATTTGGCGGTTTTGTGCAATTATTCATACAAAATTTACAGTAGCACCCAGTTAATTATTCCACATTGTACAAATGCTACCACATTTCTAAAATAAAAACTATATATTTTTGAGAATCATCAATATTACGCCATATCAATTTTGTTGTGTATATATAAATATAATCTTATTTTTCATATGTAGAATTGTCATCTAAGTTGGAATTTTTTTATCATTTTAAAATTCAATGGTTAATATGAGGCAAATCACGTAATGAATTGATCTCAAAAATATATATATTGAAATGTTTGGCTCGTTATTGAATTGGAAGAAATTTTACTGAGTTGTCGATGTATTTGACAAACTCAAAAGTGTTTTATAGTCTTAATGACACTTTTAATTGATGGTAAAATAAACTAATTAGAATAATTATTTTTAGAACATTTTCTATTACAGTGTTTGTTTAAAAATTGGTGTGAGAAATTTTTTTATGTGAATTGTCTGTTCACTTTTTATAGGGAATAATTGTTTTATCTTTTTATTCTCTCTATAAAAATTAGATTCAATTAATAAATGATTGTGAGCCTCATATCAGCACAATCAGATTTGATAGTTGATTTAGGATCCTTGAAAAGGTAAGTAAGCTAGAAATTTATAAAGGGTTTCGTAATATTAGTTGTAAAGTTTTCATAGACTCGGAATTTAAAAATATTAAAAATTGTATAAATTCACTATATTATTATATTATTGGTAACAAGTGAATTAGTCTAAAAAATTAACAAAAACTTAAAAATAAATTACATGAGTAATATAATTAATTTTATATATAAAAGACATATATATATATTGGATATAATTGTTATGTTGGTATATATAATTGTAATTACCGAAAATGTCTAAAATTGGATAAAATTACTAAATAAACCAATGAAAAGTGAGAAAAAATTATAAAAAAATTCTTAGACAACTTAAAATGCAAGTATAAGGTGTGGCACAATTTGTTAAAGGTTAATGTAACATAGGTATAGGATTTAATGGTAGTTAACATAGGAAAGAAGTAAGAAAAGTGACATTTGTCCCACTTGAAATTCTCTAATCGACTAAGATGGCATTCTAAACTTCTATGAGCTATTTCATAATAATGTTTGGTTAGATTAAAGTCCAAAAAAATTAGGAGAAAGCCTAGAAATATAAGAGAAATATTGAAACAAAAATTAGGAAAATAGTGCAAAAATAGGGAATTTTCAAGTTCTATGTGCTAATCATTACTTAGGAGTGAACCAAACCACCTGCAGATAGAGGAGATGACTATCAAGCCCCGAAACCGCAGAATTATAACAATCTCATATGCAGACTATTCTAAGATAGAATTTAACCTTACAGCCATTATTTAAACCTAATTTACACAAAACGTTCACAACTAATAAGCTTTAAAATAAATAATTCATAAAATAAACTTATTATTTACCTATGAAATCATTAAAAAAAATACATATTTATACTAAAATAATATGAGTATATTTACAAGACTTAATAGCCTAATCATAATCTATTCGAATAATACATAAATTAATACTAAAAACTTTAAAGATAAAATCTAAACTTAAGAGTGTAATTGTTCTTTGGGTTTATATCTTCACTTCTCAAGATCTAGCAGTTGCTAGTTTTAAAATAGTTATATGGCTATTTAATAGTTATATGGCTATTTCTTAGCTAGCATCTACAATAACATTTATAGGAATATAAACAACCAACTATTCAATAAGTTGAGATGGAGATTTTCTATACATCAAATACAAACAGGGTTATCGGCCAAATTAGTTAAATACAATACATGTACAAGCAAATATCATCGCACGACGTTATTCGATTTGTCATGAGATTAGAGAAATTGCACTACTCTAATCTGAATTAAGAAGTTTAATGTACATTTCAATAGCTCATGATCGAACTCAAGCTTATATAATAGAAACACTATTCCTCCTATGACTACCTTTAAACCATTGACTTTATCCTCATTGTAACTTTCTTTCCTGTTATTTAGTTCGACTAAGAATAAAAAATGCTATACAACACTATCTCTTTCAAAGGTATTAGTATTTGACCAAAAAAACCCTCAATATTTCCCTAATTGGGTTGCTTTACAAGTCCATTCTAAACTGACAAGTTATATATTTAGTTAAATCCAGTTTAAAGTATTCAATTATTTTAAACAAATCACACAAATACCAACCAAAATAATAAACCAGAATCATATCATCAAACTTAGAAACAAGTACATACAGGCATACGCCAAATCAACTATTTAATAAACACAACTGAATACAATTTTAAGCCTCTGAGTACTATAAATTAGTATTCTAAAATATAGTAATATATTAATCCCTACTTATCTAGACTTCTTGAAAATGCGACTCATACAAGTTATTGTCAATAATCACTATAATACAAATATTATTTTAGTACTCATATAATTATCTTATATAAGTTTATTCTATGATTCTTTATGTTATCTTTAGTTTAGGGTTTTATTGTACCTTATTATTTAGATTTTCAAATCATTTACAATTATTCTTAATTTAAGTTAAGTTATGATTCAATTTCCAAACCAATTTCTAAATTAGGTTTAAATTTAATTTTCGATTACAAATTTTATATGTGAATCCTAAAAACTTATTTTAAACCATTATATAACATTAATCACATTAGACTTGAGTATCATAAATCTCGTATTTAGCTTCTTACAAGTATTTTTATTCGTACAGGACACTTAATTCTTAATTTAACTACCGATTTAGCTTCTAACATGAGAAAAAATTATTATTATTATTATTATTATTATTATTATTATTATTATTATTATTATTATTATTATTATTATTATTATTATTATCGATTTTGACATAATATTTTCTATTCATTAATTTTCTATATTTATATATTACCCATTGTTACTTAATATGTACTTAATATGCATATCTAACGTTCCTAATACTTTAAATATCTTATTTCATCACCAATTAATATCTCAAAATTTCTAAATACATCCTAAATAAGAATTTGTGCCAATTTTATCATAAATTACAAAATTAACTTAAATATGCCTTTTTTACTTACATATTTACTACATATTATACATAATATATACAACTAATACTTTAACTTCCTTTAAAGCTACGAAAAAATATATTATACTTAGTAAATTATAGTTGTTATATTTTGATAATGAAAAATACTAAGATAGTTTAATATATATTTTTTTCGAAATATCAATTTTAGGTTCGATTTTGCTAAAAATTAGTTTAAATTAGGTAAATGACCAAATAAAATTATAAGATTCAAATTAAATATTCCCAAAATGATAACTAAGCTTTAAAGTCATTACAAATCAAATTCATTAAAGAATTTAATTAAAAACCTATTTTTTTATATGAAAGACATTGCAAATTCAACAAAAATAATTTTAATAAATACTAAACCAATAGTTTATGAAAAATTATTTTATGCAAATTAAATATATCATATAAGGAATATGTACACCAAAAAATAGCTTGAAATAACATTATTAACTAATTTTAAAAATCCATACAAAATATGTTAAAATTATGCTTGTTCTTAAGGAACCTATATAAGCACTTCTAATTTTAAAAAACTGGTTTGATATTATGATTTTACATGGAAAAAATATCAAGAGAAACCAAATTTTATAATTTTTGGATATCGTTTGATATTTTTAATGAGAATAGCAACTTACAAGCAAAAATCGCACATTTTCGTTTCTTTGGCCTCTAGAGCTCCACCGGTAGCAAGGGTACATCGGCTGAAACCACTACCATGTTAGGACCTTGGACCCTTAAGAGCCATCATACTAAGTCTTCATTTGTTACTCGTTTCATTATCTAGACTTAATCACACTATAATTTGTTAATTTTTAATAAAATTGGTCTCTCTCCTCTTCTAACGTCTCTCTAATTTTTTTTGGACTCTAAACTCACTAATAATAAATTTTGGAAGGAGGTTTGCTATTTATAGAAAAGGTTGAGGGTTTTCTTGTGATTTTGAATTTTTTTAGACTCTAAATTAATTTTTAATTAGCTTGCTTTAATTGACTAATTTTCCAACTTAAGATCTCAACCTTCCACGCATTCTTTCTAGACATTTCTACACTTTTTAGTATTTTTCTTGATTTTTTTAATTATTTATGAATTTTATTTACCTACACATAAATACATATTTATGATATTTTAAGAAATTTCATATCTTTTTAACTACACATAATTACATATATAATGTAAATAAATACTCAAATATATTATTTAAGTTATTTTATGATTTGTAGTGTGCATATAATTTATTTCTATCGATTCGTTAATTATTGAAATTGGTTTTTTGCATTTTCAATAAAAAACGGGTAATATACATATAATTTAATATTATAATATTTAATTATCTAATTACTTATTTTCTTAAACCCAAACTAATGGGATCAAGTATGAACTTGATCGAATAATTTATGAGATTACCCTAAATTTTACAAATCGTTTTTGAATCGATCAATTATAAGTTGATCAACACAAATCCTTACCCCTAGATGGTAGTTGAAGCTTAGACTTTTGATAAGTCACTATTCTCTTTGATATTTTAAAAAATTAGGGAAAAATAGTAAACAAACTCTAAAAATTTTGAAATTTAGTTTCCCCACATATTGTTGCATGAGGAATTCAAATATTTAAAATTTTGAGTGTAAATATAGGGTCTTTAAGAAAAACATCTCACACAACAATTTTCGATTGGATTTTTGAAAAATCAATTGATGTAGTTTCAACTTGAAATTTTGTAATTATTCTCTTAAGATGTTGAACTTTAATACGAAACGATTGAATTTTCAAAGTTTGGTATTTAGATTTTGGGGAATTTTTCTTTTTTCACAAAATAGTGTGTTGAAAGTAGGTTTTTCTAAAAAAGCTAAGTTAAGTTTTTGTAAAAACATGCTTCAATCTATATTGGTCAGTATGCAATAACTATAAGTGAGTAAATAGGAGTTTTAAGATGTTGATTTTTAATTTTAGGTATGTATTTGGTGGTTTATATATGATGCTAGTACTAAATTGTCATTTTCTATATTTGTAGGTTTATTAAGACTTTAGAACATAATGTAAATTGAATTTTATATGAAGTAGTTGGATGTACTACTAGCAACAAGGTGAAAAATTACATTAAAAAGTAAGTTAGAATATGATCTGGTGTGAATACGTTAAATATACTAGGATAATGGAATATGTACCAAAAAGTAGCTTATATTTAGATTTTACCATATTTCTTGAGATAAGCTATAAGTCAAGAACTTCTAAAATAAGAATCTAACTTTGGACTAAAGGTAAAAAACTTTCTGAGAAACTAAGTTAGAATGTTGTTTGTTATTGGATATTCTTGATCACACCAGGAGTTCAATAATAGATCAGCTAGTAACTTATATACGAATTACATAACTTTATTAAAGTTAGAACATGAGTTAAAAACTATTTGGATAATAACCCGTACTACAAGGGTAGGTTAGAACCTAAGTTAGAAGTCAGAAAGTAGTTCGATGGAAGATGCAAAATATAAGAGTAATTGGAAGTTTGAAGACGGTTGGTACTAAATATTAGATCATTAGGAGTCAAAGAATAGATTAGAAAGTCGCTTGATTATACTTTTTAAGAATTTATTGAAGTAAAGTCACCTGATTATACTTTTTAAGAATTTATTGAAGTCAAAACTTGGATAAAAAACTATTAGACAATAATCTATACCAAGTCAGAAACTTGGTTATAATGTATTTTACTTAACTAATATCTAATATATACCTTAGAAAACTCACCTTACACAATTAAGGAACATATTTAAATGTTGAAGTGAACTCATATACTATATATATTATAAAAACTAAAGATGTTACATTAATTTTAGGGATAATAAAGGAAAATGAGAACAATACAAGAGGAGAATGAGCATTAGTATCCAGGTAAGTGAAATCAGTATTTCACCACACTTTGAAGTATTGTTTGAGAATATTTTAAGACCTTAGTATATGTCTTGTTTGTGGTTGTAAGTTAGTTACCTATGTACATGCAATGTGTATGTTTAAATAATGTTGTACTATTTGAGTGCTGTATTGATGTGTTAATTGCTTCATGATATTATATATTTTGAACTGTTTGAATTTGCTTAATGATCCTAAAGCAATCTAACACAAACTTAATTTAACTACTAACTGGACTTGCATCGCCACCTACTAGGGGAAAATGATTGGGAAGTGTGGGCTAAACTCGGACCTCTTCATTAAGGATAGCAAAAATTGTCTCCTTTCCACCTTGAGTCGAACTAACTAATAAGAGAGGAGATCGTAGTCAGGTTAAGATTTGTGATTCAAAGATAGTCTTAGGAGAAACATATTCTCTATTGTACAAGCTCTGATTTGGTGACCAAATTCACAAGTATACAGCATTAAACTCCTTAAAACCTGAATTAGAGCGGGCAAAATTTATCTAATCTCATGATAACTAGTTAATGTAGTGCGATGGCATTTGCTTAATCATGTATTAATTAAATTAGCTTAAAAGCCCTGATTGCTTTGTGTCAAATATGTGCTACCGTTTCCGTCCAACTTACTGAACAAGTTGTTGTTTGCTCATTCCTTTATAGCTATTTTGCATGTTTCTTAGTAGATTCACTAGTATTGTCTTAAGTTCTAAAAGATTAGAGAATGGGGTTCGTGAATGAAATTCAAGTCTACTTGATTGGACTTCTATTTGATTTATAGACTTTATTAACCTCTAAGAAAACTAATAGGGTTGCCTCAAGTGAGCCATAGTTTTCAACTAATGGGATTTATTCCATGCTTTGCAAGCTTATGATTTAGAGGAAATTTTTCATAGATCTTTTAGTAAATTCAAGGTTGCATTCTTCATATAATTTATAAAACTTAATTTTTCCTTGAATATTTAAGAGATAAAAATTATTTTCAATAGCTATTTTAAAATGTTATACCATGGATTGATTCCTACCGGTATTGAATATGATACTTCCAAGTAGAAGAGTGGTAAACGCTTTGTATAAGTTATACCTACATTAGCAGTTAAGGCAGCTAACTTCTAGCGTAGGGTAGTTTACATGACAAAGCTGCTATGATTCTCTGATTTAGGACATAACAACAATCATGTTCTCAATTAATATAAATAAATTAAATGATTTTAGTTACTTTTCAAAATAACCAAATAAAAATATATTGTTATTTTCGTCATATTTCCATCTTAATATTGTAATCAATGATGTGAAGCTTATTCCAAAATACTGAAATAGATATTTGCAACAACAAGTTATACAAAATAAAGATTAAAATACAAATCAATAGTTTGTTTATGATAATAGTTGTCGTCAGTAGGATTCTATCAGTAAATTTTGTTGTGATTGGGCCTTGCACGAGCGTAGTTATGGGCATACAAAAGAAAGCATATTAATGGGGTATCGGGCCATTGTCTAACGTAGTCATTTCGATGTTTTGGCCAATGAGTATTTATAGGAAAGAAAGTAAGGGGGCTAAAGGGCTTAGAGCAAGTGAAATAGGCAAGATGTCAAGATGAGTTACCATAGAGGTGTTTAGGTTATTTATAGAGAAGAATTAGCGCAAATCTAGAAGCATGTATTACACGTTGACATGTCCACTAAGTTTGATAAGTGGGATTGTGCTAACTAACATGTTTTGAGAATATAGGAGCTTAGTTGTTGTTCATGTCTTGGAGCCTTATCTACTAAGCTTATGACTATTATGACCGTTCTAGTTTGAGGTCAGGTGCTTAATGGTGTCTAGTCCTTATTTGGAGGTTCTTTAATTAGGTTAGTCGTTAGGCAAGGTAAGTCAATCGATGATGAAACACGTCAGTCTTAGACTTAATGGGTTGGCCCATACCAACTTCTTGTCCTCCCCTACCTAACCATCCCCAAACAAGAGTCAAAAGTCAAATAGGTTCTTTAAGTGCATAGCCGAGCTAACTGAGGGCACTAGACCTTCATACCTCGAGGCGATTAGAGCTAGAAAAGCCATAAGAATATTTATCGAACCGTGAGTGAATGGACTGCTTAGATTGAGTTGGTGGAGGATCATCCCAGTGAGGATGGTAGTAGAGTTGGCAATAGAGCCATTGTGTTGGGTTTGGGATTTGTCCTGGAGTGGCTATCCATATATACTGAGCTATTTCGGAGATACCTGACTTAGGGTGACCAAGAAGTGGGGCCATGAAGGTTAGCTAATGAGCTCATTGGACAAGGTAGGGTACCTTCTTAAAGAAGTGTAAACCCGTTCGTCGAAGGTAATAGCGATTGTACTTACATTAACTGAAGTCTTGCCTCCTCTTGACTAAGAAACTTTTGATCCTCCGAGTTGGATAGGGAGCTTCTGTTTCCAAGCCATCTAGTGAATGGGATATCTTATTACATGGAGGAGGTGAGGAGTTACTTACGAAGCTTCTTAGGGAAACCAAAACTTTCAAATTATAAGCTTTGGCAAATATTCCCGTATCATAATTAATACAACTTGATAGTTGTCACATCAGAGCAATAGCATGGGTAGTTAATGTTGTCTTGTCAAAGAAATCATGGCCGTTTAATTCAAACCATCATCATGTGGAAAAATCTTAACAATAGGTAATTATGCCACTTCGGTTTTTGATAAACATCGATTGCTTTTTAATCTTAATAATAGGTAATTATGCCACTTTGGTTTTTGATAAGCATCAATTACTTTTTCTTAGGTGTAAATCTTATCAATATTAGTTAAGTAGGCCTTTTTACATTATATGTACTTCACACTTTTGAGTCTCTTTGCAAATTACACTCTTTATGAAACTTCTCTCTCTCTACTTGGGTTCTTTCTATAGTCTCTTCTCTTCAAAGTAAGATGTTGAACTTAGGTAAAGGTAATTAGGAACTTACTTCCTCAAAGGCTAAGGTGGAGAGGGAACCCAAGCACCAGCACATATGGAGAAAGAATGATAGGAATTAACTATTAGGACCAGTCATGTGCAGCTGAGCTAGAGAACTAGAATGACTTACAAGGAGAATACTAGCTCGCGACCCCATTTAGGATGAAGATTCTTATTCTAATCTCCATCTTTTACACTATTGCCAATCTAAGTGTTAACCTCTTCTAAGTACCAACATAGTTCCTAAGCCACCAAGCATCTATGCCCATTATCGAGCTTTTACTATGATCCAGGCATCGTTCGAGCCAACCAATTTCAAACGTTGGACCTCAATCCGAGCTAAATTGGAAGATACCCAACCTAAAGAGGATCTAAACATACTTCAGTGACTGACCATTGACCTAAACCAGATCAAGTTTGCTTTGGCTACTGACTCCATTGTTGATTTCCGAATTATATTATATTCCATATCATTAGCCACCATGTAACACATGTCCTCTAACACATCATTTCATAAAGATTCCTTATTTTTTCGTACATGATATTCTTTGTTCCTTTTACCCTTTTTAGTATGTTTCATATAATTCATTTGTAAATTACCCTTTTGTCTTTTCCATATATACCATGTAATCTTAGTGGGGCTAGTATATAAACCCCATTTACTTGTAAGCAAACACAACATTGCATTATTAAATGTTACCAATTTTTTTTCTTAAGCAACCTTAGTGTTTTATCCCTATCTCTTAACTCTTAACTCTTATCTATTTCATTTAGTAAGAAGTAGTGGCAAATGACCCTATAGTTCAAATCGGTGAGTCATATTCGGCAAATTGTAGACCAAGTAAGATTAATTGGTGTGTTATATTCGATTGGTAGCTACCTAGATTTGCAAAGACTCCCTTTACTTTCTTTTAGTTCTCATCTATTGTAGTGCTTTTCCATGTATACAACTTCAAAGATGTATTAGCTTCACTAGTATCAAAGTACGGTTCTAAGAGAGAATATGTTAAGTTGTAGTGAAGTTTTGTTCTTGTTTGCTATTAATGGTTGCTATATTCCTTCTATAGCTACTTAGTATGTTCTAGTGAAACAAGTTTTGAAGTTGTGAGCTATCTAGTGAAGGTTCATGGATTAGTAAGTATAGTTTCTGTTGTTAATCTATTTTTCATAGCAAAAACATAGCAAGTTCATTATGTTGTCAATCGATTGAAAGAGTATTATACTATGTCGAATTCAAGTGTTCAAGGTTTTATTGCTAACCTGAGTAGTGGTACTTATGCTGGTTGAAGTCAAAATGGTAGTAATACCCCTTGGTCAGTAGATGATAAACATGATTGACTCACCAATTTTGTTGAGAATTTAGTTATTACAATGTAAGTTAACAAGTAGCAACAATAAGGTATATCTCATCATAACCTACCTGAAAATATTCTTAAGAGACGATATAGCTAAGATAGCCAACCTAATTGTTTGGTTAGACCCCATTAAGTTGGAGGAGTTGTAGACCAAATTGTTAGATGAAGGCTGGAGTTATAAGAGATAGAGGAGGACGCAAATGAGGAAGATGTAGGGGCCATCGGAGAGGAAGAAGAAGAGGGTAACTACTACCAAGCGTAAGAATGAGAATGTCGAGCTCCTCGTAGACCTTGACATTGTTAAGGTCCATAAAGACTTGACAATGTCAAGGTCCAAATCCTACCTTTTAGTAGAAGTAGAGATGTAAATAAATATTTATAGTGGGAAGAAAAAGTTGATAAAGTATTTGACTATTATGGGTATATAGATGCAGTTAAGGTTCGACCTGCTGCACTTGAGTTCTTTACATATGCTAATAGTAGAGGAATCTAAATGTACCTAAAGCAAGAGGTGGATAACAAGGTGTAAGGACTTTAGAAGAGATGAATAGATTGTTAAGGGGAAGATTTGTACTCGAGACTTACTTACAGGACACCTTTGCTAAGTTGTAAGAGTTTCATTAAAGAAGCTAATCTATTGATGGCTATATGAGAGAATTTCAAGTGCTGATGATCCGAGCAAATGTGAATGAAACTAAGGCTCATACAGTATCGAGGTTCATTTTTGGACTCAAATATGAGATTTGCAACATTATGAAAGTACAAAGGTTCCATAATTTGGAGGAGGCCATTAAAGTAGCATAGAGGGTTGAAAAGAAAAGGATAAATACTCCAAGCAAATCTAGTCCAAGTTTTTCCTAAGCTCTTGTTCCGTATTAACTTGTTCATGGAGAACCAAGGAAACTCTCTCAAGCTAAGGAAAAACATGATTGACCTGATGATAGTTGGGTAGGTAAAGGAATCGAGTTGAAGATAGGTTGACCTTGAGAACATATGAGAAATGACAGACCTCTAGATGGAAGATGAGTGAGGTGAAGTACTTTAAATGTTTAGGGTTTTGGGCACAAGGCTGCTAAGTGTCCAAATCGGCGTGTTATGGTGCTTCGAGGAGATATAATGGATAGCATCGATGAGAGTAAGCTAGAAGAAGAGAAGAATGTCAAAAGAATTAAAGTTGAGGAAGGAGAGGAGACCTGTATTTATACTGACTAGGGAGAGGTGATGATATTAGTCTTAAGGCAAGTAATGAGCTACTTGCCAAGCTTAGAAGAAGACTAAAGAGAAAATTTGTTCCACACAATATGTACCATTAAAGGATAGTTGTGCACCATTATGGTCGATTGACAGAGTTATACTAACGTTGTTGCATAATGTTTTATGCAAAGGATAGGGCTTCTAATCTCTAGGTACCCCCGACTTTATAAGTTACATTGACTTCATGATAAGGGTGCTTTGTACGTCATTAAGCAAGTATCCGTACCTTTTAGTGTTGGAAGTGTGTACAGGGACAAAGTGATATGCAATGTTGTCCTCATGGGTGCTTCACATCTATTAGTTGGAAGACTGTGGTTGTTCGACCGACGTTTTACTCACAATGGACATAAAAACACCTATATCTTTGTCAAGAATGGAAAGAAGATCGTGCTATAACTGGTGATGCCAATCATGTGAATGGGACCCTTAACTAGTTCACTCAAGCTAGCAAGATGAAAGCTTTAGTGATGAGCCGAAGAGAGCTTTGAGCTATTGAGAAGGCTGATAAGCCTATGTTTTTATTAATAAAAAGATAGTTCAAGATGAGAAATCTAAAAGAAGTATCTAATGAGATTCAAAGGTTGATTGATGAGTTTTCTGATCCATTCTACGAAGAGTTGCCTAAGTGATTACTGCTAGTCGATGGCATAGAGTATTATATTGATCTATAACTAGGCGCAGCCCTATTAAATTGACTCACTTACATGTAGATATCTTATTTTTACTACCCTTAGGATTTTTTTTATTGGGCTAGGTTTAAAGGAAAATAAAAAATAAACGAAAATTAAAAATAAAATAAAGACATGATAAAAAATATAGTGTTGCATCGAGTCGATTGTTTAGGGTAAGATCGAACAATGGTTGAACATGTACATTAAATTTAATAAATTTTGAGTCTCAAATTGTCAGGCTTCATTTAGAAATATTTTTAGTCTAGTCCAAATCAATATCTTGAGCTTCAAAGCTGCTAGTGTAAAGTGTAGGCCGATTGCCTTCAATTCTAAAGATGAAACTCCTCTAAATTGATTGTATTTTTACTCCGAATCCTTCAAGACCTGAAATATCCAAATGAAAATACTTAAGTACTGTTTCTTAATCATTTTTATAAAATCAATAATAATTCAACCTAATTCACACATTAAAACATGAGTAAAATATGCCTTTATCACAGTGCAAAATGAATGCTAAGTAAGCTACTGAGCTGAAGAAGCAAACGAATGAGTTGATAGAGTAAGGTTATGTGGAAGAGAGCATAACTCCTTATGCAGTACCAGCTTTACTTGTCCTAAAGAAAGATAGTGATATGCCGCGCTAAGAACTAATAAGGGCGGCGATATCGGGATAAGTTTGATCCTGCTGAAGGAATAAAGATATAGTAGGTTTAGTAACGGCTTTAGCAACAACTTTAGCGAATCAGTAAGCCACCTAGTTATATATGACGCACCAACTAAATTCTATATGGTTTAAGACTTGTCAAATGTGACGCACTGGTCTGAGTGATAGGGTTGCCCACCACAATCCTTACTAAAGTATTGATAGGAGCTAATAAGAGAAAGTTTTTCAAGAGAAAATACTAAAAGGGTTTTTCATTAAATGTGCAAATTTATCTAAAACCTTACATATATGAGCTACTTATATATAGTGGTAAACTTATAAATAAAACAACTAAAAAATGATGCCTTATTAACATTCCAATAAATACAAAATAAGCATAAGAGTAATTAAAGAATAATATAAAAAATAGGATACCTAAATAACACAAATAAAATAAATAGTAAAATGAAATATCCAAGTGAGGAGTAAATGAGCTCGGCTTTAGCATTTAGGTAGGGCTAGTACCCCAAATCCTATCATTCCCTTTCCCTTAAAGAAGTTTCAGCTTGAAACTTGGTAATTGGTGACTTCAAATCCCACTGAGATCAAATACCAACCTATAAAAATGAAATGTAAATATAGAAAAGTACTCTAGCTCCTTCACCATTGTTATCATTGATCAATACTCCTTCCATTTATCATGAGCCTGATTAACTTCACCCAAGTAGCCCTACAACTATCAATCAATAGGAATAACACAATTTTTAGCTTAAACATCATGTCATAAGCTTAGAGAATTTGAACGTACAAGATCTCAAACTTCTCTTCTAACTTAAGAATCCTTAAAGCTTCACGTGCTTTCAATGTTAGCCTTACAACATCATGCTCAATAGCCTTCTCCCCTTCCACTTCCTCATAACTCAATTCTTTCTCTTCCCATCTATACGCTTCAAAATTTTCCAATGTAAAAGTATTAAGGAAAAGAACAACACAACCCACATAAGAATATCCATCACCATGACTTTAGAATACACCAATATACAATCTATACCATCTTACAAGTACAATACTACTACAATACATTTCGCCTCCAAACATCCTTAATAATGGATCAAAATAGAAGAGTCTAACATGTAGAAGGTTAATACAGTAGTACTGGAGGTTGTCAGTAGTACCAAGTATCATTAGTAATGGGATCATGTCAAAAATAGGGGTGCTAAGTGTTAACACTTCTTATCCTTCCTTTTTCTCATCTTCAATATTTTTTGATTGAGTAATTCTTTGTTGCCTTCTTTATTCCTTAGTCTCCTCAACTTTAGCTAGTATGACCTCTAATCGTTTCAAAACATAAGCGAAAACAACATTTTAGGCTTGGTAATAAGATCTCACCCTCAAGCCTCGTGTGCTTCGATTTCTATGTTAAGCTCTAAATGCCATATCAATAGATTCCATTTCAACAATGTTAAAATAAAATCAAGTGTTCGACAACTTTTCGACAATTTTCAGCCTTATAGCTATCAATTCTTGCAAGTTTGGTAAGATTTGGAACACAGTTCGACAATTTCAAATATTTTGGTTTGGTATCTATAGCAGCTCAGTTTCTCCTTCTCTCTATGCCGATCTAGGATAGCTTGGTACCGAGCTTAATTTCCACAAGTGGTTCAGCACAGTGATGAGTTCATTTCACAGTAGCAAGTCAGAGCTCGACTTCTCACGATTTAATTTGGTAAGACTCAAAATGTACACCTAACAGCACGATCTACTGCACACCTTAGTTCAGCAACTCGGGCACAATCGCACACAGCTCAGACTTGAAACTAGTTCGGCCGTGTAATAAATTTCAGCTCGGCACTACAGCTGGTGCTTCAAGTAGTACAAAACACGTCACCCCAACAAAAGTCGACACGACCTGAATACAATTTATATAAGCTCAGCGACTTTGGAATGAGCGGTTCAGTCACGCTTCAACAGTTCAACTCGACAAAAGGAACAAAACAGCTCGGCTTTACTCTTGCTCTTGCTTGGCCTTAAAGTGCACTGATCAGCTTGGCTAATTTGTGTTGACAGTACGACACTTACTAGCTCAACAATACAGATCGACAGCAGTTATTTAGAACAACATGGTGCGATAATTAGAGCTTAGCAAATTGAAAAGAACAACACAGCACAGTAGTATTTTAACTTGGCACAACCAATAATAGTTCGGCAGCTATTGGGATCTCAGCAGCTCAGTTCGATGCTTCAATAGACGGCAGGCGCTTCTACACTTCCACACGCATGCACAAGACAGCTCACTTCGGCACACTTCAGCACGTCACTAGGCATAATAGCTCAGCAACTGATTGCACAAATTCACAGACAACAACTCGGTCAATTAATTATGAGGGTTGGCACGTTAAATAGCTCTGCACTTCAAATTTGCTAAAGCCAGTTCGCCTAGACTACCAAATTCACACAAAGTTCAGTAGTTCGATAGTTTAGCTCAGATAGCAATCAATTTGGCAGCTTCGAATACACGTGTTAGGTAGCTTAGAAAAGGAACAGCGCATTACTCTCTCCAAAGTTATAGCAGTTCCGCTCAATTTAAACATACCAACTAGACAGTGACTGAAATATCCAAGAGCTTAGATAATCACTTCCAAATTGACAACAGCTCGGACCAGACACATTAACTTAGTAGCTTGGACTCCTACACTCAATTCGGCTCGACAATTGCTTGGAGTGTTAAGACAGCAGCTCGATTTGCACTTGTAATAGTTCAGCTCCGACATGCAAACGTCAGCAGCTCGGTTCAACTTTGAAGAATAGGACAACACCACCTCGGCCGAACCTCACATCGACAATCTTTGAATTACAGTAGCTCAAAAATACATTCAGCTCAAAGCTTTGGATCGAAACAGCTCGAAGCTTGGACAACTCCTCAATTTAGCTCGGTTACAGTTCACTTTAGCTCGAAAATTGGATAATGCCTATCAATCAGCTCGGCACTAGCTTGAAGTACAGGATAGCTTGGATTTGCGTGCTGAAATCAGCTCGGATCACCTCCTCAATTTTAGTTTGGTGAACTTAAGATACAGCTCGACAAGACAAAACACAACTTTGACATTTGAGCTCGGTGATTTAATCCTTACGATAGATAGGATGACGATCACAGTTCGACCTTCAAGTAGACAACTCGGTTATACTTCGTCAATTGTCTAACTCCAACTGCTATTCAATTCGACAATTTTGATAGAACAGCAGCTCAACTCTTTAAATGCTCTATGAAGATTTGATTGCTCAACACGCTGCCCTTGTATTCAGCAACTCTGTTTAACTCTTCAATCAAAATAACTCAATAATTGAGAAGTTAACTAAGATCAGCTCGGATGGCAAGGATTTTGCAGCTTGGCAACTTTTAAAAATAGGATAGGATAAATTCACGCTTGTAGTCCCAAATACATTCGGCCCTTCAATTCGGTGGACACAACAATATATGCACACGTGTCATACCGATTGAAATTCCAACGTAGCTCAACGCTTTGATAATCAATTCGGCGCACACTAGTATACCCTTGTGAACAGTTCAGAGATAGAATAAGATGGCCAAAATCAGCTCGGTATAGTTCAAAAGACAATGAGGCAAATACACGTACGTGTCTGCAACTTCAATCAATCTTAAATAAACAACATCTCGGACAGAGCTAGTTGACAGCTCGACAATCGAATAACTTCACAACCGAAACTAGTTTAGTAACTTGGGAATTGGAGCAATTTAGTAAATAACTGGATGCAATAGCAATTTGTTCGGTTTGTATCTATTCATACTACACACAACAACAGTACCCGTTAGGAGTTCGGCATTAACAGCAGCTCGGGAAAATGTTTACTTAACTTGGCACTTCGGAAGCAGCAGCTCGGAGTTCGGAGTATAGCAACTCGGCACTTGGCCACAATGGTACGGCTAGCATAGCAACACTATTTGATGCAACAGCAATTATGCATCCACGATCGCAGCACTTAATTGAACAACATACGCTCACAACTATCTCAGTGTGACAACACTTTGGCACCTGAAGTTTTCTAAAGCCACACACAATAGTCAGGTTCACGCTTTCAACTTAGCTCATGTGGTGATTGTTTAGTTCAGGACTCATACGACACTAGCTCGGATGTTAAAAGAACAGCATGCACATACACTTAGTTCAGTTCTCGCTCTAGTATACTACTGCAACAGTCCACTCAGCCAAAATTAATGGAGCTTGGAAATTCCACAAAGCAGCTTAGGGATTTTGGAAGAATAGCTGATATTACTATCACCAACTACTACGCTGAACAAGTTAGCTTCCTAATTAGGGAAAACATCAGGTCGAACACTTCAATTTCAAACACAAGCACACAATTCACGGCTGCAACTTTACATTACTCAACAGCAATTTCCAAACCCATATACTATAGCACTAAGTACTACACTAATCCTAAAGACAAGTAGAACAAACCCTCTAACAGGACCACGACCACCGCTTGCCACTGCTGTAGCTTATCAAATTGAAACCACCGCAACTACAAATCGACCACCGAGAATCTGTACTCTCAGTTTCTCAAGCCCAATGCAGACATCACTTCACAACCATGCTCTCCTTTTACAGTGCACATTCTTGCCCTCCTTTTACAGCTCTAAATACCACTCCTAGTTGTAGACAATCAATTTTTGTCCCCTTTATTTTTATTTTATTTTTCTTTCTTTTCTCAATAGGACATAAATTAGGAAAAACATAAAAAAAAAATAGAAAATTAAAGAAAACCCACAAAATAAAAATATTTAGAAAAAATAAGAATTTTAGGAAAATATAAAAAAATAAGAAAATTGGAAAAATGTGAAAAAAAAAGGAAATCTAGATAGAAACACAAAAAATAAGAAATTTAGGAAATAAGAAAATTGAAAAAAAAAAGAAAATTGAAAAAATTACAAAAAATAGACAAATTGGAAAAAATAAAAAATTTTAGAAAGTAACAATTTAATTAGATAGATTTTTAATTTTTAAAATAAGTTTGAAAGTTGGGTCGTTGGGTTTAGGTTTAGATTTAAATTTAGCCCAGACTGATTTGATTCAATTGCACATATTGACAAAACACAGACTAACAGCCTAACGGAGAAGTATATGGACTTGATATTGGGTATGGGCATTACGTCTTAAGTTTGAATCTTGGTAGGATCATACAAAAGGTTTTTTTTTTTTTTTCATTTTTTCATCACATTAGGAACTACCACGTAACAGGTTGGGATTGGATGACGTCTTGACATGGCATGCCATGTCAACCATCACATATCATGTGATGATACGTGACAGGTCGAGATTGGTCAGGTTAGCTAATGTGCTGCTATGTCAGTACTTTCCCTCTCTTTCTCTCAGTTTTCCCTCATTTTCTCTACATTTTTCTCCACTTTCCCAGTCAAGAACAGCCTACCCCCTTCACTTTTGAGCCAATTCTTGCACAGATTTCATATACTCATACACAATCTCTTGTTTTGATCTTTTTTAACACATAGCTTACTCTAAATCAAACCTAATAACATTTCTAAATTCAATCATTAATACAATCAAACCAAGCTCCAAAAATTGGAAAAATACTAAAATTTTGGCCATTCACATTTAACTCCAATTTGAGCTTTCCATGTTTCTGGGTTAAATTCTTGTATAAAAGGGGTGTTAGGGGGGCTCATTGGAAAGGGATAACCAACTAGAATCACTTAAAATACCCTCTCCTTTTCTCTTCGAATCTCCTTCTCTAATTGTTTTCAATTGAGTTCACCACCACAGTTGCAACCCCAAAGCTCCTAAGAAATGAACTAGACTACCCTTATCCCTAGCCATACCCTATAGTAATGCCGCCAATAACCATTACCCAAACCCTAACCATCGTAGCCACCCCCCTCTTAAACCACTACCACCACCACCACTACTCCCCATACGGAAGCAACCCCACTACGAAGCTCATTACACCATAGAACCCAAGTCCTAACCTCTGTCGTACCTCCAGTAAGCACTACCCGAACACCATGTCCACCACCAATGACTACCACTTCACACCACCGCTCAAGCGACCTCTAATTACCACGGCATTTGGCTTACTTCCCTTAAGTTCAATCCTAAACACATAAATCTGTCTTCACCCCTAAAAAATTCTGCCCAAATTGTCTTAAATTGTACTTAGCCAACACGTCTGGAGTGGAGTTGCGAATGAATCAACCCAATTTGACGACCTGACCTGCGATCCAACCCGACCTGCGTACGTCTACTGCATTCAATCATTTTTCTTTATTTTATTTTATTTATTTTACTTTGTTATTTAGTTGTTTATATATATATATATAATTGTAAATGTAATATGAAAAAAAGAAGAAGAAAAAGAAAAAGAGAGAGAGAAAAAAGAAGTAGTCTATTTATTTTTTTTAGTTTAATAAAAATAGATAGAACAAGTAATAAAATAAATAAGATAATATAATAGAAATAAAAATAAATAAATAGGTTAGTGAATAAAAATTGTTTTGACACTTAGAAAAATCGAGTCATCTAAAGATAAATGAAAATAAATGGACCCTTTCCAAATTATGACTATTTTAGAGTTTCCAAAAATAAATTAAAACACTGATTAGGACTATTTAAGATAATTTCCTTGAATAAATTAAATTGGGTAAAAACGTAAATCTGACCTTTTTTCAAAAATTAAAATCAAAGTAGCTGCTAAAGTTTTTATAAAAGAACTACGTACATCTAATCCTGAATAACGAGTACATAGGTACATACCGGGTGACAATAAAAATAAAAAAACCTAATTTTCCTTTTTTAGATTATTTCATTAGAGTAACTAATAACCGGGTTATATCTTTTAAAATTGAAAAGTGATTTTTAAGTTTAATTTAAAATTTGAAAAGTTAATAATACTCATAAGGGTTTAAAAATCATACCCTCAAATCTAGATCTCCTATTTTCAAAAGCTGTTTCAAAAATCAACTTTATCGCAAATTAGTAGGTAAGTTATAACTAATCCATCCAATTGATTATAACTTAACAAATTTTTTCTCGAATTTGGTCGGGTGTCGATTCCAATATGTTTTCAAATTAAATGATTTTCTTTAAACCCTAGTCGAAGATTAGTATTAAATTGGTAGAGTTTAATACTAATTGGTTTAGAGAAAATTTAATTTTTAAAAAATTGGGAGGATAAAAAACTAAGCTTGACATTCATGATTGCAATCACGCGAAACCCTAATGGGTGCCTTTGGTCTATAATTAAACCCTAAATTAGAAGCAAGAGCATATATGGGAAGAAATCGAACACCCACTGAACAGTCTAAGTATCTTTCTTATGTACATAGTCCTATTCAAAGATGTCTAAAAGTACTCACAGCTACAAAAACCTTTAAATTAAAGCACCTTGAAAATAATAGGGTCAAGCTGTATGGGTTTAGGTAATAATAATCTTCCAAATCAGAGAGTTGAAACCATGAGCAAGTCAAAGGTATATGCATATATATTCATATATAAATAGTGAAATTCTAAGCTAACATACTTAAAGCAACCCTTCAAATAAGTTTGACAATAGCATTTAATAAATCAACACGTTAGACTAACACTTTAAAGCAACATTGGCCAAAACTTTTACGAGGAAATGCAAGTCACAACCCTAGCTAATAAATCCATGATAATACGATGGTAACTATTAAATTAGATCTTCCCGTTGTCGTATCTTCGCTTTGATACCAAGATGATATGTTGAGCCAAGAACTGATAAGTGCAGTGATATCAGGGTGGGTCCAATCTTACTAAAGGAACGAAGATAGAGTGGGTTTAGTGAGAGTTTTAGTGAATCCGTAAGTCATCTAGTCAAATATGTTGCACTAACTAGATTCTATACGGCCTAAGACTCAACAGATGTAATGCACGAGTTTGAGTGATAGAGTTGCCTACCACAATCCTTACTAAAGGAACTGATAAGAGCTAATAAGAAAGAGTTTTTCAAGAAAAAATACTCACAGGGTTTTTCATTAAATGTCCAAATTTGTTTAAACCCCTACATATATAGCTATTTATATATATTGATAAACTTGTAAATAAAAGGACTAAAAAAGGATGCCCTAATAGTATTCCGTAAATATAAAATAAACATGAAGGTAATTTAGGAATAATATAAAAAATAGGATGTCCAAATAACACAAATAAAATAAGTAGTCAAATGAAATATCCGAGTGAAGAGTAAATGAGCTCAGCTTTGGCATTTAAGTGAGGTCAATATCCTAAATCCTATCAGATAGCATAAGTACATCAACATCAATGCTATCAACTGTATTACAATCAAGCACAAATACATATTATTGAGGTTTAATGATAAGTTAGACAAGCTTTATGGATCTAATATATTCTCAAATATTGATATGTGTAGTAACTACCACTAAATTCGTATGAGATCTAATTATAAAGGGAAAACTACTTTCAAATTGAAACATGGTCTCTATGAGTAGTTGGTTATGCCATTTAGACTTACGAATGTACCGTGCACATTTATGTGGCTTGTAAACCATGTAATGCATTAGCTAATTAGGAGATGTGTAATCATGTACTTTGACGACATCTTAGTGTACAATATAGACCTGAACAACCATATTCAACATCTCCGAACTATTTTTGACATCTTACAAGTTGGGAAGTTGTATGGGAACTTGAAGAAGTGCATGTTATGTCAAAATGAAGTTGTCTTTCTTAGGTATGTAGTATTTGCAGAAGGAATCCGAGCAAATGAGGAAAAGGCTCGAGCTATTTTGGAATGGCCAACACTAAAGAATGTAACTAAAGTGTGAAGTTTTCATGGTCTTGCTTCTTTCTATAAGTGATTCATTAAAAACTCCAATATAATTATAGCCTTCCTTGATCAAGTTAACAAAGAAGAATGGTAGACTCTGATAGAATGACCGAACTGAATAGAGTTTTAAGGAAATTAAAGAGAAGCTCATTACTGCTCTTATATTGACCCTAACAAATTTTGACGAGCCATTTAAATTGGAATTCGACGCTTTAGGCATTGGCATTAGTACAATCCTAATGTAGGAACGTCGACCAGTTTCTTACCATAGTGAGAAGCTCAGTGGTGCTGCATTGAACTATACTATATATGAGAAAGAGTTATACTCTCTTTTCCGAGCTCTTGTTATTTAGCAATACTATTTATTACCTCGAGAGTTTATGATATATACAAATCATAAGTCCTTGAAGCATTTTGGAAGTTAGAACAAGCTTTTGAAAATGCAAGCAAAGTGGTTAGAATTTATGGAAGGTTTTTCTTATGTAATTTGACACAAGAAGGGTGGTGCCAACATGGTTGCAGATGCATTGTCATGAAGACAAAAGTTGCTAACCAACCTATGGATGACATTATTAAGTTTTTCACTTATTACCAAACGGTATGCTCATAACCCCATTTTGGTCCTATTCTTAAGCAGTGCAAAGAAGGAGTTGTTGTCGAAAGATATTATCTCAAGGATAGCTATCTATTCAAAGAAAAAAGGCTGTGTATATCTAGTTGTTCCATACGCAAGCTATTGGTGAAAGAAGCTCATAAAGGTGGATTATTTGGTTCTTTTAGGGAGACCAAAACAACCAACCTATTGAAAATAAACTTTTACTTGCTAGGTTTGGCCAAGGATGTCCATAAGGTAATCAAAAGTTGTAAAGTGTGCAAGAAGGCTAAGAGAACAAGAGAGCTACATGGAGACTACATACCCTTACCCATACCAACTTCACCTTAGGCTAACCCCAACATGGACTTTATCTTAGAGTTACCCTAGACATCTAGAGGAAAGGATTCCATCTTTGTTGTAGTAGATTGCTTTAGTAAAATGACACACTTCATCCCATGCCATTGAATTAATGATACTTTATATATTGTTGATTTATTTTTGCAGGAAGTTGTCTAATTATATGGGGTACCAAAGACCATTATCTTAGATCCGGACACAAAATTCTTGAGCTATTTTTGGAAGACACTTTAAAGAAGACTTGGAAGTAAACTTGTGTTTAACTTTAGTAGCTACCCTCAAACTAATGGTTAGATTGAAGTAGTGAACAGGACGCTAGGCAATTAACTCTGAGCCGTCGTAGGAAAGAATTTAAAAGATTAAGATTTGTGTCTATTAGTTATAGAGGTCACATACAACCGAATTGTCCACAGCATCATTAGGAAAACTCCTTTTGTGGTCATCTATGGCCTCAATCTCACTATTCCCCTTGATTTGATCAATGCCCCCATAACTGCTAAAGAGGATCAATCTACAGTTATTGGAGCCCAAGAATTACAAGAACTACATCAATTTATGGTAAGAAAGATCGCTATGTTCAACCAGAGACAACGAGAGATTGGTAATTGTGGTTGTCGAACTGTTTCACTCAAGCCTAGTGACTTAATATGGATTCACCTTAGCTGAGAACGATTTTGGAACTTAAGACAGAGAAAGCTATCTCCATGAGTTAATGGTCCCTTCAAAGTATTGAAAAAGATCAATTGCAATGGCTATTGTATCGAATTACATAAAAACTATGGTGTTTCATCTACCTTAAATTTGTTTAACTTGATTCTCTACCAACCTAAAGGCCCAACAAATGCTAAAACCAAATAAGAGCTAGAGACCTCTTTAGATCTGAGGACAAATCTTTCCAATACTAGGTAGATGATAGAAATCAACTACTAAGACCAGTCATGCACAACCGAGCTAGAGGTCTATTGATAAGTGTAAATTGCTTTACACTTTCAAAAGCATGTTTAGGCATAGCATTGATCATAAATGTGATTTAATTCTTTAAATTAGGTACTTAATTGTATAAAACAATGATTTTAGGTAAATCACGAGCAAAGGGATATATTATACATAAGAACAACAACTTTCAAGTTAGTCATAGCCATGAAAGGGAAGAAATAAGTGAAGTAGCATCAATCACGGGCATAATAATGAAGCAATGAAGAATACAGTCTTGATCACACCTTCAATCATAGCCGTGATAAAGGAAGTTTGGTCAATCTCACTATCAATCACAAGCGGATTGAATAGTAGAAAGATGATCACGACAATGGTCATGGGCATGATGAGATCTAATAATATGATGAAGAGTTAACGGCATTCATCACGGTTGTGAGTAGTGAAAAATAGTATCTTCTGAGACTATCATGCCCCAATTCACGGGCGTGATGGAAGGGGCACAATTGTTCTTTCCCACGTTTTCATGCAAACTAGTATATGGAAAACGTCAGGTGGTGCCTCGAAGAGGTAGATTCGAGTCCTTTGATGGGGAGAATATAAAAGACTGCAACTAATCAAGATAGAACATCGATTTTTTTGGAAGAACATCATCAAGAAAAACACACCATCTACCCCTCCCACACATCCATTTACCCATTCTTGTACCAAATTGTATGCCATATGGTTTCTAAGTATTGTACTATGTACTATTCCCGGAGTCACTTGAGAGAGACTATGGGAATTCATTGTTTGTGTATTCGTTAAACTTTTTCATTAGAATAAAAAGGGGTTTCTACTTTTAACTTATTCTATGATTTATTTCTGTGTATTTATGTTTCATATTAGTTTGTATTGTTGTTTTATCATGTGTGAGTAGTTTTTTAGGGCTTGCTACATCACTTGGTATGATCGAGTGCTTGAAAAAAAAAAGTAATTTCCTAATGTTTGTTAATTCCGATGAATTGCATTGAATAAATCTAAGAACGGTATAATGCATGACAATGACTTAGGACGGATTTCAATAGAAAATAGAATATGTTGAGAGACAATTCTATTGAATAGATCTAGTTTATTGAAACAACTTACTCCTGATAATAGAGATATTAGTAGGAAAGTTGCTGTATCCTTAGGGGAATCAATACATTAATAGAACCTTAATGCAATGTTAGTTAGCTGTTGATTAGGAAGAGATTCCAATAGACACAATCAGAATTAGAAGTAAGTAATTCTAAGAAGAATGCTTATATACTGTAATTTCCCGTAGTTAACAAGTATTAGGACAAAAAAAGTATTTTGGTAAGATTATACTAATTAATGAAGTAAGTCTACATGTTAAGTGCATTTGTTCGTAATTGTTCTTGTAATCATTATATTAATCAGTCTAGGTTGTGGATTAATGTAGTTAATAACATTTAGAGTCTTAGTAATCAATCATTTGATAAATTTGACTACTAGGTAATAGGAAGATCATTAAGTACTAGTGTTTTAGTCAATTTCCCAGTTGAGATGACCCTATACTCATCCATGCTATATCGAATTGAGTTAAAGATAGGATATAGGTTTATAAATTGTAAAACTCAGAAGCTTTATTTAGAGTCAATCAACTACAAGGACTCACAAGGAGAATACTAGCTTGTGACCCTATTTAGGATGAAGATTCCTATTTTGATCTTCATCTTTTACACTACTGTTAACTTGAGCACCGAGCTCTTTAAGTAAAAACATAGTTTTCGAGCCGTGTACATTACCGAGCTCTTATTATGATCCAAGTAGTGTTTGAACTGACCAATTTTAGACATCAAATCTCTATTTGAGCCAAGCTGTGAGAAACTTTACTTAAAGAGGACCTAAACATGCTTTAGTGATTAAGCCTTAACCTAAACTAGATCGGGTCTACTCTGGTTGCTAACTCTATTATTAACTTCAAAATTGTATTATATTCTAGATTGCTAGCTGCCATCTGATACGTATCTTCTAGCACAACATTCCAGAAGGATTCCTTACTTATTTATGTAGGATATTCTTTATCATTTTTACCCCTTTTTAATATGTTTCGTGTAATCCATTTGTAGATTACCCTTTTATCTTTCTATGTATGCAATATAACCCTATGGGGTTAGTATATAAACCCCATTTACTTGTAAGTAAACAAACATTGCATTATTAAATATCATCAATTTTCTTCTTAAGCAAACTTAGTGTCCTCTCTCTCTTTCTCTCTCTCTCTCTCATAACTCTTATTTATTCCCTTTAGTAAAGAGTAGTAACAAGTGACCCTATAGTTCAAACCGATGAGTTACATCTAGTGAATTGTAAGCCAAGTAAGATTAATTTATATATCATATTTGATTGGTAGCTACCCAGATTTGCTAAACCCCCCTTTACTTCCTTTTAGTTCTCATCCGTTATGATGCTTTTCCGTGTATACAACCCAGAGATGTGTCAAAGAATCTTTAGGGAATTTGGATGTTGAGATTGATAGGGTAGTACTTATTGCTGCCATTCCCCGTGATTTATATCCCATTAATGGGGCTAATGAGAAAGAAGAGGTGGATTTGCTTAAATGCTTAGAGACTGATCATAGGCTAAATAGATACCCGAGTAATCTTAAATCAATGGATGTTAATTATTGTATAAGAAATTATTTCGTCAAAAGCTTAATTAGTATGACATTCTGAGTTCCAACTGTCGAGGAGATGGTTACTTTCTTGCCAAGGAGGTACTTTTGTCTATATAGAAATGTTTCAATTTTGAGATGTGCCTCCCCTTCATCAAGTTTAAGAAGGAATTCTTTAACTATCATCGAGTCTTTCCTACCCAAATACCTCTTCAAAGGACATTCCAAGCCTTGTGCAAGTACTTGATAGTATAGGCAACCCCATAGCTATTTAGGTATTATTATTTATGGAAGAGAAGTGAGGGGTAGATATACCTTTAGAACCACCTTAAGAGGAAACTTTTCGATGGCTTGGACTCATTGGTTAAATTATGGAGAACGGGTACATGTTAGTAGAGTTGTTTGAAGAGGCTGACTTCTAGATACATTGGACTCCACTGATCTATACCTAACCTGTTAAGAAACTCAATGCAAGTGATACCAAGGCATTGATGGAGATGATGCCTTTATAACCTTGAGGCATTGGTAGCTGATCCCATTAAAGGATGTAGTGGATAAGTATTTCTCCAAGCCGATCTCTAAGCTATCCCCTAGTGTAGAGAAGGCCATGATGAAGAAATGGAAGGGAGGTATTAACAAGAAACCCGATGTGTTTAGATCCTCTGTTGTGCTGGTACAAGCTTGTCAGAAGTTGCACTTGATCATCGTTGTTAAGAAATGAGGATTCTTCCTTGTCTGTGCTGGATACGGTAGAATTTGTAAGCTTTCCATACTATTTACTATCATATCAACTTGGTCATGTCTTCTTGCAGGTAAAAGGTTAATCAGTTTTGGAGAGTTACCTGACCTGGGGGACTCAACCCCCTGCAGCGTCAAGAAGCCAAAGTAAAGCTAGAGAAGTAGGTTACCATATAGAAGGTTAAGCTTACCAAACCGAAGTCAGGTATAGGAGAAACAAGTCGGGTGCGGCAATCAGTTTTGGATGTCATTGCTTTGGTTGCCCTCATCATGGAGATGACATCATTTGCTTTAACTACTCAAGTAGTCCAACCATCGCCACCTATGATATAAGAGGTATTGGTGTCTTCCTCTTCTATTACTCTTACTGTCTCCCAGATGACTCTCCCTACTACTGAAGAGGGTCATGCTAACCTGAAGTGAAAGGTTGTAGAAGAGCTTGAAGTAGTTAAGGAGACATTAAAGAAGGCTCAAAAGGAGTTTTAAGTCCCGATGGAGGTGGAATAGAGCACTAGGGAGGTTAAAAAAGGTAAGGGTTACCTAACTTCCTAGGGAACATCCCTATAATACTATCGATAAAATAAAGGTACCCTACGAGCTGAGATGGAGTAGTGTCTCCAGGTGGGGAAGGTGCCCATGAAGTTAAAGGCTATATATAATTCCTAGAACACTCTACTTCTTAAGGATAATGAAGCCACGTTAGGGTAAATATGAGGTAAGCTGTTGTAGCTAATGTAGAAAATCTAAGCTGGGGATGTGACTCTCTCCCATCGGGACATCAGTTATCAAGCTATGCTAGGTTCTTATATCTTAGCAGATTAGGAAGCCCTAGAGAAGGATTATGAGAAGTTCCTCGACTCTTTAGACAGTGTAGGATAATTTGCATGCACTTAGACACAAGGTGAGTATCATATTCTAAGACCTAGTGATTAGTGTTTTACATATGAAGATACTCTGATCGATGTCATTATTGTGTTTGTAGCATAACGACCTTATTCTAAAGTGGTTCGAGCACTTTAATATTGGTGTAAAAAATGTAATAAGCCGAAATGTGGACCTTGTAGCAGAGAAAGCCTACTATAAGGAAGTAAAATTTTGATGTTCTCGAAAATCTAATTGTTATAAGTCTTTGTTGCAATAGACCAAGGAAAAGGAAATTGACTTGTAAAAGCTTCAAAAGGAGGCCTCTAAGAAGCTAGCTATTGAGGACACTAAGCTCAGGAAGTAATTGGAGGTGAAGCGAAAGCTAAGGGCTAAGCTCGAGAAGGAGATAGAAGCAGGGAAGAATGCCCAACCTGAACTCGACTCTTGTAACCAAGAGCTCAATTCCGAGGTAGCTAAGATGATGGTTAAGCTGGACTTGAAGGAGCAATAGCACACGTCGGCTAGGGACTTGCCAATGAGCTTAGCCAGAAAGAAGGGAGAGCTATAGAGGAAGATTAAAGGCCTGGAGAAGGAAATAAGTGATACAAAGAAGTATATCACTAATTTAGAGACCGCACAGGTTGTGCACCTCATGGCGAAGGAGAAGTTGGGAAAAAAATTTTGAGAAGACTTCTTCCAAAGCAATGAGTGGCATGACAAATGCGAAGACATTACGGTAGAGATAGGCTGAGGCATAGGAAATAAGGTGTTGGAGGTCAATCTAGTTTTGGACTTAAGCTTTTTAAACTTTTCATATGGCCCCACCTATGTGGAGGAAAGAAAGGCTATACAAGTTGCTCAGGCTGTAGCTCAGGCTTCTAATCCATTAGCGACAAAAGCCTTGGGAATACTTCTTGTCCCTCTTCTCAATAGTCTCCACAATGCTTAGCCCAACCGGATTGTCAAGTTGAAGGTTAGGATCCGATTATGCTACCCGCTATCCCGGTGGACGATCAAAGAAGAACTGATACCCCTTAACCCTTCCTGAAGCAGCTTCTTAGCTAACTTCTATGAATCAGCTATTCAACCCAATAATTGAAGCATTAGTCTTTTTCTAATTGAATGGATTTAGCTGATCTAAAATGAAGGGTGCAAAGCTTGTTGCTTTACACCCCTCCCCCTTTTTTATTTGTATATCATACTTCTTTTCTTCTTGTTTTCTAAAAAGATGAAATGTATATACCTACTCCTCTCCCAGGTTAATATGCTGGCTTGTCACTTTGTACTACATGATGAAATGAAATGAAGTATCTTTTATTCTTCCTTTTGCTTCTTGTCACCAATCTTTATATTTTGTAGTACTTAGTGTATTCTTTAAGGACTTATCTCCCCATTTATGGCCTAAGTCCCCTTTGTTTGAGGAAGAGTTGGGGTTACTCTTTACTAAGACCATTCAGCCATGAACAGCTTAGGTCACTTAGAGGGGTCAAGCTAATGATGTTCCAATTGGTACATTAGGATTTTCTCAGCCTTTCGAGGAATGTTCCTTATTATCTAGGTTACTCGAAGGTGTTAAGTCAGTAATGCTTTGACTTACCCTTACTTGAAAAGGCGAAGTGATTAAGAGCCCTTGTAAGGGCTTAATCGGCATCTCTATGTCCATTTACCCACCGTAGGCTAAGACACAAAAATTAAAATGAAAACAACGCTTAAGTAAGAAGTGGATAGAGGGTACTTGAAGAATAAACTATATCTTATTAATAATCAACAAGTACATGGAATGTAAATACATGAGTTACTCAAAGTACAATTGAAGGTTATTAGCATTCTAAGTTCTAAAGATGAGCTTATCATCGACCTTCTCTAGGTGGTATACTCTATTCTACATGCTTTCTCTCACTTTGATTGGGCCTTCTTGGTAGGGAGCTATTTTCGTTGCCCTTCATGAGGACCCATATCTTGTAAACCCCTCCAGACTAGGTCTTTAACCTTGAATTCCTAATGTTTGACCTTGTAGTCATAACAGCAAGCCACTCCTGTACTGGTAAGCAGCTATGCGAGTTGTTGTTAGGTCATGTACTTCTTCTATTGTATCTATCTTGGCTTACAAAATGGACTCATTCTCAAGTGTATTAAAGGACTAGGTTTGGATATCAGGGAGTTCCTATTCTATGGAGAAGATAGCTTCTAAACCAAAAGCTAGGTGGAAAGGGGTTTTGCCTATCAACATTTAGTGTATGGTTTAGTACTCTCATAGGATGTTTGGGAGCTTGTTTACCTATTTTCCTTGTGTTTGGTCCGCCCTCTCGAGGATGATCCTATTAGTCACCTCAACTTGGCTGTTTAACTGTCGATGTACAATCGAAGTGAAATGGGGATTGATATGGTGTTTAGTATAGACTTCCCTAAACTTCGGATTATCGAGTTGATATTTGTTATCCATTATAAGGGTGTAGGGGGCTCATTTGGAGAGGATGTTGTTGTAGATTACGACTTTATGTTCCTTTCTATAATCTTGAATATAGCCTCGACCTCAAGCCACATCGTAAAGTAGTTGACTACCACTATTATGAATTGTTGCCTTCCTAATGCTTTTAGGAAGGCACCCAAGATATCAATGCCCCATTGGGCAAAGGGCCATGGACTAGTTAATGGTTAGAGGTTTGAGCTAAGAGCATGAGTGATGAAGCACATTTCTGGCATAGCGAGCACTTATGGGCTACCTCTTTCGCATCTTACCGTAAAGTTGGCCAATAACAATAAAGTTGAAAAGCATAGATGTAGAGGGTCTGGGTTTGGATATAGTTGTTACATATGTTAACATATAACTTTTCCACGACATGTAAGCCTCCATCAAGATGAAGGTACCTCAACAGTAGGTGTTGACCCCTCTTTGGTAGAGGATACCATCAACTAGGGTATAGTTGGCAACATGATACCTTAGTTTCTTGGCCTCTTTCTTGTCAATCGGTATGGTGTCATGCCTTAAGTACTCCATTATGGAGTCCATCTAACTAAGCTCAGTAGGGATCGGATTAAGCTTTAAGACCTTGATTTTGTTTAAGCTAATACTCTTGTCTAGTAGTTACTCAATATAGATCTTTTTATCCTTTACTTTAGGCTTCTGTATACTTGTCAAGGAGAGTATGGATAGCTAGTCGGTCGTCGAGTTCTTTGTTTAGAGAATTTTAGTGATTTTCTATGAAAGGAACCTAGCCAAAAGTTTCTTTAATTTCTCCAGGTACCTTATCATGGACTTACTCATATCCTTATATTCATCTCGGACCTGCTGGACAAAAAGCATTAAGTTTAAGAAGACCTCTAAACTCTTAGCATCGATCTTTTTTACAAGCTTAAGACTTGCTATTATGGCTTTGTGTTCAGATTTGTTATTGCTTGTGTTGAAGTTGAACTTAAGGGTATAACAGATCGTATCCTTGTGCAATCTAGTAAGTATTAATCTTACTCCTACTCTCCTCAAGGTAGATGAGCTTTCAATATGGAGAATCTATACCAGCTTGTCCTCTCTTAACAATGCTTCTTCTTCTCCTGTATACTCCATGATGAAGGCGGTAAGGACTTGTAGCTTGTAGGCCATACTTGGCTAGTGAATCTTGTATGTACTGAGCTCTAGCATGTATTTCGCCACCTGTCCAAACACATTAGGCTTCTAGAGTATGGTTCTCAGTGGTTGTTTGATCAATACTATGACCTTATGTGCTTGGAAGTACAAGTGAAGTTGTTTTACTAAGATTACAATAGCTAGGGCGAACTTCTTGATTTTCAAGTACCTGAACTCGGTCCCTTAGAGAATATGACTAACATAATATACGGGCCTATGCTCCCTTCCTTTATTCTTGACTAGCACAGAGCACAACTTTCGGTTGCTTGTAGCCAAGTAGAAGTACAAGTCTTCTCTTGGAACTAGCTTTGAAAAAATTGGTGGATGCTCCAAGAAGTCTTACTACTCAACGAAGGTAACTTAACATTAGAGAGTCCATTCAAACCCTTTAGGATTCTTCAGGATTTTGAAGAACTCTACACATTAGTTTACACTTTGGGAGATGAATTTGCTCGATGTGGCTACCATGCTAATGAGCTTTTGTACTTCTTCTATAGTGGAAGGGGGCTTCATGTTCCTTATGGCTTTAATCTTCTCCAAGTTAGCTTCTATGTCGTGTGGGTGACCATAAAGCTAAGGAATTTGCCAGTAGCCACCCCAAAAGCACATTTTTGGGGCTTAAGCTTTGTATCATACTTTCTCATCCTGTCAAAAGCCTCTTGTAAATCTTTAATGTGGTTGTTGGGTTGCTTACTTTTGACGATCATGTCATCAATATATATCTCCATACTCCACTAGAGTTGATGCTTAAACAAGTTGGTCACCATCCGTCGGTATGTCGCCCAAGCCTTTTTAAGGCCGAAAGGCATTACTATGTCGCAGTAGGTGTCAAAATCAGTAATGAAAGAGGTATGGATTTCATCATTCAAGTCCATCCTGATCTGGTTGTAACCTGATAAGGCATCAATGAAGCACAATAACATGTGATCCAATATGGAGTCCACTAACTAATTAATCCTTGAGAAGATAAGCAATCTATTGGGCAGGCTTTGTTTAGGTAGATATAGTTGATGCACATTTGCCACCTCCTATTTTCTTTTTTACTAGCATAACATTTGCTAGCCAGGTTAAATATTTCTCCTCTTACATAAACTTGACTTTCAACAATTTCTATACTTCCTCTTCGATCATAACTTGTCACTTTAAGGTGAAGTGTCTCCTTTTCTACTCAACAAGCTAAATATTCTCATCTATCTTGAGATTGTGGGTTGTCAAGTTGGTTGATATGCCAAGCATATTTTACAGCAACCAAGCAAGCTTATAGGCATTGGACTATAAGAGTTGGATAGTTACTTCTTTCAACTCGGGAGGTGTTAAGATCCCAACCTTCATGGTTAAGACTATCAGTAATCTACACCTCCTTAGTATTTTAACCTGACTTACTTTTGTTAGCCGGCTTGTCTTGTAGTCTAGTTTCAAGTGCAAAAATTCCATCTCCTTTAACTACCTTTACATAAAGCTCCTTTGAGAGCTTCTAATCACATTGGCAAATTCCTACCCCGATTGGAGTGAGGAATTTAACCTCAAGATAGAGGGACAATGTAATGACCTTAAAGCTTGTAAGGCTTGTTCGTCTCAATATTGTGTTGTAGGGAAATGTGTAGTCTACACCACAAACTCTACAGGTTGCCTAGTGACATTATCATTGTTTCCAAGCTCTATGTTGAGGGTGATGATACCCTTAGGTCGAAACCCCCCCATTGAAGTTAATTAGGTCATGGTAATATAACTTCATCTGTATAAGTAACTTCTTTTGTATCTTGTAGTATGTATGCTTGAAACGGATGTTGATAGAGCTACCAGTATACACCATGATTTTTAGGACTTCAAATCCTTAGATCCTTAATCCTATTACCAGGGTGTATTGATGAGGGGTATCTACTTCTTCAAGATTTTCATCGAAAAAGGAGATAAAGGTATGCCGCCTTTGCCTCTACCTCTCTCCCTCATTGCCATAATTTTTTATAAGATGTTAGTCGACCTATTAGAGCTCTACCAACTTTAAGGTGAGGTCCTCCAACAATAATGTTGATGAAGCTGTTGAGGGTTCAGTTATTACAATGGTCATTATTGTCTTCTTCTCAAGCTTCCTTGGTCTACCATCTTTAAGGAGCTTGTTTGCCATAGTCATTGCTGCTAGTGATATTCTTTGGAGAAACTCCTTTAGATTGCATCTTTCATGGTATTTTTCAATTGGAAGCATTTGTCCGTAGTATAGCCATCGTCTTAGGAAAATTGACAGTATTTGTTGGAGTTCTATGGCTATAGTTGCCTCTCATTTTCATGGGCTTCTAGAGCATACCTTTACTACAGATTTCCATGTAGACTTGGGCAAAAGACCAGTTTAGGGGTGTATGTTGCAAAAGTATGCTAGAATAGGTAGTGAGCAATTCTTGTCTTTGGGGTTACCCTCATTAAAGCGGTTGGATACCTTGTTGCAAAGGCGGTCCTCCACAAACCCCTTATCTTAGTGTAGATGTTATCTTCCTAGTTCGTTATTTTTTAGCCTTCTACCAGAATTCGACTAGGGTCTTAAGCTTGCTCTTATACATAGAGCATAAAAAGTCGCTAGAAGGTCGAATGCAAAGCTACACGGCAAAGATGGCTTCTCTCTCATCTAGTTGGGGGATCTCAAATATGGTGTTGTTGAACAGTGCCACAAATTCACAACTAGTTTTCCTTTCTTCTTTTCGAGTTAGATACAAGGATGCCATGTCCATGGATGGGGGCTTACCAGCCTGAAAGTGTAAGCTAAAATGATGAGCAAGCTCTTCAAAGGATGAGATAGAATTCTTGAAGAGGTGATTGAACTATGTCTAAGTTGCCTTCCTCAGAGTACTTAGGAAGGCCTTACACATAATAGTATCCTCGTAACCATGGAAATTTATAAGGGTACGGAAATAGAGTAGTTGGTCACCGGGGTCACCTATTCTATTATACCGGTCCAAGGTCAATAGCTTAGAATTGGGAAGAAGGACATCGTCTTAGAACACCCCCTAGTAAAACGATTTATTTATTTATTATTATTATTATTATTTTGCTAGCAACTTGGCTAGTGCCTTCAACAATTTTCCTCTCCTACTTCTCAAAGAGTCTCTTCACTATTTTGCGGAGCTCGTTTAAGTCGACATCATCAACCAGATGGCATTCGTGAGCACCAGACTAGGAGACACTCTCATGAGAGTCAGCCACTTTTTCATTGCCAACAAAGGTACAGTCACATGTAGTTACAGACCATATTTGCTGTAACTATATAGTAGCGTATAGTTGAGGTGCCCAATTATCTTCTTAGCAAGCGTGGTGATTCTGGTCACCCCAAGCATCTAAGGCATCAGCCATGGAAGGCATCTTACTCTGTCTTTCCAATACATTTAACTTGGCCTTCAATTCCTTATTCTAGGCTTTCATCTCAATGTTCTTTGCCAAGAACATCTCAAGATTCTTCTCAAGTTACTTTAGTTAGTACTGATCTACAGAGGGTTAGTTATCAACTGGACTTCCAATTCTTAACATGATGAATTGAATAACAAATGTTCATTAGGAAAAGTAAGGTAGTAAGGAGTTTGAATGGCAGTGTGAGCTAGGTTTCCCATAGATGATGTTAAATGTTGTCAATAGGATTCTACCAGTAGAGTTTGTTGTGACTAGGCCTTGTGCAAGTGTACTTATGGGCTTACAAAGGAAAGCATAGTGGGGGGCTTCGAAGTGATGTCCGGCATGAACATTCCGATGCTTAAGTCAGTAGATGTTTGTACAAAAGGAAGCAAGGGAGCTAAAGAGCTTAGAGTAGGCAAAATGTGCTAAGAGTCAAGATGACTTACGACTGAAGTGTTTGGGCTATTTTTAGAGAAGGATATATGCAAATATGGGAGCATGCATCACACCTTGACACATGTTCTAAGTTTTGTAAGTAGAATCGTGCTAACTGTCAAGTTTCAAGAATATAGGAGCTTAGTTGTTGACTGAGTCTTAAAGCCTTATCAACTAGGCTTATGATCGTTATAATTGTCTTAATGTGAAAGCAGGTACAAGATGGTGTCTGGTCCTTGTCTAGAGGCTTTTTCGTCAGGCCAATCGCTAGGTAGGGCAGGTATGTTGATAATGAAACACGTTGGTCCTAAACCTAAACAGGTCAGCTCGAGGTCTATAAACATAAGGAATCAATATCCAAAATCTCCTATCAAGAGTAATGATTTTCAAAATTATAATTTTCCTATCTCCACTGTATTATAGTAAAGTATCGAATAGTTCTGGTGTCATTATAATTCAACCCACGTATTTGTTCTACTCCGAGTATAAGGAGTAGGAGTCTGCCTATGACCGTGATACCTTGTGCTAGTGCCGGGCTGATCCGATCCACAATATAACAATGCGTCTGCGGTGCTGGTACATTTGTTTCTATGCGGAACCACGTCTTAAAATTTGGTCCATAAGCACCGATGCGTATTTTCTATGTGATATTTAGAGGCCATACAATGACAATATCAAATTGAAACTCAAAGGAAAATAAATAAATAAATAAAACTTTGATGATTTTTGTCACGCTCAACGATACATTTTAATTATAACAGCCCACCATGTATCAACAGTATGTATTAATCGATCAGCTGACAAAGATACACAAGAAGTCCCCTATCTAGACTGCCACAAAGCGGATCAATTAGTGAAAATTATTAGTTTATACGAGGGATACCAAGCTAAACACGTTATTCATCATATGATATAGTGAAAATAATTAGTTAAACATATAAGACACTAAGTCAAGGATGTCCACACTTCACCTGAATAAATATAAGTACTTAATTACCTTATCAATTTTTAAAAATACTAGTGTACATCATATTAATTAACATATTAATCAACAGCATGATAAACTGTATACATATTAGCAAAGGAGGATTCTATGGTGCAATCACTCAAAAGTGATTTTATGCTGTAATTATCTTTTACTCCATTAACAGTATTAATAAAATTTCTATATTTCCGTGTGCTTGCTTTTTGGTAAAATTCTTAATCAATACTAACAAGTGAAGAAAGATTATTTTTTTAACTCTTAACAAATGGTTAGAGACATCTATAAAGAGACCCTAATAAAAAAAGAAGAAAAAGAAATGATTGCATGATACCATAAAACTATTAATGTACCAATATATACCTAAATTCTCAAAATTTGATTTCGTCTCCTCTTTAACTCTAAGAGCACATTCACTTCATGGAATTCGAATTCTACTCTCTCCTTATTCTACCATCACTACGTTTACTTGGTTTTTTTTTATCATGGAACCACGATTTCATAAGAATTCTATTACTTGAAATCAAGTAATAGCGATTCCTCACCGCTACCACTATCACTACCGCCACCGCCATCGTTGCCGTCATTATCGTTACTGCCGCCGTTATCATTGTTGCTGCCGTCACTACCACCATTATTGCTATTACTACCATCATCACCATCACCGCCATTGCTACAATCACTGCTACCTTCGTCGCTACTAGTACCACTATTACTTGCTACTGCCGTTATCACTACCACTGCCGTTATCGTTACCACCACCACTATTGTTGCCGCTGCCTCTACTGTCGCTACTATTACTGTTACCATCATCACTATTACCACTATCATCATTGTTGCTACTGTCGTCATTGCTACAACCACCACTATTGCCGCCACTACCGACCACCATCACACCACCACCACCACCTTGATGCTCCTACCACCATTGTTACCGTTACCCCCATAACTATCGACCATCATAACCACCACCACTACTACCATTGCCACCACTACTACCATTGCTGGTACCATTACCATTATCGCTGGTACCATTATCACCATCGCTAATCACCACCACCTATTATTTTAGGATTAGTTGAGAAAGAAAATGAACTGAGAATAATTTAGTCATTAAAGTTATATCTTACGTCTATTCCTAAATTGCTTATAGATCTAATTAAATAAATTAATATGTATTACACCCTTATTCCATTTCTTATAAAATTCTAATTCTATTTTCTTCTTATTCTATTCCATAAAGTAAACGTATCGTAAGGATTATTAAGGTTTTCATTTGAAAGCCTCAATAGGAATGAACCTTGATACATGCTAAATCTTGGAAACTTTAGGAAAGTAAAGATGTTCGTGTGAGTTTTAGGGTGTACCCATGAATAAATAATAATTTTACAAGTTTGAATTTTATTTCGATGAAACAATTTGTTAAAAAAGAAAATAAAAACAAAACAAGATCTGCCCACCATCGCTATTGCAGCGTAAATAAACGAATTGCTTATACACTACTTGAATTCACTTTATATTAACTTAAGTTCTCTATTGTTGCAGCTAAATCTAATTTAAGCTAAAATTCAAGTTTGAGTTACTTAAATGATTTATAAATTGAACTTCAAAATAACTGTTTTTGCAAACGTGCGAGTTTAATTTTATTGAGTCTAAATGGAGGACAAGTTCACATCTTGTCTATTTTGTACTTTAACATAATTTTTATTTGAAGGTTCATAATTTGTTTTAGTTAACTATATTAGATATTACAATTTGAAAAAAAAAATATTTAAACTTGATTCATATTGTTATGAAATCAATATTCATACCACTTTATCGAGCCTAGTATCAATTTAATACTTTTGTTAAAAGAAAAAATAATTTTGTAAAAAGTTAATAAACATGGAGGAGCTTAATTAAGGAAGAGCTCAAACTTGCCGCTTTTCACTAATAGGCGGGCATGAGTTTAAAATTTTCGTGTTAACTTCTAACCATATATATATCATATGTATATGATAATAATGACTAAGCATCATCTATCACCATCACAATTAACATCACTATCTCCATCACCATTTTCAGCCAAAGCATGCCTCTACTGCACAATCAACAACGGCTACCATCACCATTCCAGTCCTGCATGACAATAATGGCTACGCATAGTACAAATCCAATTACCAACACTGCATGCTTGTAACTCTCTTAGCTCCCATTTACTTCATCAGGAGACTCGCAATCTACAATTAAAATTTGATATCTGAAACGAAAAATTGTTTGATCTTATGTTTTTGTCCCATCTAGAGATTGAAATTTGCAAACCGCCCCTCTCAAGCAAATCCTGGATCCGCCACTGTCCATCATGCCAACGCACCAGCCAAGCAATGTTAAGGATTGATCTTTCACACAATGCCCGCTTTTTTCAGTCATTGCAATTTTTTTCTAAATCAACTACATTCACATTCTGGCAAAATTTTCAATCAATTGAACTGAAATTTCTCGGGGAAGTAAAAGTTAAATATACAATTTTATATCATGAAACTAGTGATACATTGTCCTATATCATAATCCTTTATTTCCTTAATTTACATCATTTCCAGAAATGCTTCTCCATGCAGGACCATCTGTAGATAATGCTCCTCTTCAACTATTTCCCTGAAATAATCCACCAATTTTCCTAAGCAAATCATTAACACAATCACAAGGGCATCGATAGGCAATAACTAATAAGATCTTATTTTAAGCTCTGGTAGATAGAATCTTACTCACAGCAAGGCAGAAATATCATTTCATTAGGATGCATCTGGCGGGTGATCCTTCTGACCCAAGCAATCTTAGAGGCAAGCAATGGACTGTGTATATGCCTGCTGGAACTGCTTCAAGTTTTAACCCTTCGACGAGGATAACTTCCTGAAGCATTTTTGTGATGTAAGTTCAAGTGCTAAGAGAAAAGAACAAAGAAATTATGAATCACACCAAACAGAATTTAAAACTAAAAAGGTACTATGATGTTGCTGTATGAAATGTTATTTAAAAACATGGCAGCAGCATTTATTATGCAGAAATATGATAAGAATTTTTTGCTGCCAGGAAAAGAAAAGGTAGCCGAAAGATTTCTCACCCTGCTTTTGAGGAAGACAAGATGAGCAGGAGCAGAATGAACAAATGCAGCAACAGACAAGTAATCAGTTCCTGCATATTGCCAGAGAGGAATGCATCAGCGTGCCAATTATATCGATTACGAATGCAAGTCATCCATGCAGTCTGATTAGGGCCCTTCCATCAACCAACCCAAAATTAGTCTTGAAAATGACAACGGAAAAGATGTAAGAGTTCAAATATAGAATCACTATAGTAGAATAGAATCAACATTATACAAAACAAGAAAAAAATAATGCTTGAAGATACTGGCTACTAGGACAGAAAAGTATGGTTTCTAAAAGTATAATGTTAGTTTTATGTTCGCCTAGTACATCTATTGTCTTCAATGAGATACATGTGAATATAACTTAGAGGGGAGAGGAGGTAAGATAAAGTAGCAAAGAAATAATGCATATGCTTCCTGCATTCCCCTAACATTCCTTGCAAAGGAAAACCCTTAACAACATGCTTTACCGAATAAATATGAAGCAAAATATTAACTTTTCGTCTATATCTGTGGCAGATTGAATAAACAGATGCACAAGATCAAGGATTTGTCCAGATTCCAACTGAGACAGCACCATAGAAACACTTAAGGGACTTATATGCAGCAACAGGATAAAGCAGATAATATCCATTATAAACTCCATAAATGGACAAGCAAGTTTGAAACAATAGGGATCCCTTTCTTACCAACAAGTTTGATGTCTGTGTTCTCTACCAACCACTTTGCTCCATCTTCCATGAATCCCACATAGCTTGTATCAAACTCCCTCTTGTACATAAGCCCCCTATTAATGGAAAAAAGACTATTTAGATGAGACTTCTCTTGTGGTGATGCATCATAATTTAATTTCAAAAGCCTTTATTCATTGAGACAGCCTCGTTAATCTATACTCATTAATCTTAAAGTACACTGGTTTTCAGTTATATAGATCCACCTGTCAGTATTTAAAGTTCGGAAAAGCACCCGCTTTACTCCTTTTGGAATATTCAATGACTTCATAACTTCAGCTGCAAGAGGGAGCATATATTATTGCACAAATAGCAACCCCCTAACCAATGTTTAATCAAACCTCAAAAGATCTTAACAGCAAATTCAAGGTGGCATAACACAGAAGCAACTGGATAATATACACGACGATATGATTGCTTGGAGAACTAAAACTAGCCTCTCGCAGATGATAAACAATTTCTACCAAAATCCTGAAGCAATGGGAGGATAAACAATTTACACCTGTAATGAGATATTAAGGGTTCACTCAATTCAATAAAAAAGGACACAAGCTGGTAAGGAAAATGGACAAATTGTTCTTAAGAAATGTCAAATATCTTAAAGGGAACTGGGAAGAATTTGCCAGCCCCTAGTCTAACTTTGGTTTTTGACCAAAAACATAAGGCAACAAAAATCATCAGGAAATACAGATAGAAAACAAAAACCAGCAACCTACCTGTAATGTTGTTGTCCCTTGGAACATCAACCAATAATGCTGGACCTATGGCAATAAGAAACGGCAAAGACATAGTGCTGATTAGAGGCAATTCAATAAGACAAAGTGCATAGACCAAACTAAACTAATAAAAACCATTGATGCTACGTAACTGCACATTTGCAGCTCATTTTCTCAGTTCACATTATTTTTTTCAGTCTTTCTCCAATACAAATGTTAAGTGAGCTATGCAACTCATCAAACATGCATCGATGCACCGAGGAGATGTGCTTAATAAAAATGAATAGGATCAAGAGTAAATTGTCAGAATTTCAGCTAAATACCACAGATTCCTGTCTGCATTAGCATTTCAAACTTGGTGAAATGGACATTTTAACATGCGATTCAGCACTTGAGAATTATATATTCCTTTATATTCTCAATGCATCAATAAATTGCTAGGCTTGCAAGATACATGATTTAGAATAGATATTGTGATATTTATTCCATGTCGAACCCGTACAACTCACTCAATTCATCAGAATACAGAACTTCCCAAATTAAGAAGTGAACGGCAGTCATTGAAAACCTTTCTACATAGATATTTTGATACATATAACATGCATATGTCACAAAACATTCCGGATATATATCAACAAAACAATTTGCAATAAATTTATTGTCCTAACTCACTCACAGACCAATAAGAAACACTAATAGAAAGATCCAGAGCATAGAAACGGAAAGGGAAACCCCAGTCCAACATCGAAAATCAAATGATAGCAAATACTTTTGCATCCTTGGGTACACCAGTTTCTCTATCGAATCACATGTCAAAACCCCGTTTTATCGTGTGTTGATCACATGCTACGGATCAACTAGTTCTAACCGCTTCTTCTACACCCAGTCCACACAAGTATTTTCTCCCTTTTAACCGATAAAAGCTTCGATGGAACAAACACACAAGCATAAAGCACACATTCTGCTCTAGTAACTCATGATAGCAAGAGCGTAATTAAACTTTACTTCGACCTTACCATTGAGAACTCCCAAGTCAAGCGTATCAACATCATACCCAGCATCGAAGTAATGATCATAAAAATGGCCAGGAGCATCCACATGAGTACCCGTGTGAACACCAATATTCATCTCCGAGCCATTGGCAAGGGACCCGTTTTTCATACTCGCTGCAAGCCAAACGAAGTCACTGATTCCATCTTTTGATTCCCATTTAGGCATGTCCGGAGTCATCCTATGACTTATATCGATAATTCGACCATCGTCGTATGTTTCTCGTCGAATGGGTTTGGGGATGTTGGTGTCAAAACAGTCGACTGCTTCGGTGCCGGGGATTGGTGGGTATGCGGAGGCGTCGGAGGCGGTGGTGAGGAGGAGGAAAAGTAAAGTGATGGGCGCGAGCGTGTTCATTTAGAAGAGAAGGGAAGGACTGGTAAGAAGTAAATGTCAATAACAAATGGCCGGCTTTTGTACTTAAAACTAAGGCCGTACGAGTCCATGAATTTTTTAAAATTTCCGTTTTCATACCTAAACTTTTCGATTTTTCATTTCAATTCCTAAACTATTAAATTGCATCACCATCACTACGAGACATCCGTCAATTGTAACAGACATCCGTCTTAGATGAGATGGCATCTCGCTCTCCTAGCTGGCCCTAACCTAAGCTTCTCTCTTTGTCCTACCTAGCACCGGCATGAACTTCATTCCAACAAACAGCCACTGTGTCTAAGTAAAATACCCTTTCTTGCGCGCCATTAGATAAGAAAGAAAGCTCAGAAACCCTAATTCCCAAATCGCAATCTGTTCACTCCTAAACGTTGATCTTGGATCCTCATCTTAAACAACAATAATGGCAAGGAGAAAAACACATTTCATGCGGACTCTTCATCAACATCTGTTCCTATTTGTCATTCCACATATACTTCAGGTGATGTACATTGTTTTTGTGGGTTGACATGTAAGATGTAACGTATCCGTACACCGAAAAGCTATGATAGAAGGTTCTATTGCTGTCTTTTATGCCGCGAGAGTAGCAATCGTGGCTTCTTTAGGTAGGTGGATGCAGTAGACGGCTTACACACAGTGACAAGGAAGGGAGCGATTGTCAAAGGGGTAGACATTAGAGAGATAAATTTTTTGAATATGCAACGGAAATCGGATGCTCTACAACAAGAGATTTTTGTACTAAGGTAGGACATGACGATGGCACATGCAAATGTGAAAAACAAAAGTGGGGATGTAGAAATTTTGTCAAGTGGACGTTGTGAAATTGTGTTCGTAGTATCTTTTATGTGTCAAGAGAGTGTGTTAGTGGGTTTTGTAATGGGTGGGGAAGCTTGTAGTTTGGTTTTCTTGTGAAGTTAGTGAAACATGTTAATTGGGTTATTGCTAATGAAGTGAAGTTTATCTTTTTCTATTCTAGCTTCGTTTAATATTTTTTATTAATCTCTGCTTAATAACGAAAGCCATTCTTTTGCTTTGAAAAGCAAATCAAGGTCACTGCAATCCAAAGAATTAACACAATAACGAGAAGACATAATAGATTATAGAGAATTATTGTGCACCTTAACACGATAGGATTAGATAAGTGCCGTTTGATCGCCTAATGAAGAGTGACAAGAACCTAAGAACATCTTTTGGCCACTTCAATCACCTCATAAATGTTCCTGTAATTCTTCCCTTATTTTTAACGTTTCCAGTGTGATTGTCAAGCTACAGGCCATGGGTCCTATCATGTAGGATCTGTAAGTAGTTCTATGTCTCCAGCACTTTAATGTTTCTATTCCAGAGTAACTTCAAATATAACACCTTCAAGATTTCCAGCAATAGCTCTAGTCCTTACTATTTCTTTTTTTTTTTTTTTGCATTCCATGACTACTAACTTCACTGATCACCATTAAAATCAATCGTCTTAGCTCTAGAGACATAAGCCAGTATTAATTTGCAGCGTCCTTTTCCCCCTTACTTAAGGTAGTTGTTTCACTGTCCCGAAAAGCAATGGAATGCTCGACTCTTTAAAGCATATATCAAGCTCGAGAATAAGATCAAATTCGCCCTAAATGTTCTTCTAAAATTTGATTGATCTAATCATAATTTCCCCATTCTAGCTTCTCAGCTACAGGGTTGAATGCACCTTTCATTCTATGTGCATTCCATCCATCCTTCTTTTTTTTTTTATTTATTTATTTCGAATATTCCTATTTTATTTAAGTTAGTTACTTTGGAGGTTAATACAACTTCACGACAAAATCTACGGCAGAGAATTCCAATTATGCCAACACCAGAACCTAGCTTGAGAATAGAACAATCCTAAAGCAGGTCAACATTTTTAGACAAGAATTCATTTAGTAGCATAGCACCAGGTCATTCTAATTGACCAATCAAATCAAAATCAATAGAAGCAGCCTAGAAATAGTAGAGCTCAAGAACATGAGACCCAAATGTGAATTTTGTTAGTTGGTACCATGTTAATATTTGGACAATGCTGTACCGAACACCCATTCAACAAGCATGTGAACCAGTCAATGCGATGTGACATTCAAAATTAGAACACGATTTTGTAGCTACTTGCGTAATCATCAAATAAAACAAAAACAACAGTCGCTACACTCCAGTTTTGCAGATTTTTCACTTGTAATTTTATAACTAATCGGGCAAAGCTGCTTACGATAAACAACTGATACACTCCAAATATGCAGACCAAAACAAACAGCATTGAAAGACACAACAACGAAGCATTGGAAACCTCAATCATTAACTAAAATTTGCTGTTGATACATAATAATATTATATCAAAGGCTGCAGCTGATAAAAAATCTTACTTCAATAGAAAATCATATAATACCAAAACAAACAACACCCAATAATGAACTGAAATATTATATCAACCAAAGATTGCAGCTGGTACAAAATCATATTTCAACCATCCCATCAGATGTTAAAGACATAATTCAACGGTAGCATTACACCATTAACAAAAGTTGTCATCGCTATCAACATGCGAAGTTGCTAAAAGCTGCAATTAACACAAAAAGATACTTCCACATCTAACCTAGTGTGGTCTAGTCTAAATATTATATCAATCGATATAATTCAACGATTGCAGTTGATACAAAAAGATATAAATGTTATATCAACCGATACATCTAACATAGTGTTGTTAACAATGGCAGCCGATACAAAAAGATACTTCCACATCTAACATAGTATTTTCTAGACTAAATATTATATCAACGAAAGGTTGCAATTGATACAAAAATCATATTTCAACAATCCCATTGGATGTTAAAAACATAATTCAATGGTAGCATAACACCATTAACAAAAGTTGCCACCGATGTCGACATGCGAAGTTGCTAATAGCTGCAGCCGATACAAAAAGATACTTCCACATCTAACATAGTGTTGTCTAGTCTAAATCAATCACTCCATCTCCACTACCCTACTTTGACTTCCGCCTAGATGACTTTGAGTAGTTCTTCCTAGGTGATTTCATTAGTCACGTACTTTTATGAGTAAAGAATGAAACAACCTTATCGTTGATTGTCCTCTTCTTCATCTTCAAATTGAAAGCCATAAGGTCATCATTAGAGCCTTGTGTTGCCTCAGGTGCGTCTGCTGCACTTTCAAACTCTGCCTGCCCTTCCTTTTCGGTATCTCCATGCTCAATCTTACCTCTTATGACAAGAGATTGTGTGGTTGGCGATGGAGTTTGGAATAACTTATTAGTCCCAGAAGTAGGCATAAATAATGGGATCTCTTGCCAAGAGTAGCTACTCCAATTAAGTTAAAGGGAGTAGTTTCTCCATTCACTTGGTGAACCCATGGCCATTTCCTCATATATGGTTGTATGGCTTGAGTACTGTTCATAAGGAGAGGTATGGCTTGGGTGCTATTTATTAGCACTGGCATTTTGTCCATTACTAAGCATATCCTACACGCCAATAAAATACATGATTAGTTTAACTACACACACAAAGATAGGAATTTATTCAAACATGGTTTTGCAAGGCACACCTCTTAGCCAAACAATGGCATTTCTTCGTAGGCAGAAAATACATTGTTGTTATTTCCTTTGGCTGACCTTCTCAGGTTAAGTTTCGTAAGCCTGGGAATCTATGAAGGCAAGACAATAAATATACAAATGTAAGGATTAATGTTACTCTAGCAAAATGCAGTAACTTAAATTTGGAAATAGATATCGGCAACCTGTGCTTGAACTAATGTTTGCTCCACTCCTTCGATCGTCGATCGACAAGTCTTGCTATTATGCCCTTTCTTTTGCACTCCTTGCATGTCATCTTCCTTCCATATCTAGTCATTTTATCACCTTTAACTAACTTGATGGTTTCTTTCTCTTGGCCTTAGGTATCTTACCATGCTTCATCTTTGGTGGCAATGGCTCTGGACCTTGAAATCCTGCTTTCCTCCAAAACTTCTCTCTTAGAATGGTTCTTAGCAGGTAAACGTAAGAATTCAGGAGCATTTCTTTGTGAGAATGTTCATTAATGAAGTCCTCAAGTAGACCCCCTATTGAGACTATAGCAGAAATAGCATGACAACATGGAATGCTAGATAAATCCCAAGCCTGACAAGTACAAGAGTGCTGCTAACGTTGAGATCGTATACATCAAAGTTATCTTGGACCTTGTATTCATCCTCGCCATTCCATCTAGCCATGCACTGCCTAGCTTCCATCTTATTCTCTTCTAATTTTTTCATGATTCTTAAGCCAACCTCGCAAAACCATTTCTTTGCTTTATCATGTTGTGTGTACATCCATTCCATGACCATCACTCTAATATCATCTGGCATTCTAATAATCGATTTAGACCTCACTCCTACCAACCAACCATTAAACGTTTTACATATATTGTTGTCTATTATCACTTAACATGGGTGTTGAAGAAGGACTTATACCAATGCTTTGCCTTAGTTTTCATCAAGTCAGTCCACCCATCTTTGTTGGTGTTGAACAAACGTTGAGAGACAGCCTCAAAATCTAACTTGTTTGTACTCTTGGTACCCGCCCAAAACATTTTCTTGAAAACTAGTCCCTTATACTTACTCCCCAGTTTGCGTAAATGTGCCTTGCGCACATCTTATGTTTAGTTGCGGGCATGAGGGTATTTATAGCATCTAGTAGCCCACTAGCCCCTACAAAAAAGTCACAATTAAGGCTATGTTAATTTACTGAATTTGATTGGATCTTGCAAAAAGAGATGTATTTATCTTAAAACACCTGCATATCATGCTACCCAAAAACTATAAGCAAATGTTTTTGGAAATAATCACATGGCCGGTTTGTTTTTACCCTTTTTCTCGTGCATAATCCATCTGTTGTATACTCTGCAGGGATTACCACATATGAAATAGTAAATTCTACGATAATATACTGTTTATGCTAAAGAATAAGTGTTCATTACATCTTGAAGACTATACTTTTTATAGTGAAACACATGTAGGTTAGAAAAAATATAAGGAAAATCTATACACGTCACTAACAAAAACTGCTCAATATTAGGAAAACAAGGAACTAGTGCAATCGCTTCTGAAATTCTATACATATCTTCATGATAGAGTGAACAGAAATTGGGATAATAGTAATTGTATTAAGATAACATTTATTAAGATTATTCACTCATTACTTCTGCCATCTAAACTACACATAATGATGTCTAACAAGTCTAGATAACAAATAATACTCATACCTTTTTCTTGTTGCTTACGATAGTCTAATCCCCTCGCCTCCATCATCTTTGTTAATTTCCAGGTCCTCCATCAACTGTTGCATAAACCAGGTCCATGTGTTTTAATTTTCTATCTTAACAACAGCCTAAGAAGCATCTTATTGTTTGCATCTCGAATTATTGCAAGCAAAACCTCCCCCTTTAGACACGAGGAGAACTACAATAAAGCGGATTAATATTTGGGGATAAATTTAAATAAGGGATCAACATTTCAAAAAGTTCAAATAAGGAATCAATCCATAAAATTATTTAAATTTATAAAATTTTGATTTTTTATTTGAACTTTTTTAAACATTAATTTTATATTTGAACCATTTTATGAAACGTTAATCACTTATTTGAACTTTTTAAAATATTGATCTCTTATTTGAACTTACCCTTAAACATTGATTCTCTCCGTTGTAATTCTTCCTATAAACACCCTTCAAGAAGTATACCTAACGACACCAATCGCTTGGCTACAACCATTTAAAACCCTCTTTTGCAAACGTAAAAATATACGTAAAACCTATTGATATGAGGCAAGCGCACCTATCAGTTTTAATATAGTGGATGTGAGTCCGAGTCGATCCCTCAGAGATTTTGAGTACTAATATTAACTTTAGCTTTATTATATAACCGAAAAATTGTGATAAATTGAATGAATTAAAAATACTGCAATTAACAACTAAACTACTTATGAGACTTAATTATGCAAATTAGAAAGCAATAAATTACGAACGACTTTAAGTATGCAATAATATATTTAGAAATTATTTCCCCTAGTGTTTAACATGTAACCTTTTTAAAATATATCCAATTCAATTTCTATTATTCTTGACCGGAGGGATTCACAATTAAAGCTAATATCTTTCTCAAGCATATTAACCCTAATCCTAAATTATTTACCGGAATCTCTTCACTTAGTAATATAACTTAGAATTGCATTAACGTGTAATGAATTCCCATGCAAACAATCAACTTTCCGGAAGAAACATGTATCTTATCTCTAAGTATACATGTAATTCTCTTCAATTATGCTTAGATCTAATTACACATGCAATTTCTCAATTAACATGCATAATATCATATATTGACACTCTAGAATTATCAATCCATAATTGACGACATAATTGAATCAAGAAAAGATAGAAACTTTATTGAAATTATAATTCAATCCAAGGGTTACATGAAACCCTAGATTCCATGAAACCCTAGGTTCCATAATCCTAAATACTCTAATTCTAAGCTATCATAACGAATCTAAAAACGAGTTTCATCAAAAACGTAAAATAAAGTATAAAAACCCCTCTTGATTTGATGAACAATCTCTCTAATCTTGAAATCGATGTCATTCTTGCTTCTTAATTAATGTTCTTCTCCAATCTCCTCTCGTCTCTTGTGTCTCTTGTTTCTGTAATGTCTCCTCCCTCTTTTCAAACCCTAAAATATCCTTTTATATGTGTATTTCAAAGATTCTGTTTTCGTCATCCGACACGGCCTGGGACATGACCGTATCCCCAGGTCGTGTAACTTTCTGCACTTAGGCAAATTTTCTACACAATTTCAAAAATTCATAACTTCTGCGTTTGAACTCAGAATTGAGTGAAACTTGATTCTTTTTCTTCGTTTTCGAGCCTAGAACGCGTTTAAACCCCGAAATCAACATTTTACTCAATTAAGTATCAATTTCTTTAAAGAAAACAAAAAATGTGAGGAAAATACTATAAAATCACCGTATGAAATATGTTTAAAATTAGAGTTATCAAATTTCCCCACACTTGAGCATTTGCTTGTCCTCAAGCAAATAAATCAAATCAAAACAAAACTTTTAGGACAAGAAACACTAAACAAAATTTATCACTATTTAGGAAACCGATGAACGAATACACTTGACCTTTAGAAAAGTAAGAAAATTATTCTCAATCAACTTGCGATAATAAGTCAACCAATTTCATCTAACCATATTCAAATGCTCCAACAATACTTAATACTAGAGTTCACTAGTTAATTTCTGAAAATCAATTTTTCTTTTTTTTTATTTGAATTGGCATTGGGACTCAATCTCGCTCTTCTGACGGACCAAGACGAATCCTTACCAATTTTTCCAATTCTTACACTTGTTATTACTTTTGACCTCCAATCATTGTGATTTTTCAAGAGTTTCTCAAAAGAAAAATTTCATTTGTTTGTTTGCTAAAAATTATAAGACTCTTAAAAATTTCTAAGAGAAAGGTATACATAAAAGTAAATTTAAAAATAACCATGACTAACTCTCAACTAGTGATGTTGCTCTAATTTCAAGTCTTAAAATCCTAAGCTAAATAACTCGTAACTTTGCCTTCCAAAAATTTGACTAATCAATTCTAGTAAAGTATAATAAGATCAATAATAATTAAGATGAAACAGTTAATTTGGCTTAATACCAATCAATCACCTATTGCAAGTTAGCTTAAAAAGTAATTGGGTCAAATATGAATAATTGGTTTCCTAAACAGTAACAAATTCATATATATCCTTTCCCCACACTTAGTATTGGACATTGTCCCCAATGTAACACAAAAAATCAGAGCAGCATGAAAAAAACAACATAGGGAAAAAGAAACATATGTAATTAAAAGAAACTAATACTTCCCTACCAGTTGAAAAGAAGCGCAAAATGAAGAAGCATCATCATTATTTATATCGGAGTTCATAATTCTTGATCAACAAAAGACAACACAAAAAATTTAGAACTAAGAAGAGTGATCAGAATCCGTTTCCTTAGCCTTCTCATCAGATGATGTCTCAGCCA